>LR753362.1:990446-1062206 GCA_902729485.2 Mus minutoides | reverse complement strand
AGTCAGGGGTCCTTCTAGAGTCAGTCAGGGGTCCTTCTAGAGTCAGTCAGGGGTCCTTCTAGAGTCAGTCAGGGGTCCTTCTAGAGTCAGTCAGGGGTCCTTCTAGAGTCCAACCCTTTCTTTACTTCCTTTCCCAGTCCTGAATCACAGCCACGCTTCCTGTCTCTGTCCCAGTCCTGAATCACAGCCACGCTTCCTGTCTCTGTCCCAGTCCTGAATCACAGCCACACTTCCTGTCTCTGTCCCAGTCCTGAATCACAGCCACGCTTCCTGTCCAGAGACAGGCACACTGAATTCGCTTTGCCAAGAGAAAGCGCACATCCTGAAGCCATGCTACAGACCTACCAGGAGGTATCCTGAACATGTCCTGCCCCCATGGCTCTTCCTACGTACCATCTGAAATATCCCGAAGCCACAGTACAACAGCCTCTCCCCTAGCGCTTCTCAGGAAATTACCTGTTCCCAGATCTTAAATCCCCCAAAGTCTGAAAAGTGGGGAAAGGTATCAGAAGTCCTCTCCTTGAGAACTGGAGCCTCATGGTCCACACGGGAAACGTTTACAACTCAAAGGAAACCTTTTCCGTTAAGTTGAAGGTGGGATTCGGGATCCTGGCTGTGTGGAGTTGAAGGTTAACATCAGTGGTTCTTGAAGTGGGGGGACAGGCATCTGTGGGGGTAGGGGGTGCAGGGAGAAAGTGGCTTTCTCATTAGAAGGTCCTCCTTACCACCCTTGCTGTTATATCAGTGTGTGTTTGTTGCCCTGTCTGCTGCCGACGGCAAGTCAATCTTCCAAATAAAATAAATATTAATAAGTTTATTTGCATAGTATACATTATGCAGATCCTGTGGGCAATATCTCAAAACATAACTTTTAGAAGCAGAATAAGCCCCTAAATTGGCAAATTTTTGTATGCATAGTACCACTAACCTTGCAGGGAGACCCAAATGTTACCATTCTTCAAATACCATCCTGTCACGGGCGCTGCCTTTTTCCAGTGATTGAATATGAACTTCGGAGAAAATGCAAAAAGAGAAAAAAGAAAAACCTCGGGATGTGTGGAATTCTCAGCTGCAAACTCAGAAGCGGATTCAACTGTGAACGAGTAAAGGCAGCACTGGTTTTAGGGGCAGAAATGAAGCCAGGGCTAACAAACACTGAACTCCATTGTTTGTGAAGAGTCTTGAGTATCTGAATCCCCACGTTAAAGGTGCGCATAGCCACAGGCTTGGTCAATTCAGCAATACCAACACCACTACCCAGCCCCCCCACACACACACACTCCAACCCCTTCTACGTTTGTTAAACCTGGGCATAACGCTTTCTATCTCTGTTTCAAAACAGAAATCACAACTGTCAGGCTGGTTAATAAGTCAGGCTCTGTGGGTTTTAATGTTTTCATTAAAAAAAAAAAAAGAAGAAGAAGTTATAATTAACCTGGTGTGATAATGTGCACCTTCAATTTCAGCACTCAAGAGGTAGAGGGAGGCAGAGTTAGAGGCCAGCCTGGTCTACAAAGAGAGTTTCAGGATAGCCAGGGCTACACAGAAGGACCCTGTCTCCAAGGAGCAAGACAAATGAAAATTTGAATATTAACTATTTGTGTTAGCTTTCAGATGTGGATGGTATAGTGGCTGGTTTTTACGTTTCCTTATTTAGATGGGCTTGCTTGTCCAGCATCTATACCAGGTGGGGAACTATTTTACATTTTATTAAAATACACCATCTGATAAACTTAGAGTGGCTTTAGTAATAACAGCCTATGCATTTTATAGTCTATCCTTTTTAAAAATTACCTCGGAGATTTTGAACTTTATTTGGAAGCTGATGGACTGTTATTTACAGACACTCTTCATTATTTTAAAAATAGTGCCATGGAAAGAAATACACAATAGTGTATGATCTAAGAAATTCCCAAGGATTCTCAGGAATTCCCATGCCCAAATCTCTCAAATTAGGCTTTTGTCACTGAGGGGCAACGCCTGACGTAGGGACCCTTGGCTTCACGCAGGATTTGGAGGCTGGGTCAAGCTGGGGGTGGCTTGCCCTACACCAGCCCCAATAACATTTGCTGAGGGCAACAACCCAACACCCTGGCCTCATGCTGGACCCCACTGCACTGAGTAATCTTGGAGCAGTCAGAATCCCGAGAGTCTGCCTCCCTCTTCCCTGGTCCCCAGGAGGAGAAAAGACTAGCATTTACCTGTCTCCTAATTTAGTCCTCTGCAAATGTCAACAGGGAAGGGAGGGGACACTGCGCCTGTCTCGGATCCCCAGTGGAAGCCCACGTTCCAGATCCCTTCACCTTGTATGTCCTGAGGAGGAGGGTGGGCTGTATGCTGCCCGAGATCTCTGCAAGACAGGCCTGGCTCCCGGGGCAAGCCACACTGTTCTGTTCAGAGCATCCTTCTCTTGGGCTTCCTGGACACCCCAGGAACTACAGAAAGTTACATGAGGCCATATAATGAAGAAACCAGGCTATCTGGTTTTCTTTGTCTTGGGGACACGTGATGATGGGTCCAGCTATCAATTGCAGTGATCCAACATACCCCAAACTTCCTGGTTTAAAACACAAGCGTGGGTGTTTTATTACAGCAAGGATGAGCTGTCTCCTGGGGTGCACTGTCTGTGGCTGCTTCCTTCCCTAGTGATACTCCTGATAGGAGGAGCATTGGGTTGCAGCCAGCTGGGTCGGCTCAAGTCAGACATCTGGATTTCTAGCTGTCACCTTGGGAATCTTGGGGTCTCTCTCTATGCCCCGGGCTCTCCACAGGGCATGGGGGCAGGGTCTTTGCTAACATAGCACTGGAGAAAAGGAAGCTAGCACGGGACTTCTCAGATGGAGGGCGGGGCGGGCCTCACTGGAGCTCGGTTAGATAGGGGTGGACTGGAAATGGGCCCTCCATGACAAAAAAAGAAGGGTAAGATATGATAGCTCATTCTCATAATGCCAGCATTTAGGAGGCTGAGAGAGGGAAATCTCTGTGAATTTAAAGTCAGCATGTGCTATAAATACCAATACATACTCATTCCAAAAGCAGAAATCCGGAGGATCAGGAGTTCAAGGCCAACCTTGGTTACACAGTTGGAGGCAAGCCTAGGCTACCTAAAGACGGCCGGGCATGGTGGCGCATGCCTTTAATCCCAGCACTCGGAGGCAGAGGCAGGCAGATTTCTGAGTTCGAGGGCAGCCTGGTCTACAGATTGAGTTCCAGGACAGCCAAGGCTATACAGAGAAACCCTGTCTTGAAAAAACAAACAAACAAACAAACAAAACAAAACAAAACAAAAGACCATGAGCTGTCAATTCATTATCAGATAGCTCATAAAATTACCTCAGATTTACCCATCAGTTCTGGACCGCTGGTACTAGCCCGAGAGCTCCAGCTCACCAGCTTCCGGACCTTCCTAAGACCCAGCCAGTAACTGGCACATGACTCACTCGGGGCCCCTGTCTATTGGCTATGGCAGGACACAGGGGTCACGTGAGATGAAAGCATGTAGAGCTGTGAGTAGGTGGGCTTCATTAGAAGCCATCAGTGTGGCAGAGTTCCATGCACAAGAGATCTAGCGTCAGGCACGGTGACGCACTTTTGCCAGGCATTTTGCAATGACCCCTGGAGAGTGTGATGGAGTGTGTGATGGTTTGAATATGCTTAGCCCAGTGAGAGGCACTATTAGGAAGTGCGGCCTTGTTAGAATAGGTGTGGCCGGGGCTGGTGAGATGGCTCAGCGGGAAAGAGCACCCGACTGCTCTTCCGAAGGTGATAAGTTCAAATACCAGCATCCACATGGTGGCTCACAACCATCCGTAACGAGATCTGGCGCCCTCTTCTGGAGTGTGTGAAGACAGCTACAGTGTACTTACATATAATAAATAAAATAAATCTTTAAAAATAAAAAAAGAATAGGCGTGGCCTTTTTGGAGCAGGAGTGGCCATGTTGGAGTGGGTGTGGCTTTGTTGGCGTGGGCGTGGTCTTGTTGAAGAGCTTGTGGCCTTGTTGTAGTAGGTATGTCACTGTAGGCATGGGCTTTAATACCCTCATCCTAGCTGTGTGGAAGCCAGTCTTCTCCTAGCTGCCTTCAGAACAAGAGGTAGAATTCTCAGCTCCTCCAGAGCCATGACTGACTGGATGCTGCCATGTTCCTGCCTAGATGATAATGGACTGAACCTCTGAACTGTAAGCCAGCCCCAATTAAATGTTGTCCTTATAAGAGTTGCCTTGGTCATGATGTTTGTTCTCAACAGTATTACCGAAACTAAGACAGGGTGAGAACTTCCACTTTAAAAATAATGACCCTGGGGTCAGGCAAGGTGGCAGAGCTCGTGAGCTAGGAAGGGAAGGACATCATACATATCAGATGGCGCCAGGGAACTCATGGGGAATAAGGAACATCAATGCTTGTCAAACACGGGCTGTGGGAGCCACAAACAGCCAGCACAGCAGGAGCCTGGGGATTAAGAACTGACTCTCACCGAGGCTTAGGCTTAGCGGTGATAAATGTTACATAAGGTTGGTTGAACACTTGCTGTGTGCAAGAGACTGATAAAAACTTTACACACATCATACCATCTGATTCTTACAACCCTGTGCAGGACGCTAATCTGTAAGGCAGTGGTTCTCAGCCTTCCTGACGCTGCGTCTCTTTAATGCAGTTCCTCGTGCTGTGGTGACCATAATATTTTGTTGCTACTTCATAACAGGAATTTTTCTACTGTTATGAATTGTGGTGTAAATACCTGATATGCAGGATATCTAATAGGCAACCCCTGTGAAAGAGTTTTTTGACCCCTCCCAAA
This sequence comes from Mus minutoides, assembly GCA_902729485.2. Taxonomy (NCBI): domain Eukaryota; kingdom Metazoa; phylum Chordata; class Mammalia; order Rodentia; family Muridae; genus Mus; species Mus minutoides. The sequence goes on along the minus strand of LR753362.1, from coordinate 1,057,406 downwards.
GGGTTGCGACCCAGAGGTTGAGAAGTGCTTCCATAAAGAACCAGGCACAGAGAAGTCACCAGACTCTCAGGTTCACACAGCTAATACAGAGTAGAGCTAAGATTTGAACACCAAACTGCCTGATGTTCAAGATTGGGGGAGTTTTGTTTGATTTTTTTTTTTGAGACAGCATGTAGTTCATGGTGGTCTCAAACTTGCTATTCACCCAAGGATGGCTTTGAACTTCTGTTCATCCTGCCTCCACCTTCCAAGTGCTGAGATTACAGAACTTGCACTATCATGCTCAGTTTTTGAAGTTCTGGGGATGAACTCAGAGCTGTTTGTTTGTTTTTAAGATTGATTTATTTATTATATACAAGTACACTGTAGCTGTCTACAGAAACACCAGAAGAGGGCACCAGATCCCATTACAGATGGTTATGAGCCACCATGTGGTTGCTGGGAATTGAACTCAAGACCTTCAGAACAGTCAATGCTCTTACCCACTGAGCCATCTCTCCAGCCTGAACTCAGAGCTTTGTGCATGCCAGATAAGATCTCTACCAACTAAAGTTCAACCAAGAAGCTCTGAGACTGCCAATGGCCCATGGCTCAAATGAGTTAAGAATAATATTCAAAAATATGCGACAAAGTGGGTGTGGTGGTGTACACCTGTAATCTCAACATGGGAGGTGAAGGCAAAGACTATGGAACTCAAGGCCAGCCTCGACTACACAGCAAGCTTGAGGCCAGCCTGGGCTACATGAAACCTTGTCTTACAAAACAAAGCAAAGGCCCGTAAGAGGGTGTCTTAGTTAGGGTTTACTGCTGTGAACAGACACCATGACCAAGGCAACTCTTATAAGGACAACATTTAATTGGGACTGGCTTACAGGTTCAGAGGTTCAGTCCATTATCATCAAGGCAGACACATGGCAGCCTCCAGGCAGGCATGGTGCAGGAGGAGCTGAGAGTTCTACATCTTCATTTGAAAGCTACTAACAGAATACTGGCTTCCAGACAGCTAGGATGAGGGTCTTAAAACCCATGCCCACAGTGACACACCTATTCCAACAAAACCACACCTCCAAATAGTGCCACTTCCTGGGCTGAGCATGTACAAACCATCACAGAGGGTCAGAGTTCTTAGCATGTAGTACTCAGAGAGGTGGTATTAGCTTCGAGAACAATGACATTTTGATTGACAGATGGGTTAGAGGCATCCATTTAGCTTTGAAGCTAAGACTGACACCCTGGTGTTTCCAGCCCTTGCAAACAGCCGTGATCTGCTGGTGTCGCTTGGTCTGCAAGCTGGAAGGGTCAAGTGTAAAGATAAGCCAGCCCTCTTCTTCTCTCTGTCTGCCGCCACATCCCTCTTACGGACTCTTTCCCCTTTCCCTGTCATTGTGTGGGCAGGCTGGGCATCGCCGGGAGCCAGGTGCCTACTGCACCGAGAGGCAATTTATGAACTGTGGGTATTTTGTCTGTTTACTTGAAAGCACAAAAATTTGTCACTTGTGTGGGTAATTTGCTACTAATTACGAGCTTACAATCTGCAGATAGGAAAATCAGGGCCAACGTGCACTTCTTGAGGAACAGGGAAATTACCCCAAGTACCTTGTAATTATACACTTAGCGGGCACAGCGTTCCCAGCCCTCACCCTTCCCACATGGGCTGACGGTGCAGGGTGAGTTTGCACACACGCCCACGGAGGCTCCCTTCCCAGGAGGGGAGGGCTTGCCTGCAGTGAAGCCAGGAGCCACAGCAGAGCCCGGCCACACTCTCGTCAACTGTTCCATCCTCTTCTGTAGGTCTTGGGTGCTTCCCTCAGGTGACACGGACTTCAAGGATGAAGGAAAAGGAGCCCCCAGGATATGCGTTTCTGGCCTATTGGGACCCCACTGTGCTTGGGAGAACAGACACCAGCCTTTCAGGAGCCCCTAATCTGATCATACCACATTATTGCGGACTCCCGGAGTTGTGTGGTTCTGATGGCGAAGGAGTGCTGGGTCCTGGGGGTGCTCACTGATGATAAAGGTGCAGTTCCTTGCCTTGATGGTCCCAGGCCCAGTGAGGGAAGACAGTCCCTGGCTACAGGGACTCCAGCTCTGACACAGGAGATAAGCAGGTTCAAGGTGCCCACTGGGCGGAGCCTCCCCACATATAGCACCCCCCTTTTGGACAAGAAGCTGCTGCCCCGGCTCTCTGACTGTCTCTGGGTATCTTTCTCTCCATGTAAAATGAACAACTTAATCACGCAAGCTGAAGGTTGATGTGCTATTCACTCAAACCTGTTCTGGTAGGTATGTCCCTATATTGGTGACTTTTCTCCTGGCTGTGATAAAATACTGGACAAAATGCAGCTTACCCGAAGAGGGTTTCTTCGGTGCAAAGGGACATTGTGGCAGGCAAGGCTAGGCAGCAGACAGTGAGAGAGACCACTGTTTACACGACATCTACCATCAGGAAGCAGCGAGAGAACAGAAGTGGGATTCTGCTATAAAACCTCAAGGCTCGCCCACACCGACCCACTTCCTCCAGCCAGGCTATGCCTCCCAAAAGTTCCACAGCCTCCGCAAACAGTGCAACCATCTAGGGACTAATTGTTCAAACACACAGACCTATGAAGGACATTTGATCCTCAAACCACAGACATTCCCAAAGTCCACCTGCTGTGGTTTAACTCTGGACCATTCTTAAAGCCTGTAAGCTAAAGGCTCTGGACTCTGTGAAGGAAGTGGAGCCTTCAGGAGGTGGGGCCTATTGGCCTCCAGTTGCTGGAGACCCACAGTAAAACAGAAGAAATTAATCAAAGCCCATCCTCTCCTGGGGCTGTTTCCTGGCTGCTGTGAAATGAACAGCTTCTTGTAGACTCGGGCTGCAGCCCCAAAGCACTAGGGCCAACTGCAAGCCGCCAGGTGTTAGCCTAAACAGAGTTCTTCTCTTTTTATTTTATTCTTTGAGGTTTACTTATTTTGCTATTGTACACATATATGTATAGACATGCACCAAATGGTGATGCATGATTCCTGAGGCCAGAAGAGGGCATCAGATTCCCTGGAACTGGAATTACCGATGGTTATGAGCCACCATGTGGGTGCTGGGAATCAAACCTGGGGCCTCTGGGAGGGCAGCCAGTGCTCTTAACCACTGAGCCAACTCCCCAGCCCTTTTTCTTACTTTTGATGCAAAGCCTTACTCAATAGCTGGAACTCAGTATTTAGCTCAGGGTTGTCATGAGAAGTGTTGTTTCATTTAAAAACACAGAAATAGGAATGTGCTTTCGTTTTAACCCCAAGTGTGGGGACGTGGGGTTGTTTCAGACTGTCCACAGCAGCTGACTGTGATTTGTCTTGGGCTCTAGCAGTGGTGTGGTTTTGCCAGTTGCAAATAGTTTCTGCAAATGTGTGACATTGGGATTCTGGGAACTTTTCAGAGGCTAGATAAATGCTAGGGCCCTGAGGTGTGGGTTGTGGGCTGCTGTTGGCTGCAGTTTGTTAAGTAGCCCTGTGTGGAGAAGAAGGAGGAGGAGGAGGAGGAGGGGGGGGGAGGGGGAGGGGAAGGGGAAGGGGAAGGGGGAAGGGGAAGAAGAAGAAGAAGAAGAAGAAGAAGAAGAAGAAGAAGAAGAAGAAGAAGAAGAAGAAGAAGAAGAAGAAGAAGAAGAAGAAGAAATTATTCAATGTGCTGGCAGTGAGAACCAAACTTGCCCCAAGAAACTTGACACTTCTAATCAGCAGCAGAAAGTAGTCTTAGGCAATGTTATATTGCCCCTCTTCCAACCCCTGACTCTAGTCAGGGATCTCTTTCCTTTCCTCTCTGTCCCTTTTTCTCTCTTATCTAGTGTCAAGGGTGGAAGAAAAGGGGTGGAGAAGGGCAGAAGAAAGAACTCACAAAATAACCAAAGGCCAGCTACAAGGGTTGGTCACACTGTTGCAATAATTCTCCTGCCTCAGCCTCTCAAGTGCTGGGATTACAAGCCTGTACCATCCTATAGGTTTTCTTTCTCAAAGGAAGAACCCAGGCCCCACCCTACCCCATTAGTATGGTGTGTGTGTGTCTGTGTGTGTAAATGCTGTTGAAAGTGAGGCAAGCATGTACTGAAGCACGTGTATAGAAGCCAGAGGACAGCTTTGTGGATTTGCTTTTCTTCTTCTCCTTTATCTGCCCCCCCCCACCTCACCTCCACAACCCCCGGGTTTAACTCAGCTCATCACCTCTGCACAAGGAACACTTTTGCTGCTGAACTATCCCACCGCCCTCTTTGTTTAGTTCTGATTGGTTGTGTTCTGTTTGAAACAAGATTTTACATAGTCCAGGATGGCCCCCAAACTCTCTGTGATAGAGGATGATCTTGACGTCTGATCCTCTCAAGTGCTGAGATCAGACATGTGCCAGCACACCCTGTTTCTGCAGTGGGGGACTTGGCTTAGGCAGCCATTCTACCCACCAAGCTGCGTCTCCGGGTCCCTGCTTGCTTTCCTCTTTCCACATTAATTTATCGCCAGTGTTTTTGTTATAGTCACAGAAATCTGTCTGTCACACTCTGTAGAGATGTCAGGCCCTCTCCGCCTGTACTCCGAGTCTGTCCAGCTGTCCCCCATGGCAGGGCAATGTGTTAGATGATTCTAGAAGTCCCTGTCTTCTCTCTTCCAGATTCCCTTTATTTGCTGTCTTAAATCATTCATGACTTGCAATAAAGACCTCCCTGGCCCCCCTCCCAGCCCCCTGCAGAAAATATTATTTAACAGAAAGGTGACAGTTATGTAATTTAGTCTCCGTCTCCATTATTGATGAATTTGACCATGAAATATTTAGGCGCCTCTGTGTTCTGCCGCTCAGGGTCTGGTGGGAACAATGTCACATTCCACTTCATCCCCATGGAGGAGGAAGACTCTCCCTCTCCCACTCACGACTTCATCTCCACACAAAGACCTTCTCCCCACCCCACCCCCAACTTAGGCCTCCCTGCCTGCCACCAGCAGCCAAGTGGCCGGAGTCCAAGAAGGGGGGCCTGTGAACTGAAGGCTGAGTGAGCAAGGATAATGCCAGCTAGCGAATTCTCTACCGACGGACCCCACAAGGGAGGCAGGATGAGGACCCCTTTGCACCTGAGAGAATAGAGGCCCAGGGAAGTTGAGGCATCTTTTCCAGGAAGCCCACAGTGGGCCTGCATCGGAGCAAACCTTGAGCTTTTGAGCATCCATCCCTTCTACTCTATGTGACACTTGTATTTGGTGACTCGCAGACCAGTGTTCCTTCTGTCCTGTATCATAGTCCTAAGCTGGGAATTCTGGGAAAGGTGGAGAAGGACTGGAGTCTGTCTTCAAAGGATTCCCAGCCTGATTTGGGGGTGGGAGTGGGGGGACAGTGTCCTGGGGAGGGGAGCTGATGTTATTAGCATAAAGATGCAGCCAATTCTGCTGGCCCAAGTGGCAGTTTAGCTACCGTGGGGAAACCGAAGCCTGGGTATCTCTTTCCTGCCATGGGAGCTGGAAGGAAAGACTTTTGGTCTTTTGCCTTGGCACAGCTCTCAGGCAGCCCCGTAGCTCCCTAGGAATGGGGACAGGTCCCCCAAAAGTCACTAGCAAGATCTTTTTCCTCCTGGTTCTGCAGGCCGTCTGTCTGTCTGTCTGTCTGTCTGTCTGTCTGTCTGTCTGTCTGTCTGGGCCTGCCTAGGGGATAATTGATGAGCAACTCTGATGTGATGTTAAAATATGCATTAGGCTAATTGCATGCTAATTAGACAGCCGAGCCCATTAGGGCTGCTTGGGGGCCCATCTGTGTTCTGGTGCGTCCTAGTGTGCTGTCAGAGCTGGGGTCTGCTGACACTAGAGACCCAGGCTGCCAGGGGGGTGGGCAAGGTGACCTCTGAGCAAGCTGCGGGGACGTCAGGCTGAGCAGAGCTTGGCAGTGGAATGTGGAGCCATTTCAAAGCCAGATAGTCTACTTTATCACATCTCTCTTCTTCCTTCCTTCCTTCCTTCCTTCCTTTCTTTTTTTTTCCGGGGAGAGAAGGATGCTGGCAGGCAGGATCTCTCTATGTAGCCTAGACTGGTCTTGAACTCACAACAGACAGTTGGCTTCAATGTGGGCTCCTCCTACTTGAGCCTCTCGTGTGTTGAACTTGTGGGCCTGCACTACCATGTCTGCCTTGCAAGGAAGAGCTTTGAACTGTAAGTTGCTAAATGAGGGTAGTGAGGTCCTCATGATTGGGGTGTAAGCAAGCAGACAGATGAGTTCCCCTGAAACACTTGAGGTTGGCAGGGGGAGTGGATTTGAGGTTCTAGTGATGGAGAAGAAGCCCCTGGGTTCCTGTCACTTAGATGTCCCTGTTGCTGGGCGGCGGTGGCACACGCCTTTAATCCTAGCACTTGGGAGGCAGAAGCAGGCGGATTTCTGAGTTCGAGGCCAGCCTGGTCTACAAAGTGAGTTCCAGGACAGCCATGGCTATACAGAGAAACCCTGTCTCAAAAAACTAAAAAAAAAAAAAAAGAGTTATTTATTAGATGTCCCTGTCACTCTGAGGCTCACCTGCCCTCAGGCTCCCATATGGGGAGCAGGGAAGAGGCTGAGAACTTCTCCCCACACCTCAAACCCAAAATGCGCCCTGTGAGCCAAGAGCTCTTGGGGAGGGGGGTGAGAGAGGACCCAAGGAGAGTGCAAGGCCCATCCCCTTCTCCCTCAGTGCCACCCCACCCCCCAAGAGAGAGAGGCTTCTGTCAGGACTGGGGACTACGCGTTTCATCGTCTGGTGCCTTGTGTGTAAATATTTCATATCCCTATTGAATATTTTGGGATGATTATGAATTCTTGATGTGGTAAGGACTTGGTATGTATGAAATGTGGGGAGGAGACACAGGGGAAGCAGATCAGATTGCCAGTTCCACACTGGATCACCATGCACCTCGCACTCCATGAGACCTCCATCTCATAGCACTGATGCAGCTCCATACCCTGTGCACAGGATGCACCGTACCACATCCCACCCCACCCACCTGCCAGCACATGGTCTCCTAGAGGATGCTCATGGTCAGTATCTTATGGGAGGTTATTAGGGCCGGGGTCATGACCTTGCCTTTACTACAGAACAGAGAGGGGCAACCACTATCCCAAGGTCACACAGAGCCAAAGCTACCCTCTGTTTGCTTGTGTTAATCGTTCTGGCTTAGTAAAAGTGTCTCATCCATTAAGGGGAAGGAAAAAAACATGCGGTGCAAAGAAATGAAGGCTGGCCCGTGCTGACAGCCTGGTGTCTGGAGCTCACGATTGTGTTCTTTAGACCTGGGAGTCTATGGAAAAGTTTTCTAACCCTGTCTCCCCTTCTCAGAGCAGCCCTCACTAGCTACTTTTCTTGTTTCTGTGATCAGATACTGAGGTGGGAAGTGGCCTAAGGAGGCTTTCAAGTTGAGGGGGTTATCGTTACATACAACACACACAGGTACATACACACATACATGTACACATATAAAAATAAAATAAATAAGACTCTAATTGGCAGGTGCCTATAGACCCTAAGTAGATGGAATCTGGCCTGACCTTTTATTCTTTCTTCTTTCTTTCTTTCTTTCTTTCTTTCTTTCTTTCTTTCTTTCTTTCTTTCTTTCTTTCTTTCTCCTTCCTTCCTTCCTTCCTTCCTTCCTTCCTTCCTTCCTCCTCCTTCTCCTTCTCTTTCTCCTTTTCTTTCTTCTCCTCCTTCTCCTTCTTTCCTTCTCCTCCTCCTCCACCTTCTTCTTCTCCTTCTTCTTACATATTTATGGCTTTTATAGTATATACTCTTAAGAACTGCGTCAGGCTGGTGAGATGGCTCAGCGGTTAAGAGCCCTGACTACCCTTCCAGAGGTCATGAGTTCAAATCCCAGCAGCCACATGATGGCTCACAATCATCTGTAATGAGAAACAAATTTAAAAAGCCTATAGGCTGGAGCGAGCGGGGCCGGAGCAAGAGAGAGAAGGGAAGGGGGAAGAAAACCCAAACTGTGTCATCTCAGACGTCCTTGTGGAACAGAAAAGGACAACAGTCATGGAGTGGTTGATCTAACACTAGGGCTTGAGAAACCACGCATGACCTTTGTCCCTTGTGTGCAATTTCAATTTCTGTGGCAATGTCCAAAGCTAGTAAGTGTGGGGATGAAGAGGCATCTCGGTGGTTAAGAGTGCTTACTGCTCTCGCAGAGGACCAAGGTTTGGATTGCAGCACCTACGTACTACTTAGAAGTCCCGTTCTGGGGTCTGATGCCCTCTTCTGGCCTCTGTGGATTCCTCCATGCACATGGTACATACGTGCTCACTCAGGCACACACAGCACATAAAGCTTTTAAAAAAGATATTGAGCAGAAAATTCTAAAACCAGTGCCCTTTTAAGTGATTTTTATTATATTGTTACAACTTGTATTTTTAGTTATTATTAATCTCTTACTAGTCTCAATTTATGGATTATACTTTATCATAATTATGTATGCAGAGGAAAAACACACAGTGCATAGATTTTTGGCCCTATCTTCAGTTTCAGTATCTGCTGAAAGTCTTAGAACATAAAGGGCCAGCAAGATGGCACAGTGGGTAAAGGGGTCTGCTGCCAAGCTTAATGACCTGGGTTTGATCCATTGGACCCATACAGTAGAGAAGGAGAACCAGCTCCTGTAAGTGTCCTCTAAGCATCATACATGCACAAATGCAGCTGTGTTCATGCACACACTAATTAATTAATTAATTAATTAATTAATTAAAAAGTGAAATAAAGCTGGATATGGTGGGGCATGCCTGTAATCCTAGCTCTTGGAAGTTAGATTCAGAAATATCAGGAGTTCAAGGTCACTTACGGCTAACTAGGGAATCTCAGGCCAGCCTGGGCTACAGGAGACCCTGTTTCAAAGCAATCAGAAAATGAAGAAGAGGAATATCCCTTAAGTTGCTCCAAGCCTAAAGGTAAGGACAGACAGAGTTATTTAACTTATTAAAAAGCCACTGAGCTTAGACATGGTTAGCAAAACTTAAGGTATGTAAGTTGTGCCTGGCATGCTGGAGGCTGGGGTTCAATCCCCAGCATGGCATAAACTGGTTCAGTCCTAGACTAGTGGAAATGGGGAGGGTAAGAAGTTCAAGGTCATCCTCAGATATACAAGGGGCTTGGGCTACATGAGATCTCTCTCTCTCTCTCTCTCTCTCTCTCTCTCTCACACACACACACACACACACACATACACACACACACACACACACACACACACACACACACACACCCTGATATGTAAATAAGAGCTAAGCCTAGTAAGAGTTGGGTATGGTGGCTTATAGCTGGAATCCCAATACTTGGGAGGGTGAGGCAGGAGGATTACCACAAGTTCAAGGCAAGCCTAAATTACATAGTGAGTTCAAGGCCAGCCAAGGCTGTATAATCAATGATACCTTACCTTGTGTAAGAGCACAGTGAAAGCCCTAGTCTGTGGCTGCTACCATATAAGGAGATGCCTTAATTACTTGTCTGACTCCTTGGTTTTATTTAACAGCACCATACTGAAGTATAATTTACATATCACTTTTTGTGGGCTTTTGTTTTTGTTTTTGTTTTGAGACAAGGTCTCGCTAGGTAGACCAGACTGACCTGGAACTCATAGATAACCACCTTCCTTTGTCTCCCTATCATCAGGTTTAAAGGTGTTCAGTCAGTGTAATAGCATTGTCAGATGGCATCAGATAAAGATGTCTCCCACAAAACCCTCCACCTTTTGGAATAATAATACAAGCTGGGTTTTCAGCCAGGTGCACAATTCAGAACAGAGATTAAATGTCACGCCTCCCCTCCCCACCCCCCCACATTGGGCGCCAACAGCATGCAGGTGGAAACTCACCATGGGATTCCAGACAGGTGTCCTCAAAAGGCTGTCCATGTCTATCCTCTTTAATACTTAGAACGCAGAGGTAATGGCTGGAGCTCTGGCCACTATCTTGGACCACCCGCATCAGTAGACAAGGGAGTAAGCTAGATTGGTCCAGGGTCCTAAAAACTTTAAGTATGACAGCTCCACGTGGATGAGAAACAACATCTACGTTAAGTTACCACGATGTGGAATCTCTATTATTATTATTATTATCATTTATTCTATTTATTTTTGGTTTTTCAAGACCGGGTTTCTCTGTATAGCCCTGGCTGTCCTGGAGCTATTGAAGCTCAACCTAATACCTAGCTTAATAAAACTGGGTAGGGCAGGAGTGTGGCTCAGAAGTAAAGCTCTTGTGAAAAAGACAGAAAGTAGGTAGGAAGGAGGGTGGCAGAGGAACATGTCCCAAGAGTTGAGAAGTGAAGCATCTGCACCTGCCTGTCCTCAGTTTTCCCAGCAACAGTTAATCAGGTGGTTCAGGAAGAGAGGCAAAGAGGAAGAGTGCTCCGGTAACTTCTCGAGTTGCCAGGACTTCATATCCCCCCCAGTCAGGATTGGGAGGGTAGATGGGAGGGAGACCCAGTCAGAGACAGAGATCTTGCAGGGAATGAGCATCCTGCAAGATCGCGGTGTTTTCGGTATTGGGATGTGGGTGAGGCAGAGCCAACCGTGAGCCGGAAGTCCTTGGATTTGCAGGGTGTGTTGGGGGCAGATGCGATAGCCACACTTTTTGATTGAAGGTCTTAGATAATGGTGGTGCCCGTTGAAAGTGTAGAGATCAAAGAAGGATAATTTAATCCTCGGAAGAAGAGTCTGACAAATTGAAAACGACAAATTGAATTGGAATTTCCAGCAAGGGAACCTTGAGGAGGGAAGGTGTCCGGGACCCAAGGAGAAGAACTACAGCCCGGAGTACTTTCGGGAAGAACGAATCGGAGTTAGGAACTGTTTGGACGATGTCTTCTGGTGGGTAAAGCCTAGAAAGCAAGCCAGGCATGGTGGTGGTGCATCCTTGTGATCCCAGCACTTGGGAGGTGGAGGCGCTTCGTGGACCGGGAGTTCATGGTCAGCTTCAGTTACTTAGTGAGCTTGGTACCAGTCTGAAAAACAAAAACAAAGCAAAAATAAAAACAAAACCAAGCAAATAAGAAGGCAAAGAGAATAGAGGAGATCACCAAGGTGTGAACCGAAAGTTCAGTCTCAGGGGCCTGTGTGGCTAAAAGAAAAGACAGGAAAAAGCAGCTGGTGGAGGAGATGAAGGAGGAGCCCAAATGACACAAGGTTGAGTCCAGCCCCTGCCAAGTGGAGAAAACAGAGCTTCAGGAAGGCAGGAGGTTGCACAAAGATGGAGCAGGCCAGCTCAGCACCCTGCACCAAAGTTGCCGGCTACCCACAGTGGGGGTGGGGCACCCCATCTACTCCCTGCAGATTGGCCAATGGGAGCAGCTTGGTTCTTTTAATATAAAGTCCGTTTTTAAATTCTTTTGTGGTGTTTAAATGATTTATTTTTAATGCCTCTAGTCGCACAGTCTCACCTCTTTGACAGAGAAATCTTTCTAAATTAACGTCTCATTATTTCTCGCCCTAACAAAGGCTTCTCGATGACAGGTGTTCCTTGACAATGTGTGCACAGGACTGCTCATTTGCAAGTCAGGAGCGTGAGGCCACGCATGTGCACACGTGCCCACGCACACGTGCATCCATCAGCATGCATGTGCCAAGGGTCCAGGCCCTAGCAGGCCAGGCCAGGGCTCTGATTTGTTCCCGAGCACATTACTTCCAAGCAAATGCATTACTTCTAGGCAAATGTTTGTCTTGTTTACTGGTCCTGTTCCCACCAGGTGGTGGGAACCTTGGGTGGGTGGGGGCGTGAGGGGGCGGGGCAAAGTCTCTATCACTTTTCTCACCTCCTGACTCAGCAGCGCCCCCTGCAGCAAATCTGAGAATGGAGAAGCCCCAGCAATCCCGGTGTAGGGTGCCTGTGTTTTGCTCCAGGTCTTTGAGGAAGAAAACTGGAGAAAGAAGCCTGTACTCCGGGAACCATATAGCAACTGTAGAGCTGTGGTTCAGTTTCCGGATACAGCAGCCCTTTTGATCATTCCTTTAGATCCCACTTGCAGGTCCCCAGGTGAATCGCATAAAGGGGAAAACCCCCTAGGGGCTCTGGGTATAGCTCAGTTATCTTCTGAGTGTAGCAACCATTGAGACACTCAAGCTCTGGTCTGCTGCATTCCCTCAGAAGGAGGGCTAGGGAGGGCCTGTCATTAGACGGTTCTCTGAGTTCCAACGATGCCATCCTATATCTTGTGCCTACACCTTCCTCCCAGCTGTAAGTCAACCCTAGCTGCATGTGGTCTGAGGTCTTGGTATGTGAAGAAGGATATATCCCGAAAGGTTAATTGCAACGAGGGCCCATTTCACCCATGCAGCTATGGGGAGGTGGTCATCCATGCTAGTGTGGGACTTCCTGATGGTGTAGCTGTTTGGGGGTCATCTGTGACCTGTAAGCCCAGTGATATATTGTCCCACCATGCTGACGCGATTGTTTCTTTGGTGTGTTGGGTTTGGTCGCCACAATCTGGGGTCAGCAGACATTTGTCCCCACCTCCCTTGGAAGAGTCAATGCAACAGTCAGCAATGATGAATGTATGACGCCCTGAGGTCCATCCACATAAAACAAAGCAGTCACACCAGCCTTGCCTCACCATTCTTCCAAGACATAGGTGTGCAAACCTGGAACCAACACCCAGAAATCTTCATTCAGCCCTGTGCAGGACAGTGCCCCAAGTGGCCTTAGATCCACCCAGTCTCTGCCCCATGCCCACTTTCTTCCACGTGGCTCTCAAGAATGCACACACGCAGGATTTGTTGTGTCTGCATCCTGCTGACAAGAGCAATGGCCAGAGTGTACAAAACAGCTCATTTGCAAGCCAGGAGTTAGGTCACAGATGGGGGGGCACATACATGTATGTACATAGACATGTATACATGTATGTACATAGACATGTAGGTGCCGAGGATCAGGCCACACACTACTTAGTAGTCATGCTTATTTGTTATAGATAGTTGTGTAACCTGCCCAGATCCAACAGCTTGTGGGCCCCTGTGGTCTGGGCAAAGTGTGATCTTCCAGCACCATGTGAGTTCTCCAGACCCTCCCAAGAGCAGATGTCCATCAGGGCTTTAGTCTATTGTGTATTATTACCCTTGCTGTCTGTTTCCCAGGGTCATCCTGTTATGCTGCAGGTAGGTCTTGCATAGAAGAGACTCTATCTCCCCAGCTCCCCACAAAGCCACGCCTCTTTAACCCCCTGCTGCCTGTCTGTGAGTAACAAACCTACTTCATGTAACTTAGTGTGAGTGTGAGCATGTAAGCATTTGTCCCAGCTGACTGGAGCACATACCAGCATGCTATGGCCGCCTTCATTCCCCATCTCTGTCTGATTCTTCTCTGGACCCTACAGATTTCAACACCCAGCCAAACTACCCTCCATTCTGAAAATAATGATGCTGGATATCCACCTCAGACCTCCACAAAGGAGCTCATTAAACTTCCCGACAGCCCCAAGAGGCAGAGACTCTGATTACCCATGCCTCATTTTACAGGGAGATAGCTACTGTTTCAGGAGCTGTTTTAAATAGATACCAGTACTAACAAGAGTGGTTACAGAGAATTGGGGAGACATTGGGTGACGTGTAGAAAGTGGGCGGTGAGCTCATAAGAGCTCATTATCCCGATGGTTTCTGCCCACGTAGGAAATTTTCCTTAATTAAAGGTAAATTTGTGAAAATAAATAGTCAGATACTGGTCCAGTGGATGAGCTCACTTGGAGGATAGTTTCATCTCTCTAGGATTAAATGAGGTAATGTATGTAAAGAATGGAGCAATTTCTCTGCTGGGGTTGTGTGTATGGCTTAGGGGTGCAGTGCTTGCCTGGATTGTGCAGAGCCCTGGGTTTCATCCCTGTAACCATAAAAACATAAACCGGGCATAGTGGTGCACACATTTAGCCCCAGCACTTGGGAAGCAGAGGCAATCAGATCTCTGAGTTCAAGGCCAGCCTGGTCTAGAGGGTGAGTTCCAGGATAGCCAGGGCTACACAGAGAAACTGTGTCAATAAAACAAAACAACAACAACAAAGACATAAACAAATAAACAAACTGAAAGTGACTGGTTTGCTATTGTTGATGCTGTTGTTATTATTACTACTACCGTGTAAAGCATGTCCTCTGTCCTGGACTGTCACCCCAAGGCCTCTCTGTCCAGATCCTCCCCGCCCCCGTGGGGCAGCTCCATTCCAGAGGCATCGACGGCACCCCAACCTGTCTCACCTGTGCTGGGGAGCCGCCCCAGCACAAATATTTCTCTCCCTACAGTAAGCACTCCGTCTGGATCAGCCAGACACAGAACTGTGGCAGTCACCTACACCACTTGCCCCAGACACTGGGGCGGAGGCTCCCCTGCCAGTCCCGCCTGCCACTCCCAGCCGCCCACGGCAGAGGGCGGCCTCCGGGCTCTAATTTTAACCCCGAGGAAGGTGCCAATCGCTCATTTTCAAAGCTGTTTCAAAGTGACTCTGATAAGCAAATTGCTGGCAGCCCTGGCGGGTGATTATTCCTGCATTAATCAGGGGGAAATTATGCCAGTTACTGATTAACTAATTACGGCAATCAGATCGGCTGGGAGAGCAGGGCAGAGGGAGCGGGCCAAGGTAAACAACCCGGGAAGGTGAGGCAGGCTCTCTGGGCTGGAGACAGGACAGGGACAAGCCACCTCTTCTCGTTCAACTACTACCCTAGTACTCCCGCCAAGTAGTCCCTGAGGCAGAAGCTGGGTGACTAGTCCAGTGAAGGAACCAGGCCCATAAAGAAGAAGTTATGCTTTCCCTGAGTGTGTCTCCATCTCCCGTAGACTGTGTGTTCTATAGGCTCTGGCCTTCAGGAGGTCATGTTTGATGGAGGAAGGTTTGGGGTGAAGAGGAGAGAGCATCAGCCCATCTATAAAAGAGGCTGCAAGCTGTGAAGACCTCTCCTCGCTGGCTCCCTCCCCACCCCACATGGAAGGAGCTCAGCCGTTTCCCCCTCCCCCCAACCTCACAATCCCAGTGTTGAGGTGAGGCCTAGTGGGTGTTCCCCAACCTTTGGTGTTAACCTCCTGCCCTCCTGCTCCCAGATGGCTCATCTGTGTGGTGGGGGGAGGGGGACAGGCATGTCTCTGGCTAGAGCCTGCTCAGCAGGTGTTAACCCCCTGCCCTCTCAGCCCATTCTGATGCCCCTGAATGAGAGAGGCTGGGCACTGCAGAAGCCTAGGGACACTCCCAGTGGCCTAATTTGGGAGAGCTATGGGGGGCAGGGTGAGGTGGGATTGCTCTCTGACTCCTCAGGAGGGTAGGAGGAGACCTGGTACTGCTCTTCACAGTGGGTGTAGAGTCCCCATGCTCAGGCGTGAATCTCCCTCCTCCCATAACACTTCTAAGCATGCTCCCCTGCTCTTTGGTGCCGGGAGGGCTGTCCAGCTCTGGAAATGGTGCCCCTAATAAAAGGTATTCACTTTTCCGGTGTTTGGCAGTCACCAGCTCCCATTTCTTGTGGCCAGGTAGATACAGCAGCAGGCTGAATCCCAGGAAGTAGGCCTGCTGGGGGCCAAAGGAATGAGCTCTTTGACCAAATGGGACCTTTGGGTCTGGGTGAGCTGTAAACCTCGAAGGCAGGATGGGCTGCTCTCATTTGAATGATTTTGCAGATTGGAAAAGGCCTTCCCTTCCTCACTCCATCCTCCTCCTCCTCTTCCTCCTCCTCTTCCTCCTCCCCTCCTTCCTCCCTTTCTCCCATCCTCCTCCCCTTCCTCTTCTCCTTCCATTCTTCCCCCTCCTCCTCTCCTACTCCTTCCTTCCTTCCTTCCTTCCTTCCCTCCCTCTTCTTCCTCTTTCTTCCCTTCCTCATCTCTTTCCTTTCTTCTTTCTTCCCTTCCTCGTCTTTCCTTTCCTCTTCCTTTCCTTCCTCGTCTCTTTCCTTTCCTCTTCCTTCCCTTCCTCATCTCTTTCCTTTCCTCTTCCTCTCCCTCTCCCCCCTCCTAGCTCTTCTTCTCTTTATCCTTCCCCTCCTTCCTCCCTTTCTTCCATCCTCCTCCCCTTCCTCCTCTCCCACCTCCTCTCCTACTCCTCTTTCCTTCCTTCCCTCTTCTTCCTCTCTTTCTCCCTCCTCCTCCTTCCTTTCCTTCTCCCCTCCCCCTCTCCTTCCTATCTCTTCTCCTTCTCTTCCTCCTTCCCCTCCTTCCCTCTCTTTCCTCTTTCCCCTCCCCCTCTCATCTCTCTTCTCCCCTCCTCTTCCACATCTACCTCCTCTTCTTCCTCCTTTTCGCCCTCCCTCTCTTCTCCCTTCTTCCAGTCTTCCCCTTCCTCCCCTCTTCTTTCTTTTCACCAAGATAAGCATTGTTTAAAACAATGTTTTTATTCATTCTCTGAGAACGCCACATAACGTATCTTAAGCATGTTCTCACACTCCCTTCTGCCTACAGAGAGAGATCTCCATGGCGGCTAGCAGTGGAGGCACCGGGAGGCACACACAGTGTGCACAATGAAGCAGGTCCTGGTCCCTGGAACATAGGATGCTGAAGGCACCAAAGATCCAGCCTTCTGCCAATTCCTAGATCATCAATCTCTAACCAGCCTTTTGGCCCCGGGAGGATGTCCTCTACCTTGGGACCTGTCTCCAGCTGTAAGTGGGCCATAGAGCATTAGCTGTTTGACCCACCCTTTACAGGCCTGCCTGGCTCAGGGCTTGGTCTTCCAATCCACCCATCACCTAACCCATGGCCTGGGAGAGGACATAGTGTATGGCCTCTGCCTAGCATCTCCCCATTTCAGGTTAGAAGCCACTGTCCCTGGTGGCAGGGTGGAAGGCAGACAGGAAAGCAGATCTGTGTAGCAGCAAAGAGCCGGGACGGCTGTCAGGGGGCGATTTAGGGCGATTGCTTTCCGCAGGGCACACGGTTTCACTGCAGCAAATATTTCCTTGGTGTTGCTACAAGACGTGTATTTGGCAAAGCGCAGCGGGCCTGCAGGCCCTGCTCTCCCTGGTAAAGTAGGCGGGCGGGCGCAGCTGATGGCGGGAGTAAATCTGAGCTCACAATTAAAATCTCTTTAGAGATTGCGGCCAAGTGACTGATGGATAGGACCCCAGGCTCCATCCGTCCCCTCCACGCTCCCGCGCCAAGACAGATATCGACAGGACATCATAAATAGCCTCGCATAGGCTGGCAGGAGGTGCGGTTGAGGGATTCAAAGAAAGGGATGAATGGGGCTCTGTTCTGCAGGGGCCTGGGCAAGAAGGGGCTCCCTGCAAATCATCTCAGCTGAGTGGGGAAGGTGTTTTATCAGCCTTCTATAAATGAGTGAGTTCTCCTGAGCTAGAATTTTTTGAGACCTCCTGAAACTGCAGGGGGCGCTCTCGGGAGTTCTGTCTATCTGGAATATTCCTCTCTTCCCCCAACGCCTATGGTAGCAGAACCCTGCATTCTCTCCATGAAGGCTCTCTGGCCATCCACCCGTGTGCTAGGCCAGCTCTGTGGAGGAAGCCTATCTCTTGGGCAGCATCACCAATGATGGGAGTCAGCTGACCAGCGGATGAAGAATTTAGCTACCTCCCTGACCACCTAGGGCATCACTGATGCATATTCTCTAGTCTCCCTCCAACCCCCCCCCCCAGGAGATGAAGCCCAAATACCCATCAGCTACTGCTAACTTTCTTCCTATTGTTTTTCCTCCCCTGCCTTCTCCCATGATGGTTAGTCATGAGATCACTAACTAACTTGAAAGACATGCAGGAAATTACCACAGCACACCACTGGGCACCTGTGAGGGCTCTGTGCTAACCAGTAATTAAAAAAAATTTTTTTTTAATTTTATGTATGTGAATACACTGTTACTGTCCTCAGACACACCAGAAGAGGGCATCAGATCTCATTACAGATTGTTATGAGCCACCATGTGGTTGCTGGGAATTGAACTCAGGATCTCTGGAAGAGCAGTCAGTGCTCTTAACCACTGAGCCATCTCGCCAACCTGCTAACCAGTAATTTAATCCACTGGCCTATTTGAAGTTGACTAGACTGGGCCAGTGAGATGGCTAGGCAGGTAAGGGAGCTTGCTGTAAAGCCTGGCAACTTGAGTTTGATCCCCCAGGATCCACAGGGTGGAAGGAGAGATCCAACTCCAAGATGTCCTCCAACGACCGCCACACATATGCTATGGCTTGTGCACACTGTCCACACACACACTAAACAGATTAATTAATTAAAACATTCTTTAAGCTGGGCGGTGGTGGCGCACACCTTTAATCCCAGCACTTGGGAGGCAGAGGCAGGCAGATTTCTGAGTTTGAGGCCAGCCTGGTCTACAAAGTGAGTTCCAAGACAGCCAGGGCTACACAGAGAAACCCTGTCTCAAAACAAACAAACAAACAAACAAACAAAAATCTTTAAATTGAAAAGGCTATTGGGAGGGGTGTGGCTGTGGGAGGTGGGGTGTCCCTGAGGGTGTGCCTTTGAGGGGTACATCCTTCCTGTTTGTCCCTCTGATCGCCATGAAAGGAATCCCTCTGTTTCATACTTGACATTCTGCCTCAGCACAAGCCCAGGAATGCTGAGTCAGCCAACTGGGGCCGGACACTCTGAAGCTGATACATCTTTCCTCCTCTAAGGCGTTGGTCTCAGAGACAGGAACTGACACGTGCTGCCACAGTCCCTGGGACCCTCCTAAGTCAAGCACGTACCCCCATCTCCTTATCTTAGGGTTTGGTCTGTCTCTGTGTGAGACTGCATTGCATCAAGACACCAGTTCATCTTTGATTCTCAGCTCGACTTGCTCTCCACCCAGTAGCCTTTCCTCTCCCTCCCTGGGCTGCAGGCGACACGACCGACATTGACGTGGCACCAGCACCGTGAGCTTTGTCAGGTATTGGTGTCCAGCTTTCCCTGCTACATAGGAGCCTCTGGAGGATGGGGAGATTGCTTTGAATTATCTCTGGGATCCCCGAGTCCAGCACAGTGCCTGGCACACAATCACTACTTACTGAATAATTAATGGGATGAATGAAGCGAACAAATTAAATGTTCTTGTCAATTACAAGGATGTAGATCTTTTCTTCCCGGGGAGAAGGAGAGAGGCGAGGAAGAGCGGTAGGAGGAAAAAACAACTTGGCTTAGCTTTGTTTTGCAGGGAATATAAAGCATTTCATCGATCTGCCTTTTAAATTAAGAACAGGAAACAGGAAAGCCATTCAATAAATAAAACATAATAAAAACACCTCAGTCCCACAGTATCGCTAATTAAGGGGGACAGAGAGAACAAAGGGGGTAGAGAGGAGGAGAAATGAGAGATGCCGAACCAGGATGAAGGGCAGCAAGACAGACAAGGAGATGCAGAGAGGCTACAGGAGGCTGCAGGCCACTGGGGTAAGAGGAGACCGCAGTGTACTGGTCCCAGCAGGCACTGGGAAACAGGGGAAGGCAGTGTAGACAGAGGAGAATGACGCTTATGGAGTCTGTGGATGGAGGAGAAATCCCTATGGCTGATCTGGACCTATGTGTGTGTGTATGGGGAGGGGAAGGATCTCTGAAGTAAAAGCAAGTGAGACTGGAGGACTAGGGAGATGGCTCAATGGTTAAGACCATTGGCTGCTCTTGCAGAGGACCCAGGTTCAGTTCCAAATGCTACCACATGGCAACTCACAATCATCTGTAACTCCGGTTCCAGACGTTCTTCTCACGCCGTCTCCTGACATCCCTTCCGAGGGCGTGCACACAGTGCACATACACGACGTGCAAACAAAACACATACACGTGTAAAATAAGATAAATAAATCTTCCTTTTTTAAAATGACAAGGAAACTGGCGAGAGGAAGTGAGTCATGGGTCAGTCAGGCACCTGCATTCGTCATTTAGTCACACAGATCGAGGGCTTCATGTGGCTGGGCTGTGGCAACTCTATAGAGAACAAGGTTCAGAGGAGCAGAGGAAATTTCCCAGCTTGTCACACCGGTGTCATCTGATCCAAGACCCCATGCCCTCTGTGTCCCTGTGGAAAAGCCACATGGGGAAAGGTAGTAACAATTATGGAGAACATTAGTCATAAGCCCTCCCCTTTATTTGGTGGCATCAAGAATCACCTAGGAGATGGGCTTCTGGACATGGCTGTGAGGGAGGGGCTATCTTGTCCAGGTTAACCAATGTGGGAAGATCTGCCCACTGTGGGTGGCACCATTCTCTAGGCTGAGACCCTGGACTCTATACATAAAAAAGTAAGTGTTCTAAATGCAGAAAATAAACAATAATTGAGTGCTCAGGCACAAAGGGACACCTTTGTCACACCCCCATCCCAAAGGCTCAAGGATCATCTCAGAGGAAGAGGTGGGAAGGTTGTAAGAGCCAGACATCAGGGAGAACCAGAGCTAAACAGTGTCTGCTGAGCATGACAGGACCACTACATGCAAAGAACTCGAAGCTCCTGCCCTTACCTGCACAAGAACTATATAAAATCAAGCCTGTCAACATTCTAGCAGGCATGGGAAGGGATTCTCAAGCCCTTACCCTTAAGCGAGGAGCTATGGAGAGTCGATGACTACTACAGGGGTGGAGGCCACAGAGCCATTTTTCTTTAGGGGTGTGACTCCTGGTAAGCTATGTTCCCTCCAGATGTCCCCATATCCAGGAGTATGTAGGCAATACAAATTGGGGTTAATGGGTCATTTTAGAAAGAGGACATAGGACTGGAGAGATGGCTCAGTACTGACAGCTGCTCTTTCAGAGGTCCTGAGTTCAAATCCCAGCAACCACATGGTAGCTCAGAACCATCCGTAATGAGATCTAATACCCTCTTCTGGTGCATCTGAAGACAGCTACAGTGTACTTAGATTAAATAAATAAATAAGGACATAAAGTTTAGGGGAGGGAAAGGAGGTGGGGATGAATCAGGGAGAAAATAATGGGGATGAGTCGGTCAAAATACATTACATGAAATGTTCAAAGAATTACTTTAAATATTTTAAAAGAATTTTTATTTTTAATTCTGTATATGTGTGTGTGTGTGTCTATATATGGGTATGCAGGTTCCCTTAGAGACCAGAGGTGTTGTAGCTCCTGAATCTGGAGTTACAGGCAGTTATGAGCTGCCAGATGTGGGTTCTGGGAACTAAACTCAGGTCCTCTAAAAGAGCCACAAGCACTGTTTTTTTGTTTTTTGTTTTTTTTTTGTTTTTCCCGAGACAGGGTTTCTCTTTATAGCTCTTGCTGTCCTGGAACTCACTTTGTAGACCAGGCTGGCCTCGAACTCAGAAATCCTCCTGCCTCTGCCACCCGAGTGCTGGGATTAAAGGTGTGCGCCACCACGCCCGGCTGGCAACAAGCACTCTTAACCACTTATCAATCTCTCTAGTCTAGAAAAAGGAAAAAACTGTTAAGAGAGAACATGCGCTGAGCACAGGCGTTCATTGTTTTTCCGCTTCCTGACTATGTATGGATTTGATGCCATGAGCTGCCTCATGTTCCTGCTGCCTCGACTTCCCCGACAGGGTGGGTTGTATCCCCAGAAGCATGAGATCCCCTAAGCTGCACTGGCTGGGATATCTCACCATACATCAGAAGAGCAGCTATGACCCAGAGCAAGAGGAATGGCAGCTCAGGGAGAGCCCTGCAGACAGAGGCAACCTGCCCATTCATGCCCCTGAGAAATCCTAAGGTTGAGGGTACTGAACTGAGAACCTAGACAGAAGAAGATGAGACCTCCTACGGATGGGTTGGGCCTGCCCTTTCATGTCAGCCTATCATAGGACCTGGAGACTTGTACCTCCCTGACCCAAGCATCAAGACTCCAGAGTCTGGGTCTTTCTTTTCCTACATGCTCAGCACCTCGGGTCCTGCTCCAGCCCCCAGGAACCTCTCCCTGCTTTTACTCCATCTGAGATCCATCTGGGTTTGTCTGGTCATGTACCAAAGGGATCAGACTTCAAATAGAGATCTCGGGAGAGAAGTTAAAGAGCCCCCACATCCCTCGTGTCTCTAACAGGTTTCCTGAATATCAACCTTTTTTTTTTTTTTTTTAAAGATTTATTTTATTTATTATATGTAAGTACACTGTAGCTGTCTTCAGATACTCCAGAAGAGGGCGCCAGATCTTGTTAGGGATGGTTGTGAGCCACCATGTGGATGCTGGTATTTGAACTTATCACCTTCGGAAGAGCAGTCGGGTGCTCTTACCCGCTGAGCCATCTCACCAGCCCGAATATCAACCTTTAAAGAAATGATGCTTTTGAATTGGGGAGGGCCATGAACGAGGACATGGAGGGGTTAGGAAGGATTTGGTGAATGAGCATCTTAATCCCTAGCCCCAAACCTGCACCAGAGTAACACACAGAACCTCTTAGCCACCCACTTCTATGTCACCTGGGACCTCCCACTCATTCTTTTCCTTTTAAGAGAGTTTGGCTATGCCTGAGTGCGTTCGTGCAGGTGTGTGTGTGTGTGTGTGTGTTTGATTACTTACTACAAGCTTGTAGGTGCCCACAGATGACAGAAGAAGGTATCAGATTTCCTATAATGGAGTTACAGGAAATTGTGTGTCACCGTGAGTGCTGGGAACCAAACCCAGGCTCTCTGTGAGAGCAGTTGACTGCTCAGCCATCTCTCCAGCCCTCTCACAATTCATTCTTCGCACAGTCCAGGCCGAGCTTCCAGAATCTCCCGGGACCTCTGCCAGTCCCCACCAGTGGATTTTAATTGCCTGACAAAAGTAATACCAATATTTATAAGGGAACAAACACGGATACCATAAATAAGTACATTACTGACTCATTGAATTAATTAGTGTTTAATTACTCGAAATTGCCATCAGTTACTACCAATTACCCAAACAACGAATGCATTCTTTCTCCATTACAGATGGCAATTTCCAGGGCCAAACCCAGAGACCTGAGCTGTAAGGAGGAGGTCTCAGGCCCACGTCCGGCTCCTGCCCCTCCCCCACTGCCTGTCTTGGATTGGTGCACCGGCTTTATCATGTATTTATTACAGAAGGCAAGCACAGGGCTGGGCACCGAGGACACATGTGCAGACTAAAGAGACGAAATTCTTGTCCTTGTAGAACTCACTATCCAGTAGAAGATGAGAAAAAAATAAAAATGCCGGGTGCTTTAAAAAGATGGGAAGCGTTAAATAGCAAAACAGGCAAGAAAAGCAGCCGGCTGCAGAGTCAGGTGGTGACGGTAATTTTTTAATAGTGTGCTGAGGAGCAAAGGGTAACAAGGACACCCTCTACTGGTTCCCCTTCACCCCCGGACTCTTCACCCTGCTTCCCCCAGATCTGTGCCCAAGGATGCTGCTTTGCAGGCAAAGCACTGCCTGAACCCCCTGACCTCTGGCTTCTGTGAGCTGGGGTCCTCAGGAAGAGCAGAGACAAGGCTGGCTGCAGCCTGGTTGCAACCTCAAAGTTCTCCTTGTTCTCAAAGTTCTCAGCCCCTGGGTTGCCCTTTGAACATAGCATCTCCCCACTTTATTTATTTAATTTTTTAAAGATGTATTTTCAATAATGTATAACCATGTGTGTCTGGGTATGGGTATGGGTATGTACAGATAAGTGAAGTGTTCTTGGAGGCCAGAAGAGGGTGTAGACTGAGAATTGGGGTTACATGCAGTGTGACTGCCAAATAAGGATGCTGGTAACTGGACTCAGGTCTACAAGAGTTTCCCCTCCTTCTCCTCCCTCTCCCTTCCTGCTCTTCTCCCTCTTCCTCTTTCTTCAAGGTCCTCTGTGTAGCCCTGGCTGTCCTGGAACTCGCTCTGTGAGATCTGCCTGCCTCTGCCTCCCGGGTGCTGGGATTAAAGGGATGCTTCACTTCGCCCAGTTTACACTCTCCCCCTTAAATTACTTATCAGCTACTTGGTTACGGCATTGAGAGAAGAGACCAATGCAGTGGTGATAGTAGCGAGGGCGATAGATTACAGTGAAAAAAGACAAAGGAATTGTGGGAGGCTTCAAAGTTTCTCACTCGAGCAACTGCAAGGATATACTGGGAAAGGTTTGGGGAGAAGCAGCTCCTGGGGGTGGGGGTGGGGGGTGATGTAGGATTGAAGTTGATATTGTTCGTTAGAGGCACAGACTAGAACTGAGTCTCCGGTGTAGGCAGGCTAGCCCTTACCTGCGCTCCAAGGGCAGAGATCAGCTCCGAGTCTCCTTAATTGGGTAAAGACACTAAACTCTTCCTTCAATCTCCTCCTTTCTGGTTTCCTGGTGGAAATTCTCGTTTCACTCTAACCAAGATCCTTGCCTCTTGAATGGCGGAGTGCCCAGGAAATGACTACATCTGGAAACTGGGAAGGAGAAGAAGTAATGGCCCTGGGAAAAAGATTCCTGCCAGGGCATATAGCGCGGGGGTGGGGGGTGGGGGGTGGGGGTGGGGGCCTGTTTGTATCTCTCCGAACCTCAGGAAGCCTGTGCCAAAAAATAAATGTGGATTGAGAGCAACCCCAATCTCACTAGGGTCAGAGCAATCAAAATGTAATTGGGTTTGTGAATAACTAATGTTTACACTGATGTTGTCCTAATAGGACGATGGGACCTGTAGATGTGACTGTCATCTACTCCCTGTGAGAAGCTCAGGTTTTCACAGAAACTGGGTCAGGCAGGGGGAGATAGAGAAACTACTGTCCTGAGCGAGGGGACCAGGCTGGGGAATAACAGGATTGTTCTATGTGGTGCTTATTAAGCACCTACTGCATACAAGACACAGCGCATTTCCCTCCTGTAACAGATAAACCATGAAGACACTGGAAATAGATGAGTGGCTCTATGTTTCCCATCTGGTCAGTGGTACAGACACGTCCAAGGTGAGGTGTCTGAAGCCAAGCTCTTCTGACGATTTCCTCAGCCAGGGAACCAGGGGAATCATGGGAAGGCCACAGTTCCTCCAGGAGCCTCTGAGAGATGGCACAAGCCCAATGCAGAACAGACGAGCTGTGACAATTCTCCTTTTCTGGTTTCCGAAAGCCAAACTGAAAGGGACAATATGGGGATCGGAGAGATGGCTCAGTGGCTAAGAACAACGGTTGCTCTTGCAGAGGACCTGGTTCTGAATTCCAGCACCCACATGGTGGCTCACAATAATCCATATCTCCAGTTCCAGAGGGTCTGAGGCCCTCTCCTGACCTTCATGAGAGCATCAGGCATGCACATGGCACACAGACACACGTGCAAGCAAAATACTCATACAAGCAAAAGTAATAAATCTAAATTTTTTAAGTATTCATGAGATATCTTGGGAATGAGACCCCAGTCTAAACATGTAACTCACTTATGCTTCATGGACGTCTTAGGCATCCAGGCTGAAGATGTAATTTTATTCACTGTCTTTCGAGCACCTGTGTTTTGACTTGGACCTGTCACACGAGGTCAGGTTTAGAGTTTTCCACTTAACATCATTATGTCATCATTCAAAGCATTTTAGATTTCAAGGCATCTTGACTTTGGGATTTCCTGATTAGGGAACATTCGTTCAGCCTGACATCACCTTCCCATGGCTAAGGCTGGTTCAGTTTGATGACTGGGAGGTGGGACAAGGGGTAATTAAATGAGTGGATCTTGGGATGCTGTATGTGACCCTTTTTTGTGCTATGGTAGGTTGGCAAGGTGAGTGACATTTGTCACTGTGATGTGGCAATACTTCTAGAGACCTCCAGGGAAGCTGAGCAGGGGTCACCATTGCTGTGGGGCCTTGCCCTACCCCCAGCAAAGGAAACATGGGTGCAGAGAGGCCAGGACTTGGGGCTTCCCATAGAACCGGTTTTATTACATTCCGTGTTCTGGACAGTGTAAGCGATGACCCTGCCTCTCCAGAGGGACAAATGTGATAAATAACCAGGGAGGACAAGCGGGAGGAGGTGGCCCAGACGCCAGAAGTCATAAGTCTCTGTCCAACTGTATGGCAGGCTCATTATAGAAAGCCCCAGGGCCATCCCAGGCTTCTGGCCTGGGACTCCAGAAAGCCTCTGGTGTGGGGGCTCCTGATGGGTCTGTAGTTTAATGCTGACGGCTTAGTGTCCTCACCCTTAGCAACCCCCATCCTTTATGCCAGATCACATATTCCCATTCTATCTGTCTCAGGATCTAGAGACTCGTGCCTCTTTTGACCCTCTTAACTCCTGAGAAAGCTAGGAAGGCATCTGATAAGGGTTCTTAAAAATAGACTGGACATGTATGAACCTGGTGGCAGATGGATTAGCTATGCTAGATTGCAACATATCCATAAAGGTCTGAGTTCAAATTTGGCTCTACTGATAGTATGGTCATGTGGCCTTGGCAATATGCATAACCTGTCTCCTTATCTTGGAAATGGAGACAGCATTCATATCACCTTACAAGATTGAAAATGTAAGGTGAAATTGTGTATGTGTGTGTGTGTGTCCTCCTGATAATATGTTAGTTAATATGTGTGTCCCTTCCCTGAGACTAGCATGGGGCCATTTTTATGTAGTTTTAGTTGTCAATGTAATACAACTAAGAATCACTGAGAAATCTCAATGAGGGATTATGTACATTGTTGGTCTCTGAGCATGTCAGTGGGAGATTGGCTTAGTTGATATGGGAAAACCCAGCCCACTGTGGGCAGCACCATTCCCAAAGCAGGAGCCCCTGAACTGTATAAGACTGGGAAAATGGAGCTGAGCCCAAGCAACATGTGAACATGTCTGCATTTGTTCCTCTGTACCCCTGACCACTGTATGACTAGCTGTTTGAAGTTCCTACCTTGAGTACCCCACAATAATATACTGTAACCCAGAAATGTGAGCCCCTTTCTCCATGGCCCGTGGTGGCAGGGCATGCTACTCACATCAGGCTATTCCTCACCACCCTCACATGCATCTCCAGTTCCCCCTGTCTTCACAGTGCTCAAAATATTCTCCTTCTCCTCCCTCTCTCTACCACATACTTGCACACTGTAGTGCCTCCCTCCATGGGTGGGCCACTCAGCAGCCGGTGGGGGGTCTGGGAGGAGGCCTCTGGATGTCTTGAGCTTGCCCACCAAGATTCATCATTTTCAAAGATATAATTACATGTATTTATTTGTGTTTGCGCATGCATTTGTAGCTGTGTTCCCATGCCATAGTGAGCACGTGAGAGTCAGCTCTCTCCTTCCACCGCGTTGGTCCTCATCTTCTGGTTTAGCAGCAAGCCGCTTTACCCACAGAGCCGTCTCACCAGCTTGGGTAATCACCTCTGATTCCCGAAAGAGAGAACAGATGCTTAGAAAGACTCGTTGGCCTGGGATGACATACTCAGAACTGGTAAGGTGAGTGCTCTCACCCAGGGTTGTTCAACGACATTCTAATGGCCTTCCCTGCCACCCAGGCATGAATGCTGGCCTCAATTAGACCTCTTCCTCATCACCCTTCAAGAAAAACATGGTGGTGTGAACCCACGCCATGACAGCTGACTTACAGGCTCCTTCCTATTCAGCTTTCCACTAAGAGGAACTCACCCCTTCCTAGCTGCCTCCTGGGACCTGGTAGACTCATTTGCAAAAATAATTGGTGGGGGTTAAATGAAGTCTTGGTGTATGCCAGGAATATAAAAAAGAAACCGCTACAAAGTAACAAGCAAAGAGGCGGAAAAGCCAATAGAAGAACTAACAAAGGCTCTGCACCGATAACTCCCAAAAGAAACCATCAGATTGGCTGTGAGCCTGTGAGAGAGTACTCCACTTTATCACCTGGGAGACACAGATGCCAGGAGAATCCCACTTCAGTCCCTTGACTGCTGGTGACGATACTCAAGGGAATACACAGTATTGGGTATTTGGGGAAACGATTTGATAAAAACTACCAATTACATAATCATGACCCAGAGACTGATTCCCAGGGAACTGACTCTGCATGGGAAGTTACATGTATGTGTGCCATATGATAGCACCAGAAGGTCCCATTGACACAGGGCGTGAATCATAGCTGTGACAGTTAAGCAGTGCTGACCAGCCCCAGTGAGATGGATGGATATATGCAATTTTTGTATTGTGGAATATTATGCATCCATTAGAATGGACATCTACAGTGGTTTCCAATACAGATGAGGGTCAGATACAAGGACAACACTAATGGTCAAGCCAAACTGGACAGGGGGAAGCCAACAAGGCCTCAACCCTTAAGAGCTATGGGCAACCCAAGAAAAATGGAAATGGGAGACGTGGTCTTCCTCAGAGGAAAGGGCACCAATTGGTTGTCCAGAGGTAAATAGTCATTCCTAAAAGCATGCATACAAGTAGCATTATACAGATTGAGCAGGTTATATTGAGGAATATATGTGTACATACATATGTACATGCATATACAAATATGCACATGATAGCAATTAGTGGAAAAAGAGGCCATGAATTTAAATAAGAGTGGGGAGGAGTATATGGGATGAGCTTAGAGGAACAGCAGGGTGGGAGAAATGTAATATTATAATCTCAAAAAAAAAGAACATACACAGCAAAAAATAAAGTTATAGCAATAAAGAAAAAGCAAACACAAATAGAATATATATGTGTTTCAAATAAATACATTTCAAAAACAAGGAAAGCTAATCTGTGATGTTAGAAGCCCTAGGGGCTCTTATCAATGGGGTGACCCTAGCAGGGTACTGTTTTATTTTTTGCTCTGGGTGGTAATGTTATATGGTATGTCACTCTGGAAAGTCACAAGGTGTATGCTTGTGATGTGAGAGCTCCTGACCTAAATGTATGTCTCAATAAAATCGCTGTGTTGTTTTTTTTTTAATAAATAAAAGTTGGGCATGTCAATGCTCACCTTTAATCCCAGCACTCAGTAGATAGAGGCAGGTGGGTCTCTGTGAGTTTGAGGCCAGCCTGGTCTACAGAGTGAGTTCCAAGCCAGTCAGGGCTACATAGTAAGACCCTATCTCAAAGAAGAAAGATAGGGGGAGAAACAGAGAGAGAGAGGCTGAATATCAATGGTTGGAGAACAAATCAGCCCCCTCTCTCTTAGACATGGTCACCAGTCTGAGAGAAGGAAACAAGTGTCAGGTCTCCACTGAGGAAGGCGGCAAGACCTCTTACAACGTCCTTGAGAAGAAATAGCCCAACATGGCCACCGGGTGGCCATGTAATGAGGTAGATTGATCCACTGTCCCCAAAGGGTGCTGATTAAGGGAGCCGTGTCTATCCGAAGGGAGACTTCTAGTGCCTCGGGGCTGCGTCCTCAGCCTGGGCAAGGGAAGGCTGTTATCAGGAACAGCGATGAAGACATAATAGGCTTATCGCATTCATTCGCTGTTGACACAGAGCCAGGAGGGAGAGGGAGGACCGGGCATGAAGAAGCAAGATCCAAAGTGATTTTGGCAGGATGGTCAGGAGCAGGGAACGTAATGAGGTGAAATTGGGTGGAGGATGAGGGAACCAGCCGGCCCCAGATTGAGGCTAAAAGAGCATCTTGTAGGAACAAGTCCGTGTGGTGGTGATGAAGTGAAGACGGTGTCTCTGAACAGAGAAAACACAGACCCTCTGCCCACCCGGTGTGTGGTTCCCCCAGGCCTACCTCAAGGCCTGGCTCTGACAAGACACCCAGAATGCATTGCCAAAATAATTCTATAACGAAGGATGGCAGACACCTTAGCCTTGGGGCCATTTGATAAAAGTCAGGGTGTGACTTTGTATGGTCTGGTGGGGGACCAGCAGACTGTCACTCAGTCCTGAAGCCACCTAAAGATATAAATTGGAATGTGCTGTGTTAGGAGGGCGCTTCTCTGGCACGCACGAGACTGTGTTAAATTCCTAGCATTGTATAAATAGAGTGAGAGGTGGGGGTAGGAGGATTAGAAACCCAAGGTAATCCTCTGCTATGTAGTGAGTTTGAGTCCAGCCTGGGCTACATGGAAACCCTGCCCCCAAAATAAATAAAGGGATATGAATGGATTGTCACTAAGTCAGGCAAAAACAGATCACTTTGTTTTAACATTTAATTTATTATTCTGTCTCTGTCTCTGTCTCTCTGTCTCTGTCCTCTGTCTCTCTCACTGTCTCTGTGTCTCTCTGTGACTCTGTCTCTCTGTCTCTGTCTATCTCACTCTGTCTGTGTGTGCCTGTGTGTATGTGTGTGCCTCTTGTGTGTGCTTGTGTTTGTGTGTGCCTCCATGTCTGTGTGTGCCTGTGTGTGGGCCTGTGTCTGGGTGTTTGTGTGCCTCTGTGTGTGCCTATGCCTCTGTGTGTGCCTGTGTGTATGTGCCTCCATGTCTGTGTGTGCCTGTGTATGGGCCTGTGTCTGGGTGTGTGTGTGCCTGTGCCTATGTGTGTGTGTGTGTGTTCCTTTGTGTGTGTGTGTGTATGTATGTGTGTGTGTGTGCCTGTGTGTGTGCCTCTGTGTATGCCTGTGTGTGTGTGTTTTCTCTTCCTTCATCTTGGAGGATCAAACTCAGGTCACCAGGATTGCTCAGCAGGTACCATCTCCCTGGTCCAGAGAACTTGCCTTAGGGAACACAGTAGTCACATAGCCAGCCAAAGAGAAGCCTGGAGACAGGACCAAGGCTACGATGGGCAAGTGACCCCAAGAATCTGCAAGCTCCTATGTCCCCCACCCCAAACCAGTACTCAGAGGCAGACTCAATGGATTCACCATGTATCTGATGTGGCTTCTGTTTCAAAGTCACTTGCTTAAAGACTTCCTTTCTGAGATGCTCAGAGGGGCTTTGACAAATAGATCCTCACGCAGGGACCTTGTGCACAGTCTGACCAGTTTAGATTTCTCCTCCTCCTGGCTGGGCCCCTTCATCATGCTTGGCCTCTCCTGGAGGTGCTGGAATGGTCATGGGCATTGAAGAGAGCCAGCTCAGGGAAAATTGATTAGAGATCCATGCCGGCTGAGTCTAATGGATGTGTACATTTGATTCTCTTGTGCATCGGGTGTCACCGGCCATCCTAGGGTGATAATGACATTTAGGAATAACTTCTAGGTTGCAGAGATGACTTATTGGGTGAAGGCCCCTGAGGACTTTGGTAGGGTCCAACTCTTACAAATTGTCCTCTGATCTCCAGGTACACACTATGGCATATGTATGCCCCCCCTCACATACACCTGCACACAAATTAAATAAAAAGAAGTATAATAAAAAAAATAACCAGCCAAGGGCTAGAGGTATGGCTCGGTGGTCGGAGCACTTGCTGCTTTTTCAGAGGACCCGAGTTTGGTTCGGAGCATCCACGTCCAGAAGCTCATACGCCTGTAACTCCAGCTCCAGAGTAGCCAGTGCCCTCTTCTGGATTCTGAGGGCACCTGCACTTATGTGCACCGCCCCATCCCACATATACACACAATTAAAATAATATAAATAAATCTTTTTTTTTAAAGATTTATTTTATTTATTATATATAAGTACACTGTAGCTGTCTTCAGACACTCCAGAAGAGAGCACCAGATCTAGTTACGGATGGTTGTGAGCCACCATGTGGATGCTGGGATTTGAACTTATCACCTTCGGAAGAGCAGTCGGGTGCTCTTACCCGCTGAGCCATCTCACCAGCCCAAATAAATCTTTTAGTCTGAGTGTGATGGCATACACCTTTAATCCCAGCACTGGAGAGGCAGAGGCAGGTAGATCTCTGTGAGTTCAAAACCAGCCTGATCTACATAGCAAATTCCAAGCTAGCCAGGGCTACACAGTAATGCCCTGTGTCAAAAAAAAAAAAAGCCTTAAAAATAATAAATGGGGGCTGGAGAGATGGCTTGGCTCAGCGGTCAGAGCACTGACTTGTTTTTCCCAGAGGTCCTGAGTTCAAATCCCAGCAACCACATGGTGCCTCACAACCATCTGTAATGGGATCTGATGCCCTCTTCTGGTGTGTCTGAAGATAGTAGTACTGTACTCGCATACATAGAATAGATAATTCTTTTAAAAATGATTTTTTAATTAAGAAGGAATATTCTTATTCCCCACAAGGCTGACATCTTCAGAAACAGGACACAGAGGTACAGGGTGTAGGTTAGGACTGGAAGTGTGTAGTCAGTGGAGAAGAAATGGCATCTCAAGTATATGGAGCCACAAAACAAGCAAACAAACACACACACACACACACACACACACACACATGCATGCATGCATACACACAACAAACCTCAATAAGTTGGTCCCAAGCAAGTTACTATTCATATTCTATGCTCCTAAAACCAGAAAGAGGAATCAGAGAACCGCATGTGGGTCTTATACAACTACAGACATTCTATACAAAAGGTACAAATACTTTTCATGCTCCCTCGGCATGGATGGGAAGAATCCCATCTGTCAGCCACACTAAACCCCTGTTTCATAAACACATGGACCATTCCCCTCATTCCAAGGAATTCAGTGTCATAGGGGAGCAGATAGCAGAGCCACCAGGAAAGCTTGTTAAAACCTCTGGTGGCCTCTGTGGCAGGGCTATCTCCTGGCACAACGGGCTATCTCCCAGATGATG
The DNA here is from genome assembly GCA_902729485.2 of Mus minutoides. Lineage (NCBI taxonomy): Eukaryota > Metazoa > Chordata > Mammalia > Rodentia > Muridae > Mus > Mus minutoides. The sequence goes on along the minus strand of LR753362.1, from coordinate 1,025,060 downwards.
CTGTGTTGATGAATCCTGGTCCAGGGGTCATGATGCTCACAGAACTTGTAGTGACTAACACTGACAGACACTTTCCTAAGGTCCAAGTACCCACACAGGTGCAGCTATCCCTCAACTGCTGGGGGGTCTACTGCTAAGGGATTCCAGCTGCTGGGTTTACCTTCTGTTGATGGAAATCACTTGAGGCACAAACACACACACACACACACACACACACACACACACACACACACACACGGCCATTGAGGAGGGGGCAGAAAAGACTGTCCATCTCCCTAAGAGCAAGACAATTTTGCACCCTGTGTGCGCTCCAGGACTTGAGGGATTCCTGAAGGGTAAAAGTGTGCTCGCACGCACGCACGCACGCACGCAAACACACACACACACACACACACACACACACACACACACACACACTCACACACACGTTCGAGCTCTGAATCCTGTGAACCCTAAGTCACACAGCAGTCGGTGCACAGTGTTTGTGGAATCAATGAACCAGAGGCACACCAGGTTTGAGTGGCTAAGCCCCTCCTTTCTGTTCTCTCAGCCCTCTCTCAGGTCACAGGACCAAGGGCCATGTGGTCAAGGTTGGTGGGGGCCTCTGTGACCTCAGCCTCCTTGGAGTAGCTGCCATCCCTGCCCACTGCGCAGAGTTCTAGAGAAGCTGTTGTTGGCTCTTAGAGCCTCCCGGATGGATTGATTAATTAATTAGCGCCAGCCTGACAGCTCCAGGCTGCTGGCAGGGCCCTGGGCGCCCCTCCCGGCTCCTCTTGGCAGGTGAGGTCTTCATTTCCCAGCCCTTGGCAGAGTTGGGCTGGGGAAAGGTGGTAACTAATGGAGAGGGGAGGGAGGCAGGGAGAGGGGACACAGGGAGAAGAACAGAGAACTCCTGCCTAGGGCCTCCTTGCAGAGAATCCATTCCATCATCCCGACTGTAAAACAGGCAAATTTGGAGATTTGCCTCTAGGGTTACGGTATAGAGGAGAGAAGGGTAACACCCCGGGCTCTTTACTTCCCAAGCTGGCTTTCAGCCTGCATTAGATGGCAATTAGTAAGGAAAGGAGGGGTTTCTAGTAACTTCTTGCCTCTTTATTGTAAGTCATCTTCACTAGCCTGAGCATCCTAGCCAGAAACAGACCAGGAGAGCTTCAAGGCATCTGCTCCGGGAGGGGCTGGGAAGGACCAGGCTGCTTCGCTGGCTCTTCCATCATCTCCCAAGTCCCTCTCCACCCCACCCTGTACCCTTCATAGCCTGGGAAAAATGGCTAGCAGGCAGGTGTCTCTATGACTAACCACGTCTGGGCTCACCCAGAGAAAAGGATGTGAAATAGGGCTCTTCTGAGAGAGGGAAAGGTCCACGGGCCCCAAAGCCTTTCTGCATGGCCATGTCCAAACAGAGTCCCTCCTCCACCTTCCTCTTTGTCCCCGCCCCCAACTCTGGTCACTAAACTGAAAACTGATGTCTGCAAGGCAGCTTAGGAGGGTCCATGTTGTTTGAGGAGCGGATGAAAATTCATCTCCGCAGCACCAATTTCTTCATCTTTTAAATGGGGACAATATTAATTTCAATCCAGAAATGGTTGGGGAACAGACCTGGGCATGTGGCTCAATTGGTGGGGAGCTCACTTAGCATCTCCAACACTATGTAACGCGGGGATGGTGACTCACATTTGAAATCCCAGCATTCCGGAGGCAGAGGCAGGAGGATCTGTTCCAGTTGGCCCTCAGCTACATAGTGAGTTTGAGGCCAGCCGGAGATACATGACATCCTGTCTCCAAAACCAAGCAACAACAACAAATGTGCTAAACCCAGGAATGATGGTACACGGTGTAATCCCAGCTTTGGGAACAGAGACATAAGAATGAAAAGGCTAAAGCTGCCAATGGCAACAGAGTGAGTTCAAAACCAACCTGAGCTACAGGAGACCTGTCTCTCACATAGCCCAAGATACAGTGGTGGCTTGGAATTGCTCCTGCCTAGCTGAGAGATTGGGCCTCACTACCTGAGCTCACGTAGCCCGGGCTTCATGAGACCTGGTGAGCACTGTTATGTAACCGCTTCCCCCGGTGTAGACATGGCCGCTGCTACCGTGAATCAGAGCATCTCTGAGTAGCTGGCAGGAGAGCCTGAGAAGCCCAGGCCTCCCACTCTTTCATGGGAAAAAACAGAGGCACACAAGGCCCCTCCCACTCCTCTCAAAGGCTAGATAGGAGATGGAAAGTCAACTAGACATTAGAACTCTGGTTATTGTTGTTTTGTTTTTTTGTTTTTTTGGTTTTTTTTTTTTTTTGGTTTTTTCGAGACAGGGTTTCTCTGTATAGCCCTGGCTGTCCTGGAACTCACTCTGTAGACCAGGCTGGCCTCGAACTCAGAAATCCACCTGCCTCTGCCTCCCGAGTGCTGGGATTAAAGCCTTATTTATTGTATGTGAGTACACTGTCACTGTCTTCAGATGCACCATTACAGATAGTTGTGAGTCACCAGGTGGTTGCTGGGAATTGAACTCAGGACCTCTGGAAGAGCAGTCAGTGCTCTTAACCGCTGAGCCATCTCTCCAGCCCCTGGATCTGAATCTTATAACCTCTGTGGTGGTTTTAATATGCGTGGCCCAGGGAGTGGCACTAATAGGAAGTCTGGCCTTGTTGGAGTAGTTGTGGTCTTGTTGGAGGAAGTGTGTCACTGTGGGGTGGACAATGAGACCCCTGTCCTAGCTGCCTGGAAGTCAGTTTTCTCCTAGTGGCCTTCAGATAAAGATGTAGAATTCTCAATTCCTCCTGCACCATGACTGCCTGGATGCTGCCATGCTCCCACCTTGATGATTATGGACTGAACCTCTAAACCTGTAAGCCAGCCCCAATGAAATGTTGTCCTTAGAAGAGTTGCCTTGGTCGTGGTGTCTGTTCACAGCAGTAAAACTCTAACTAAAACAACCTCTAAGCTGCCGTGGTGTGAACAGTCCAAGAAGACCAAACACACCGCAGACAACCAACTCTAACATTCAGAGCTTATGAAAAATGAATCCTGATTTCAAAAAATATTCAAATTGCTGGGAATGAGGGGGGTGCTTCTTGGAAAGAAGAAATCCAAAATTCCTCTCTATTCCATTCTCATTGTGCCCTAACTGAAGTACTTAGCCTCCCGCCAGCTGCGCGGCAGGCGCAGAATAAACATTTGTTGAAGAAATGAATGAGTGACAGGTGGGCCATTGCACAAGTGTAGAGACATAAGGAGCTGGCACCCTGGCAATAGCCATGTCCCCTGGCAACAGCCACGCCCCCTGGCAACAGCTCTGCCCACTCCACTGTGGACTCAACTCTGACTTTTCATCCACCCCACCCCACCCCCCGCCCAACCCCCACATTGTCCAGACCCCAAGTCCAGTAGGAGTTTTTTGGGTATGAGCCAATAGTCTCTTCTACACAGACAAGTTCTGGGGTCTCCTAGCCTCGGCTAAACACACTTCTTTGGGACCCTTAAACGTGACTCCAGGGAAGGGAGATTAGGATTTTCAGGTTCCTGAAGCAGTTGCAGAGAGATGCTTGTGTGGAAGGGGGGACCCAGAAAAGAAATTGTGTGAGTGGTCCCAGAATGTGCAGTGTGCAATGGCGGAGAGCACAGTCCTTCCCTCCTCGCGTGGTGGGCGGGTTGAGGCAGATAGTAGAGTCCAGGCAGTGAGCCGCTTCCGGTCTCCCTCCTTCAGCCCACCCCCCTCACCTGCTTCTTTCTCTTCCGACTCACTGGGGGGGGGGGGGCCTGCTCTCTAACCTCCTTCATGCAAACACTGATTAATTTCCTTCCAGTCTCTAAGATGCACTTTAATCCTGGAGGGAGAGCGGGGAGCAGGGTGGGACTCAAGGCCAGTGGAAGTCGCCACACCAGTGAGGGGGCCCTCCTCACACAGAGCCTCCACACTCTGGCTGTTGCCACAAAGATTTAATTTGTGTCTTAATGGGCCTCAGCCCCCTGCATAAAAGCCCTAAAGTGCCTTTTTATTAAAAAAAAAAAAAAAAAAAAACCGAGTTGCTGATTGTATCTGCGGCGTCCTAGGGAAAGGCAGAGCTAAGGGCAGGGAGAGCAGGTGAAAAGAAGAAGTAGCTGGCCTGCCTTTCTTGAATTCCCCCTTTCTTGCTTACTAGTCTTGGTAGGTAGTGAGTATATGACTTACTGGTCTTGTCAAGAACAGTGAGGACTCAAATACCTGATACTTCTTTTCTGGGAAGAGCATTAGATGCTGCCATTCAATCCGATCTAACAACTAACCCCAGCTCTCTTATGAAGATATAGCTGGCTGGTGTCCTGAGACTTCATGGAGCAGAAAGAGAGGTGGCCCAGTTGGCCCAGTTCGTAATTTATTCCTTCTGAGGAACTGTAGACACTTCTAGTCCCTTGTCCCTCCCACATATAACCACCAAGTTCAGCCCTGGAAGCCCCCTTCAAAACTCTCTGCCAAAGATCAATGAGCTAAGACCTTGGGTTGCTGAAACATAGCATTACAAGCAATTTAGTTCTGGATCTGCTTGGCTTTTCTTTGTGATTGGTGAACCAGGGCAGCCTCTACTCTGCAGACAGAGCGAGCTCCCACATGCTACACCAATCAGCACAGTGGGGTTTGTAAGATGGGATCAAGAGAGGGAATGAGAGCAAAGGGAAAACTCGCCCAATGATTGACATCAAATAACCTCAAGTCACTTTTTTGTAGTGGTTTAATCAGGGGGTCTTGGGACTTAAGAGATGGCTCAGCAGTTAAGAGTCCACGTAGGAGAGAGAGAGAGAGAGAGAGAGAGAGAGATTGCTTTTCCTTTGGAGTTTGAGTCCCCCCACAACATGGGTAGGTGGCTCACAACCATCTCTACCTCCAGCTCCAGGGAGATCAGACCCACACAAGTACACATAAATCAAAATAATAAAGTAAAATTAAAAAAAAAAAAAAAAAAAAAAAACAGGGTTTGGGGCAAAATGGCTGCACACCACTTGAGTTCTATCTCCTGAATGCACAAGGCAGAAAGGACAAACGTTCACAAGTTATTCTCTGGCCTCCAGATCCTTGCTGTGACGTGTGTATGCCCCATCCATAAGATAAATAAATGTAATTTTTCAAAACTCAGAGAGTGCTTCCTTATCTTACTGACTCAGGTGCGCTTGACCCTCCTGTTTTCAGGGGAAACATATCTTTTGGGGGATCCTTCTGTTAAAATGTCCATTTGGTTTTATGGCATTGAGAATGGATGACTCTATTTTTGCTTTGGCCAAATCCACTGGGGCCTGTTGTAGGTGTTCACCAGCAACCCCACCCCCACCCCCACCCCTGCTCTGCTCCCCATCATCTTCTGTCATCTTGTTTACTAGCCTCAACCACTTCTGTATCTTTAGCTCCTCCTAGAATCCCTCTCAATTCTCCTTATTTCTTCCATAGCTGAACACCCTTCATCCCCCCCCACACACACACACACACATGCACCCGAGGCCCTTGATGCTAGAGGAGAGTGGGTCAGAATTCTGAGTTCAGAGGGAAGTAGTCAGGTTTCCCAGCTGGCATGGACCAATCCCAATAGCAGGAGTCCTAAAATATCATTGCTTGATATCAAGATCTAACCTCCCATAATGTTCCAAACTCTTAGAGCCAAGCTGACTGGCCCACCCAGCAGGGAGAAACAGGTATACCTGAGCAGGGGAGTTATATGCCAATCAAAACAATGGAAAACACCTCCTGTATGGGAATAGGACATCCGAGATGAACTGCCACGACATTCAGGAATCCAGCTGCTCCTGCCCAACAAAGATTATCACAGCTGGGCTATTAGAACCCAGGTCGATCTTGGAGGGGGTGGGGAGGATCATGAGACGCTCACCTGAGTAGCTCCCCAAAACCAGATGATTGCAATTCTACCCTAACTGCATGCAGTCTCAGGATCTCTAAGAGGGAAGGGAGTTTATTGGTAAGGAAGGTGAAGGGAATGGGACTCCCTATAACACCACTATGGGGGAGCTGTCACCCCTTGCTGGTGCCAATCCTCCAGTGTGGGTGTTTTAAGGTCATCTACACACCCTTCCATAACCTCACAACCCAGTGCCCTGGAAGTTAGCCTAGTAAAGTTATTGGTTCCCTTGCGTGAACTTGGACGGACTCACCTCATTTTGTCATCTTTAGCAAAAGGGGTAGATGTTTACAACTCCTCCAAGGGAGGGAATTTTAGCAACATAACCACAACTAAGATAGTCAAGTGTCATGATTTTCCCTGTCTAATTACATTAGGGCAGCAGGAGGCCTGTGATTGGACAGGGAAAAGGGAGGCTGGCTAAGAGTTGTAGAGACAGAGAGCATCTCCGCGAGAGGGGAAGTAGGAAATAGGCCAAGATAGAAGCAGATGTGAACCAGCGTGGCTTTAACCAGCCACAGGTAGTTATGATATCGTAAGTTTAGAATAATTGGGATAAAGCTTTTATCATTATCAATTGGTTCTGAAATTATTGTACTAGCATCGTGTAAATTGAGAATTTATTGATATATAAATCTGATTGGTTAATTATAAGCTTTAAGAGTTTTTATTCTACCAGTAAATGGTTGTTGTGGCAGCTGACTGTGGGGTAGATGCTCATTGTGTGGGCTGGCGAAGAGAACTTGGGAACTCCGCACCCGCCCAAGAGTTTGATGGGTAGAGACAGAGCCAGCGGAGCCGAGAGTTGCCAGCACACATGTGGAAATGGGCATCAAACCCAACTGACAATGATAAAAGCTTTATCCCAACTATTCTAACCTTATGATATCATAACTACCTGTGGCTGGTTAAAGCCACGCTGGTTCACGTCTGCCACCATCTTCCTTTCTCTCCCCCCTACCCTCCTCTGTCCCTGCAACTCTTAGCTCTGCCTCTCCTTCCCATGTCCAATCATAGGCCTCCTGCTGTCCCAATGTCCTGCAACAGCCAAGTGCCCAGCTTCTGTTCCTGGAGGCTATTCATGCCAAGCTCACCTCACTGGGTGTGAACAACTGTGTCTACTGGCTGAGAGTAAGGGGTGGGGAGAACATGAGCCCATCAGTTATACAACAAAGAAATCAGAACAGGGAACCAGAAAGATGGCTCAGCAGTTAAGAGCTCTTGCTGCCCTTGCAAAAGAATGGAGGTCAGTTCCCAGCACTCCAAGGAGGCTCCCAACAGTCTGTAGCTCCAGCTCCAGGTTACCCAACACCCTTTCTGGCCTCCAGAGGCACCAGGCACAGATACTGTGGCACACAGACATTCAGACAAACACTCATACATATAAAATAAATAATTTTTTTTTTGCTTTGTTTTTCAAGACAGGGTTTTTCTGGGTGGCCCTGGCTGTCCTAGAACTTGCTCTGTAGACCAGGCTGGCCTCAAACTCAGAGATCTGCCTAATAAATCTTTTTTTTTTTTTTTTAAAGAAACAAATCAGAATATCAACTAAGTAAACTGAACTATCTCTAATACTCTTTATCTTTGCTGTCTGAATTCTCCAAACTCTGATTATATTCTCCTTCTATTGGAGTATCTAAGGGTACATACTCGCTCATGAGTGCACAAGCATATGATCACACATATATACATGTATATGGTCGGGGAGACTGGAGGTCAATCTCAGGTGTTGTTCCTCAAAGAGCCATCATTGTGATCTTTGAGACAGGATCTCTCATTGGAACTGGGGGGTTTGTAGATTTTGCTAAGATGGCTGGCAAGCAAACCTGAGGGACCCACTTGTCTCTACTCCATCCCCAATTCTGAAATTCCTCTATCTATCTATCTATCTATCTATCTATCTATCTATCTATCTATCTCCCTCTCTCAATAACTGCATAAATACATTTTTAAAAATTAAAATTAAGCCAGGCTGTGATAGGGCACACCTTTAATCCTGGTACTCAGAAGGCAGAGGCAGGTAGTTCTCTGAGTTTAAGGCCAGCCTGGTCTACAGAGCTAGTTCCAGGACAGCTAGGGCTACACAGAGAAACCCTGTCTTGGAAAACCAGAAAATAAATAATTAATTTAATGTAATTAAAATTTAAAAATTACTAGTAGCAGACAGCTCCTCACATACCTCACTCCACAGGGTAGTCAACATCCACTTCCTACCCCAGCAATAGGAGGTTTTCTCAGGGAGAGACTGAAGGAAAGGGCCTCTGCCATCAGAACAGACAGACAGCTGGAAGAGGAGGAGGAAGAGGAAGAAGAGGAGGAGGGCTAAATAACTTTGCTAGCTGATTAAGCAAGCTGGCACAGACAGGGTAGCTGAATGCAATCAAAACAGAAGCCTGAACTCGAAGTGTCCTTCCTTGCCCCTTCTGGTTTTCAGTGGCTTCGATGTCCCTTGGCTTGTGGCTGCATAACTCCAGCCTCTGGCTGTGGCGTCCCATAATCTCATCTTTTCTGTAAGTTACTTACAAGACACCTGTCACTGGCTGTGACATCTGGGGAATCCAGGATGACCTTATCCATTCTATCTGTGAAGACCCTTTTGTCTGAAGAGGCTTACCCGGGGGCACTCGTGAGCTCCAGCTAGACAACACGGGCACATTTGTCGGGGAGCCGCTGCTCAGCCCACTTTGCTGGGAAAAGGGGATAATGTGGTAGTTTGTACTCTGAACTGTGGGTCTGTAGCTCTCCCCCTCTCCCCCACGACCCAGCATCCCACACAGGCAGGTTTGTACTACCAGGTGGGAGATGGGAGACTCACTTTTAGAGACTGCTAGCCTAGGCAAAAGTCTCTATACACTACTAGCATGGGGTTTCTACCAGAGGAGCAGACAGTGTCCTGTGGAGTTGTCAGGTGTCTCCTGGCAAATAGGAACAGACAGCAAGTATGGGAACAAGTGTATGGGAAGTCTCCAGCCCAACAGACAGAGACCACAGCAGGAGGTGGAGAGGAACAAGAGGAGACAGAAATCCCCTCAAAGAGCTCTCTCTTCCTAAGGAAGCAGAGAAAATAAATATACAGAGTTTAGAAAGAAACATAGGGCTGGTGAGATGGCTCAGGGGTTAAGAGCACTGACTGCTCTTCAAGAGGTCTTGAGTTCAATTCCCAGCAACCACATGGTGGCTCACAACCATCTGTAATGGGATCTGATGCCCTGAACAAGCAGGCCAGAGCAGGAAAGAAAGAAAGAAAGAAAGAAAGAAAGAAAGAAAGAAAGAAAGAAAGAAAGAAAGAAAGGCAAGCTAAAAGTAGATGAAGGTGTGTTCAGACAAGCCCCATGGGCTGTGCTGGAGACCCATGTGGTGGAAGGAGAAAGGGGTCCCACAGGTTGACCTCTGACTTGTCCATTGACTTCTATGTGTGTACTGTGACAAACACATACTCACTTGTGTACATGAATGCTCCAGTGTGCATGTGTGTGCACACACACTTACACTAAACAAACAGTGGTTGTAAAAGTAACTTGAATTTATTTATTTAAGACTTACTTATTTTATGTATATGAGTATATTGTAGCTGTCTTCAGACACACCAGAAGAGGGCATCAGATCCCATTACAGATGGTTGTGAGCTACCATGTGGTTGCTGGGAATTGAACTCAGGACCTGGACCTCTGGAAGAACAGTCAGTGCTCTTAACCATTGAGCCATCTCTCCAGCCAACAAAAGTATCTTTTATTTGCCCATTGTAATTATCATCTCCAAGGCATACTGCCTCAGTCGGCTAACCTAGGCCTAGTCCTGGTTAGAAGCCTAGCCTCTGTACCATCTAATCCAGGTCCAGAAAGTTTTTAGCCTCTGAGACTTGCCGCTGAATGGGCTCACCCTTTCCAGTTCTGAGTTCTGCTGGCTGGTTCAACTCAGTTGTTCTAGCTCAAACTCCAAGCTGACTGATTCAATCTTGTAGGAAGTGGCAGTTGCTCCGGAAAACCCAGGCTCTGAGAAACCCCGGCTCTGGGAAAACCAGGCTCTGAAAACCTGGGCTCTGGGAAACTCTGGCTTTCTCTTCAGGCTCTCCTCAAATGATAGCCCCCCCCCCCGAACGGGCAATATGCAAATGAGGCACGGCTTGTGGCACCAATGAACGGGCCATATGCTAATGTGGTGTAGCTTGGTGCACCAATCCGCAACCACTACGACACCCTCCCCCCCTTCCCTGGGAGAGTATAAAAGCAGCAGCTCTGCTGCTGTCCAGGGGTCCTAGGAATCTACTATTAAGGTGCTCCAGAATAAAGCTGACTGAGAAGATCCCGGTGGTAGCGTGACTTTCTTGCTGGTTGAGGGAGACGCGCCGCACAATCTGACTTCTTTCAGTTTCTTAAATTGCTCTGCTTGGCCTCAAACTAACTCTGGCAATATGTTCTATTCTTGTGGCTCTTTCTCGTTCTCTGGCTCATTCTGTCTTTACCTGCGTCTAGCTTGTTTTCTCTTCAACCTGTCTCTGTAAATCTCTCCTGATAAAACTGTTTCCTCTCTCTTTGTACTGACCCTTAAGTAACTTCTCTTTCCTTTCTCTTGTGAGAGTTGAGCATATCCTGTTCTGTCAAATCTTTCTCTGGCTCATCACTTTGTCTGCCATTCAATTAGACATCACTTTCAAACATGGCTGCTTCCTTCTACAAACTAGCTTTACCTTTATTGTTTGGGATTAAAGGTATGTACTAAGCACATTTCTGTATTCCAGCCAGAGGGATTAAAGATGCATGCTAAGGCTGAGCCACACCACAACTAGAAACAGCTTTTATTTATTTATTTATTTATTTATTTATTTATTTATTTATAGTAAATAGCACAGTCTTGGGGTTCACAGTATGATCAAATATCCTGCAAGAAGAAGCTGGGAAGATGGCTCAGCAGTAAAGAGTACTTCCTGCTCTGGCACAGAATTCAGGTTTGGTTCCCAGCACCTACTTGCCAGTTAATAAGCACCTGTAACTTCAGTTCTAGAGAATCCCAAGTTGTATTCTAGCCGCCATAGGCAACACACACACACACACACACACACACACACACACACACACACTATACGTACAGACATGCAAGCACTCATACTTATACACGATAAAATATGTAAATCCTGGGGCTGGTGAGATGGCTCAGCGGATAAGAGCACCCGACTGCTCTTCCTAAGGTGATAAGTTCAAATCCCAGCATCCACATGGTGGCTCACAACCATCCGTAATGAGATCTGGCGCCCTTTTCTGGAGTGTCTGAAGATAGCTACAGTGTACTTACATATAATAAATAAAATATATCTTTAAAAAAAAATGTAAATCCTTAAACATTATTTCTAGTGAGATCCATCAGTGTTATATTTATGAAATAAAGTTAAAATAAGGAGCTAGATTGGACATCACAAACCTGTAAACCCAGCATTTGGGAGGTAGTGGTAGGAGAATCTTGATTTATAGGCCAGCCTGGCACACACAGTAAGATCCTGTTTCAAAAAACAAAATCAAAACAAAATTAAAAACTATAGAGGCATTCTGAAAAACAGTGTTTAAAAAAACACAGGGTGAGTTCCAGGACAGCCAGGGCTACACATAAAACTAATTAATTAATTAATTAATTAATACACAAAAAGATAGCTTATATTCAATATGAGAGATAGAATGCAAATTTGTGGAAACTTCCCTTTAAACAAAACAAAAATAAAAACATCAACAAACAGAAAACAATAAAGAGGGAAGGGAAAGGGGAAAAAATAGGTCAATGATCCTCTGAGAAAGTCCAACAGGTGATCTATAGGAGAGTCATAAAGCAGAAGAGTCAGGCATGCTAGTATTATATACAGGAGGCTAAGGCTAGAGGAGTTTGAGGCTAGCCTGCATTATAGAGTAAGATTCTGTGTCAAAAAGAGGGAGAAGAAAAGGGAGAGGAAGGGAAGAAGAAGAGGATGTGGCAGAAGAGGAAGAAAGGAGGAGGAAGAAAAATGAAAGGAAGAAAATAAGAATGAGAGAGAGAGAGAGAGAGAGAGAAAGAAAGAAAGAAAGAAAGAAAGAAAGAAAGAAAGAAAGAAAGAATAATCAGAAAAACAAACAAACAAACAAACAAAAAAAAAAAAACAAGAAAATTTCCTAGCTCTAAAAGTCATCCTTCAGGGCCAGGCAGTGGTGGCACACACCTTTAATCCCAGCACTCAGGAGGCAGAGGCAGGAGGATTTCTGAGTTCGAGGCCAACCTGGTCTACAAAGTGAGTTCCAGGACAGCCAGGGCTATACAGAGAAACCCTGTCTCGAAAAACCAAAAAAAGAAAAAAAGAAAAAGAAAAAAGAAAGAGGGATAAGAAGTTGGCTCAATGGGCAAAGGTACTTGTTTACTTGTTGCCAAACCCAATGTCCTAAGTCTGGATCCCAGGACCCACATAGTGGTTAGAAAGAGCTGACTCCCACAAATTGTCCTCTGACCTTCACATATAACATGATACGCTATGCATGCATTCATATGCACATGAATACAAATAAATGTAATAACAATGAAAAAGAAGTCTAAAAGCTTTCACAAAGTCAAAGTAGGTTATTTACAAAGAAAAAAAAAAGAGAGAATCAAAACAGACTCAGAATTGCTTAAGTCTTAAAAGTGTAAACCTGGGGCTGGTGAGATGACTCAGCGGGTAAGAGCACCCGACTGCTCTTTCGAAGGTGATAAGTTCAAATCCCAGCATCCACATGGTGGCTCACAACCACCCGTAACGAGATCTGGCGCCCTCTTCTGGAGTGTCTGAAGACAGCTACAGTGTACTTACATATAATAAATAAAAAATAAATCTTTAAAAAAAAGTGTAAACCTGAAGACAATAGATCAAATTCTAGAGTTTGAAACAGTTTCCAAAGTAGAGTTTTATACCCAGCAAAACTATCAACCAGGGGTCAAATAAAGGCATTTTTTCAAATGCACAAGTTCTCGAGGTACGTGTCTTCTATATCATGTACCTCAAATATCTATGGAAAATATACCAAAAGGAGGGAGCCGATCAAGATGGAATTTTTTTATACTTCAAAGAAGTATTCCAACAGAGAAGAAACATCATGCAGTCTCAGGACCTGGATGCAGAAGGGCTGGTTAGTCCCAGAGAGGCATCTGCCCAAAATGCAGAAGGATAGAAGCTTTTGGGAAAGACATCACTCAAAGGGCCTGGTAAAGTGGTATGCACAAATCCTCCTAGATCTGTGGGAGGCTGAAGTGGGAGGGTGATTTGAATTAAGGAATTCCAGGGTGGTCTGGGCAGCAGGATACAACCCATCTCCCAGCAAATTAGAGCTTACAATAAGTGGAAACAAATGACAAGATTGCCTGGTTATTTTACAGACCAAAAATGTGGGTTGAGGGCCCGGAGAGATAGCTCAGTGGCTAAAAGCACTGGCTGCTCTTGCAAGAGGATCCAAGTTCCATTCCCAGAACCCACAGGGTGGCTCACAACCATCTGCAGTTCCAGGTCTCAGGGATCTCATGCCCTCTGAAGCCACAGACCTACAAGCAGGCAAAACATTCATGCCTTTTTTTTAAAAAACAAACTTTGGAATGGAATTTCTGATAAATACTTCAAAAATAAATTAGATTATTTTAAAAATAAAAGTAATAATTAACTCAATGAGAGAAGTAATGCAGTTAGAAATACAACCAGGACACATTATTTTGCTCAGTCTTAAATATTTATAAAGCTATAATAAACATCAAGTATTGATTTAAACGTGGTAAAATTGGGCTGCTAAAATGGCTTACCATGTAAAGGTACTTGCCACCTAGCTTAACCACCTGAGTTTTATGCCTAGGACTCACATGATAACCAACTCGAAACAGTCCTCTGACTTCTTGTCTCACACACACACACACAGAGAGAGAGAGAGAGAGAGAGAGAGAGAGAGAGAGTAAATACATGTAATTTTTAAATTGACAATTTCAAGGCATAAGTGAAGAAAAGTGGAGGGTGGGCTAATCAACATAACATTTTATCTCTCGTTGTACAAGACCAATATTCAAGACTTAAACTGTAAAATATAAAAACCTTCAGTATATTTGGTTGTTGTTTTTAAAAAAAAGATATGGAATAAATCCTAGAAAAACAAAAACAGTTTAAAAGTAGCTGCCTTGGGGGCTAGGGTACAGGGTGGGAAAGGCTGGAACGGAAATGCCTGGTTCATTATAAGTCCTGTGATAATTAACTTTGTAATTCAGAAGCATTCGTTCATAACATTTAGGGTTGGGGTTTACTGAGCAGGCACAGGGCGCTGTTCTGTCTTCTGCACTGCAGAGCCCAGCACACACCCCAGTAATCCCAGCTCTTGGGAGGGGAATCAGGAGAATCAGAAGTTCAAGCCAGGCATGGTGGCACACGCCTTTAATCCCAGCTCTTGGGAGGCAGAGGCAGGCTGATTTCTGAGTTCAAGGCCAGCCTGGTCTACAAAGAGAGTTCCAGGACAGCCAGGGCTACTCAGAGAAACNAAAAAAAAAAAAAAAAAAAAAAAAAAGTTCAAAGTTATCCCCAGCTACGAAGCAAGTTCAAAGCTAGCCTGGGTTACATGAGACCTTGTCTCAATAATAGTAATGTCATACTAACATATTAAGCAGACAGAAACGTGTGATACCTCTAACCTTGGACTCCTGTTTCCTGCCCAACCCCTGTGGTTTCTTTTCTGGGTAGGGTCCTGACACCTTAATGCCCTTTGTGCTTTTCTTGGTCCCTATTCTTCCTGCAACCCACTCTGAGGCCAACTGTCTGACATCCAGAGACTGTCAGAAGTGCCATGGTGCCCCCAGGCCTCGGCAGTTCCGCCCTGTCGCCTTACCCTCTCCCCTTTCCCCTGAAGTTCAGGCTGAGTGACAGCAGAGCCAAGGAGGAGTCTGCCAGAAGCCTAGTCTCTCCGGTCCCATCTCTATTTGTTAGTCTTCCGTATTCGCAGTTTCTGCACCGGCAGACTTAGGCATCCACAAAACACTCGGAATGAAAGTAAACAGACACAGACCTTTTCTCTCTATTATTATTCTCTATTATTCCCTAGATGATACAGTAAAACTGCTATTTGCAGAGGATTAGCACATACTGGTCAGTGCGCATAGCCAGTGGGCAAACTCGAGGGCGTTCTAAGTAAGCGCCGTGAGCATCCTCGGATTTCGTTTGTCTGCACGGGGTCTCGGAACCAGTCCCTCATGGGCACAGAGAGGGAATGCACGTTCACCATTGTTCAGTTCTCTTTGCTGCAGTTACACATGATCGCTAGCTTAGTGCCTCGAAGCAGCACAAATTTAGTATTTTACAGTTCTGTAAGTCAGAATCCGACTGAGCTCAAACCGAGGTGCTAGCAGGACTTCATTGCTTTCTGGAGGCCCAGGGGAGCCTTTTGCAGCTTCTGGAAGCTGCTGGTATTCCCGTGGAAGCAGCCCCGCAACACCTTAGCACCCAGAACGCATCCCATTGTTCTGAGTCTGCGTCAGAACAATAATTGCATTTCTATCCTTTGGTCCTGGCTCTTCCATCTCCCTTTTCTCCTTTAAATCTTTATTTTAAAATTATATGTTTGAGGTATGTGTGCATGTAAATGCAGGTGCCATGGGGGCCAGAGGGTCACAGATCGCTGGAAACTGGGCTTTCAAGTCAGTTAGTTGTGAGCCACTGTCTGTGGGGACTGAAGCCATCTCTCCAGCCTCTCCTTTAGGGGCTTGCGAGATGAGGCTAGTCCCACTTAGATGTGCCCCCTGTCAAGACCAGCTGATGAGCCCTTATTCTGACTGAAGCTCTAGTGTCAGTGCGCATATTCCCCGAGACAGGAGTCAGGTTAGAAACCTCTCAGGAAAGCCGGGCGTGGTGGCGCACGCCTTTAATCCCAGCACTCGGGAGGCAGAGACAGGCAGATTTCTGGGTTCAAGGCCAGCCTGGTCTACAAAGTGAGTTCCAGGACAGCCAGGGCTGTACAGAGAAACCCTGTCTCAAAAAAAAAAAAAACAAAAAAAAAACTCTCAGGAAAGACTGCTTCCCTCTGCCTACCACAATTACAGGTTTTGTTTAGTATTAAGAGTTAATGCTCTAAGATGGGTGTGGTGGTGCATGCCTTTAATCTCAGCATTTAGGAGGCAGAGGCAGGACTACACAGAGAAACCGTGTCTTGGAAAAAAAGTTTCTCTCTTTCTCTCTCTCTCTCTCTCTCTCTCTCTCTCTCTCTCTCTCTCTCTTTCTCTCCATGCACGTGTGCATGTGTGTATACTTGTGTACAGGACACAGGTCGACCTCAGGTGTCATTCTTCAGAAGTCTTGGGGTTTTTTTGTTTTTGTTTTTGTTTTTTTTTGAGACAGGGTTTCTCTGTGTAGCCTTGGCTGTCCTGGAACTCACTCTGTAGACCAGGCTGGCCTCGAACTCAGAAATCTGCCTGCCTCTGCCTCCCGAGTGCTGGGATTAAAGGCGTGAGCCACCACGCCTGCCCGTTGGTTTTTTTTTTTTTTAAGACAGGTCACCCGTTGGTTCAGGAGTCACAGCATAGACTAGGCTGGCTGGCCAGTGAGCCCCAGGAATCGCCCTTCTTCATCATTGGGATGACTGGTGCATGCCACTGTGCCCTAGACCTTTAAGGTGGGAGCTGGAGATCAAAGTCAGGTCCTTGTGCTTATGTGACAAGCGTTTTATTGACTGAGCCCCTAATTTTGATTTTTTTAAGTATTGGATTTAAAAAAAATATTTGTCTTAATTACCGAAGATTCTTCCCCTGCCCCCACCCACCCACAAGCACCCCTACTCTAGAATTTTATTACTGAGGTTAACGAGTGTCTTAGTTAAGGTCTCTATTGCTGTGATGAGACATTATGACCAAAAGCAACTTGGGGAGGAAAAGCTTTATGTTATTTGCCTTACCTTACCCAAATCACAGTCCAATGAAAGAAGCTAAACCCTCAAACCAGACGGGAACCTGGAAGCAAGAGCTGATGCAGAGGACATGGAGGAATGCTGCTTACTGGCTTGCTCTTTGTGGCTTGCTCAGCCTGTTTTCTTTTTTTTTTTTTTTTCAACTTTTATTAGATATTTTCTTCATTTACATTTCAAGTGTTATCCAGAAAGTTCCCTATATCCTCCCCCCTCCCGGCCCTGCTCCCCTACCCACCCTCTCCCACCCCTTGGCCCCGGCGTTCCCCTGTATTGGGGCATATAAAGTCTGCATAACCAAGGGGCCTCTCTTCCCATTGATGGCCAACTAGGCCATCCTCTTCTATATATGCAGCTAGAGACACGAGCCCAGGGGGTACTAGTTAGTTCATGGTTATTCTTCCACCTATAGGGTTGAAGACCCCTTCAGCTCCTTGGGTACTTTCTCTAGCTCCTTCTTCCTTGGGAACCCTGTGTTCCATCTAATAGCTGACCGTGATCAGCCTGTTTTCTTATAGAACGCAGGACCACCAGCCCAGGGATGGCACTGCTCACAGTAGGCTGGGCCCTCCCCCATCAAACACTAATTAAGAAAATGCCTTGCAGCCAGATCTTAGGGAGGCATTCCCTCAGTGGAGGCTCCTTCCTGAGTCTCAGATGACTCTAGTTTGTGTCAAGTAGATGTAAAACTAGCCATGACAGTAAGGCACCCTAATGTAGGCCCTTCCTGGCTCTCCTCCTTGGTCCTCCTCCAACCCTTTTAATCCCAGCTCACTCAAGCAATCGGAGTAGGGGTGGGAGTGGGGATCATTCTATCCAGAATCCAGCCCGGTCCTGCAGGCCTTTTCCTAGCCACTTGCACATTCTGCTTCAGTTTGAGAGGCTGGGGGCTCAGGCCACTGATCGGAAGAAAAGTTGTTCGGATTTGATTCTGTTTCTTAGGCACCCAGAGAGGAGCCAGCCCGCCTCATATGTACACCTGATCCTTCCCTGGTGGCTGCAGAGGTAGCAGCCTTAAAGACGGATGGCACCCGGGAAGCCTGAGAAACTGAAAGGGAACCTAGTACAGCTTGAAGGTCACAGGCAGCCAGCGGGTGTCTGAGCCACCGCGGGGAGGAGGGAGGGACAGAGAAAGAAGCCGCTCTCCTCAGCGAGGCCCCCAGGAGGCAGGGGCCTGATTCGAGCCACTCTGGCAATGTCGCCAAGGAGACTGTTGGGGGAGGGAGTGGCAAAGGAGGATCTCCCGGCCAGAGGCTGGGGGAGGGGAGGGCTGATACAGTTTAAGGTGAAGGCAGGTTGCAGGCCAGAGTTCTCAGAATGGGAGTCAGAAGGAGCTGGGCAGGCTGAAGAGCTTCTATACTTCCATGAGTCTGCGGGGGGGCCATTCTCAGAGCCTGTGCACTGAAGACCTTCCCCTGTTCTAAACCTCCCTCATCTGCCTCAGTCCCAGGAGGCAAGTGGGGGTAATTCCCATTTTACAGGTGAGGGGCTTCTGATTACCATCTGGGCCAGACAGTCTCCTGGCACCCCATTTCCCCTCTTGGTATCCCTCCCAGGAAGGCACAGGAGAAGGATGAAGACTTGGGAGGAAGCGTCCAGACTGTGGACTGCAAGTGTTACTGGGGGGTGGGGGTGGTGGCACGGGGGATGTACCAAGACCAGCTCTTCTCCCAGAGCTAGCCAGAATGCAGGTTGGAGTCTAGGGAAGAAATCAGCAGGAGCCTCCCTCCGAGTAGCTCAAACTTCCAGTCCTCCTGTTACCCACATCACCATGACTGAAATTCAGATCATATCTGCAGTCACTGATTTAAGGTCCGTCTGTAAAGCCTCTACCACCACCACCACCCCCAGCCACACACACACACACACTAAAGGCGGAGGCAGTGGCCTCCTGACCACCCCATCTTTAGGTCTCCTTTCTGCCTTGTTTCCAAGAACCTGTCACCTCTGAGGGGCTGTTCTAGAGACGGTTGATTCCCACAGGTAGAAGAGACCTGGTTTGAGGGAGGGGTTTCAGCCCAGATGGCTTCTGGGAATCCATTTTGCTCACACCGACTCCCCGCCCCCACCCTTCCCTCCTGCCTACAATCTAAGGTACCTTCCAACGCTGCGGGGCACCAGGCAGGGACTTGGCAGATATTGATTGGATTTACTCCTCTTGCCCCTGCTGTGGCAGAGCCCCAAGGGGGGAAAAATGTCTTCCACAGAAGTCCTGGGAGCAAGCCCAGGCATTCAGAAGGCAACCACTTCTTGGGCTCTGTCTGTATCAAAGACCTTGCCACTTGGGGAATAAGACCCAATAAGATGCGGGGGCTACAAAGATGCTCCTGGGAGCATCCCTGTCGTCAGAGACCAGCAGAGATTGGAAGCTCCATCAGCAACTCCCTGACGTGAAATGATAGAGCAGGTCTTTTCTCCCCACACTCTAAAGCTGGCTGGTCAGAGTCACAAGGGCACTAAGACCAGGTCTCGCTAACAGGTTGGGAGGGAGATAGGAAGGACTGGGCTAAAATGCTGTGCAAGGTGTGAGAGGCCGGGGGAGAAGCTGAGGGAGGGAGAAGGGGGAAAAGAAATTCCCATGGTGATGAGAAAAGAGAATGAGAAGTAGCCCCATCTACCCCCTGCTGCACAATCGAGCCAGGTGCTGCAGCCACCTCAGGTCTGAGGGCCAGCCTTGCTCTGCAGAAACACTGGGGGGGGGGGGCAGGGGGGCAGTTTGCAGCATGAACTCGGATTCCTGTGAGCCTCTAGCTGCCTGAGACCCTTGCTGATGAGGAAAGGACCCAGGAGGGCTGGTGGCCTGAAGGGTCAGAGGTCCTAGTCCAGGCCCACCAAGGCCAGCCCTTGCTCCATCCCCTGGGCCCAATCAGAAGCTTTACACTCAGAGGGCCCTGGAGCTGTTGACCCACAACTAATCACTAATGGTTTGCATATTTTGCATATCATTTGCATTCCCCTGAGGCGCTCTGCAATCACTCCCTAGAGGCCCCTCCCTGTCTCTCCAGGCTCTGTCCCTCAGCTCTGAGTATCCCTCATCTTCCTGTGCACAGAGCCCCAGTCTCCCTGCCTTGAGCTTTCACCTGGGCTTAGGTGGGAAGGTCATGAGTGGGGTGTTCCTAAACCCCAGACCTCATCCTCTCTGACTTGAGGGCTGAGCAGGGCAGCTGAGGGAGCTGGGGCCACCTTCCAAGGAGGTGGCTGAGATCTGCCTGGCGATTAATCCTCCTGCTAATGGAGGCTTCTCCTGCCACCAGGGCTTTTACGGAAACTCAGGGAAGCCCTTTAGGGCCATCAGCGCTGTCTCTGAGGTCCTTAACAGACTCATTAGTGGTCTTCTACCTTGCAATTAGGGGCCTCTCCTCTAAATGGCAAGAGGAGGGGGGACAAGGTGGAGGGAAGGGAAGGCCGGGAGGCTCTGAGCAGAACTCCTGCAGCCTGAACCTGCCCACCCCATACCCTTGCTGAACATCATGAAATGAAGCCATGGCCGCCATTCTTCCCCAGTGTGTGTTTCAGCTGAAGAGAGTCTGGGTGCAGTAGCAGAGCGTGGCCTGCACCAGGACTTGGGGAGGCCACCCAGGTTAAACCTCATCTAGATACCAGCCTCAGGTCTCCTCTCTGTGTCCATGAAGCACAAGGGAAGACAATCATCTCTCTGAAACTTTTAGGTGTGCAGACCTAGCTAGGACTGACACCCCCTAAGGCCACAGGTCATAGGTGACAGCCTCTGGGAGTTCCCCATCAAGCCAGGATGCTGGAGCCCTTTAGTGTTCTGGACCAGACCCACCGACTTCAGGACTGGCTATAATGCCAGTTTAAGGCAAAGAAGGATCCCTTTCCGTAGAGACTTGATGTGAGGAGGGACTGGGGGGGGGGATGGATGGGGAGGGTGGGCATATGGCTGTCCCAGGTGAGGATTGGACACAGAGAGGACTGTGGTTGGTTTCTGTTCCACAAGCAGAAGCTTGAGCTGGGAGCCAGATCCTCTGCAAGCCACCCAAAGGCACAAAGATATAAGAGCCAGGCAGTGGTGGCACATGCCTTTAATCCCAGCACTTGAGAGGCAGAGGCAGGCAGATTTCTGAGTTCGAGGCCAGCCTGGTCTACAGAGTGAGTTCTAGGACAGCCAGGGATACACACAGAAGCTTTGTCTCGAAGAAAAAAAAAAGATATAAGAAACATGTCTTGTTCTCAGTAATGACACATCAAAAATGCCTAAGTGGGCCGGAGAGATGGCTCAGCACTTAGGAGCACTGGCTGCTCTTCCAGAAGACCCAGGTTCAGTTCCCAGCAGCTCACAACCATCTGTAACTCCAGTTCTATTGGGCCTGGTGCCCTCTTCTGGCTCCCTCAGACACTATACATACACATGAAGTACAGACATACCTTTAGGCAAACACTCATACACATAAAATAAAAATAAATAAAAATCTTTTTTTTTAAAGATTTATTTTATTTATTATATGTAAGTACACTGTAGCTGTCTTCAGACACTCCAGAAGAGGGCGCCAGATCTCGTTACAGATGGTTGTGAGCCACCATGTGGATGCTGGGATTTGAACTTATCACCTTTGGAAGAGCAGTCGGGTGCTCTTACCCGCTGAGCCATCTCACCAGCCCCAATAAAAATCTTAAAAAAAAAAAAAAAAAAGCATGAGTGTGGCCAGGTATGGTTGTGCACGCCTTTAATTCCAGTGCTGCTTGGGAGGCAGAGGCAGGCAGATCTCTGTGAGTTTGAGGTCAGCCTGGTCTACAGAGGGAGTTCCAGAACAGCCAAGGCTACTCAGAGAAATCTTGTCTCAAAAAACATAAATAAATAAATAAATAAATAAATAAATAAATAAATAAGTCAGGTGTGGTGGCACAAGCTCATATTGCTATCAGTTCAGAGACATTCAAGTCAGGGTCTAAGCCAGAATGGGCTGCATAGTGAAATCGTGCCTCACCATATGTGTATATATATGTGTGTGTATATATGTATATATGTGTGTAGGTATATATGTATATAAATATGAATGACTTAAGGAAAGCCTGTCCTCCCTCTCTCTCTCTGTTACATGCATGTGCACCTACACATGTACCTACTACACATGTGTATGAGGTTGGCAACCTTCCTATATTGCTCTCTGCCTTATTCTCTTGGGACAAGGTCTCACACTCAACCTGGAACTCACTGTATTTTGGCTAGAAGAGTGGCACTCACAGCCGCAGCAATCCTCCTGCCTCTGCCCTATTCCTAGCACTGGGGTTACAGGCATATGGCTAAACCAAGCTTTTTACGTGCTACTGAGAACCTGAACACAGATCTTCTGGAGTCCACAGCAAGTACTCTTATTTCTTGTTGTCTTTCCAGGCCAGAGAGAAAATCTCATAAATCATTTTGAGACTCATTTTCCCATCTATGCCATGGCTATCTGACCTGATACTCTAAGAAACTTGAACAGTAACAGAATTGGGCCTCAGAAAACAGCTGTGAGTGATGACAGAAATGAGGGTGAAATTCTGGTATTGAGGTAACCTGCTGACCTAGGGTACCAGCCTGTAAATGATATACAGTCACCCCCTTCCCTGGCTCCCTACTGGGAGCAGCATTTATTAAGCACCTACTGTTTGCCAGCTCTCCTGTTAGACAATTTTCCCCTGTCAGCTCATGTCCTCCTCCTGGTTAGCAGACACAATAGTTATTTATGTCTTCCCTCTTTCCTACTTTATGAATGATGAAATTGGAGCTCAGAGAAGCTAAGTGTTCTGTCTAAGGTCACACTGCCCCTGATGCGCCAAGCGCCAACAGGTACAGGAACATTCATGATACTTTATTCATAGAAGCCAAAAGGAAAAAAAAAATCCCAGCTATCCCCCACCAGGAGAGCTATTTAATGAACTGGAGCTTAAGGGAGAACTTAGGAACAAAGGAAGGCAGTGGTGGCTACAAACAGCAGCACAGACAGTGAGCAGACATCACAGCGAGGGGAGAAGCCAGGCGCCGCACGGTCTGGTGGTTTCCACAAAGTCTGGTAACAAGTAGTTTGTGGGTCCCTCATGGTGCGTGGGCTCTGGGGTAGCAAGGGGCCGTCATTCCTATGTGAAGGAAGCTCCTGGGACACTTTCTACTTTCACCTTAGAGTTCTGTGGTTCTACATGTATGTGTGTGTACGTGTGCAAAATGTCATCCAACTGCAGCCACAAGAGCTCCCTCTCAAAAAGGCAAGGCAAAGAGGCCCGGTGAGATGATTCCCTGAATAAAGGGCCTGCTGCCAAGGTTGACAACTTTGCTTCCTGGGACCCACAGGGTAAGAGAAAACCTGCCCTTGTAAGTTGCCCTCTGAAACTACACACACACACACACACACACACACACACACACATGTAAAAAAAAATAAGGTAAAGCACATAATTGTGATATATGTCAACTTCAAAAGATGCACAGCCTAGACTGGTGAGGAGGCTCAGCAGGTGTCCAAGTTCAGTCAGAGGAACCCACATAGTGGAAGGAGAGAAAAACTGTCTTCTGGCATCCATCTCTCTCACACACATATGTGCGTGCACACACACAGACACACAGAAACACACATAGAAACATACACACCATATATATGCATACTCACACATATACACACACATACAAACATAGAAATATACACACATAGATACATATATGCACATACACACATAGATAGATACACATATACTCACACATATACACGTACATACACATACACACATAAACACACATAGAAACATACGCACATATATACACATATGCACATATCACACACACACACACACACACACACACACACACACACACACACACACAGAGTTTAAAGATGCACAGTCAAGATGGTACCCAGCTAGTTAATGGACTTTGCAGTGTGGGGCTTTCCCTGTTCTTTCTTGGAAATGTGTCCCCGAGTCAGCACCCTCTGTAGCTAGGACAGCACCCTGTGTGCCCGGTGCCTCTCCCCAAGTGAGATTGCTGTCTAAGGAGGGGAAAGGGCCAGCAGTGGGTGGGCAGGAGCTCATCTGCTCCAAGGCTCCAGTGGTCCTGAATTGAATCGGCTACATTTAATGAGAACTTCCTAGGCCCATGGGGAGGCAGCACTGGACTGACAGGCGCCTGGGAGGCTGGGGGAGACAGAGTCATTTCTATGCATTTTGATGGATCATGAGAGAGGCTGCCTTGAGAGCTCAATGAGATGCTAAGGCATGTCTCGGATGCAGAGGACCCAGAGGCCGGCTCACCGGAGCATCTTCACCAGGATGCAAACTGCTGGCCTGGGCATACAGGTCCAGCCACCCTACAGTTACCAGGCTTTGGTCCTCCCACACCTGGAGATCATCCTGTATCCCTCCCTTTAGCTCTGTCTTCCTCCCTGGCTCCTCTCTGTCCAGAACCATTTTGGGTTTCTTCTGTTTGTGTTTCTGATCCTCTCCCCCGCCCCCTGCACTCCACTTTCCTCTCTCCATTTCCCTCGTTGCTATTTCTTCATCTCCATTTCCCATTGCTTCTCCAGCTGCCTCTCTCCTCCCGCTCCCCGCTCTCCACCCCCCATTCCCTGGGCTAGCCCAATATAAATAATAGAAATTAATTTGTCAGCTGGCACACGTGGCCCAGCCGGTGCAGCAGTGAGCAAAGGCAAAAAGCTGGTTGAAATAATTATTCTTGACTGAGGAAATCATTCTTTTGATTCCTGGAGGCTAATGGAGTGAAGGCAACCTTTGACCAGACTGTGCTGATGGCGGTAGCTTAGGGAGGACAAGTGGACACTTCCGGTAGCGGGCAGAACTCTGGAGAGCTTGAGCACACACACACACACACACACACACACACATACACACACTCTCACACACACATACACACACTCACATACACAGACATACACACACACACACATACACACATACACACACATCTGCCCCCTGAAATCTGATTAAAGGGCATGGAGAGACACTCTCTGAGTTAACATAGTCACAGACAGATACATTTTGAGACAGAATTAGTCACTAAATATATGGCTCCTATCCTTAAACTGGATGCAAGGAGTACTGTTCTCCAGCCTAAGAGGAGACATCACAGGGACCAGAACCAGGTTACCACCCCACATCCTAAACAAGGAAGAAGGTATTTTACACTGACCTTAGCTCTGCAATCTGTCAGGCACTGTGCCAGGCTCTAACTTGGGTGTACACCTTTGATAATGGCAACCAGGTTGGAATCAAGTCGGCCAGCAAATCCCGGGTAATTGAGTGTATCCTGTCAGCAACCTAGGGCTAAAGTGGGGGTGGGGAACCATCGGTGATTGAGTCGGATAGAGCTCAGCTGAGGAGTGCCTGTCACCACGGGAAACTCAGGGCTCATTTCCTGGCTTAATGGAAGGAGTGACTGAAGAAATGAGAGCCAGAGGTGAGGGATGAGGGCGTGCCTGGGGCTCCATCCATGGTGTAAAGAGAAAGAAGGCACCAGCCCCAGAACCTGGCAAGAGTGGAGCGCGGCGGGCTGTAAGAGCGAAGGCAGAGGCTGGGCGGTAGGAGGGAAAGGCTGTGGTGAGTCACCTGCAGAGAGGGATGGGACAAACATCCCGTTATCCCTCCTGCCCTCTTGCCTGTCTATACCTCCCACAACATAGACAAGCGAGTACATCCAAGGCCATAGCAGAGACCAGGTGTCCTCTGGGGACACGAAGCAAAAAGGAGGAGGTCAGAAGTGGTTAAAAAAAAAAAAAGAAGAGGCTAATTAGCACGGAGTGAAGTTCTGCCAAGGTGCTTTGCGGAAGGTCGGTCAAGAGGGTCCAAGACTCTGGGAGCTTTGGAGGGAAGAGAGAACCCCACTCTTGGAACTGAATTTCTGTCTGATGGAGAAAATTTCTTTCCTGGGGTGGGGTGTACCAAATGGGGGTACTTGTATCTGGCTGTCAGAAAAACTCGTGACTGGAACTGAGAGATGTGACTGGATAGCCAAGCATTGCCCAGTGAGTGGCTTGGTGTGGAAAGAGAGGAGGAGGGAGAACTAGCTGAGCCTTCAGCAGCAAACCTGGGTGGGAAGAGGAGCCAGAGGGAGAGACTTAGGGGAGGAGAGGTCCGGGGTCAATGACTGACAGGAGGCTGAGGTGCTATTCCCAGGATCTTCTGATGCCTAAGACTCCCCCGCTTGGTGTGCAAAGGAAAAAGGCTGTGATTAGCCTGGGGGCGGTGGGGCTGCAGAGCTATCGAGCACAGAGCTTGGCGGACAGACGGAGGAGGACCTAGCCGGCCTCCCCGCTGCTCCTGCGGCCCCTCATCCCATCCATCTTCCTCGGCGTAGCAGCCACCGGGATCTTTGCAAAACAGAAGCCCGATCCTGTCAGTCACGCTTGAGCCTCTTGGATGTTCCCCACTGTACAGATCACCGAGAAAGTCCTTCATGGTTGACAGGACCAGCCCCTTCGGCTCCCCACCAGGCCCCCACGCTGAATTACCAAGTACCCAGAAGGTCTGCTACTGGTCTCTGATGCAAACTCGTCCCTTCTCTCAAAATACTACCCTTCCAAGATGGGTGCAGTGGTCCATGCCCATAATCTCAGCATCCAGGAGGTGAAGGAAGGGGGACCAGAAGGATTAGGCCAGCCTCTGAGATACACATACATGCATACACACATGCATGCGCATATATATATATATATATATATATATATATATATATATATATTCTGAGCTACAAGAGTCCCTGTCTCAAAAAAACACATAAAAAATAACTTCTTACATCTGGGATATGGCTCAGTGGTTAGGAGGGCCCTAGCTGGTTTGCAAGCTGTCTGTAAGTCCAGTTCTAGAGGATCCAATGCCTTATGCCTCCATGGGCACTGAATTTGTATATTCAAATACACACACTTCAAAACAAAATCTTCCAAAAAACTGTCCTTTAGATTTATTCATTTTGCTTTATTTTTGAAACAGAGTCTCACCATGAAGCTCTGCTGGCCTGGAACTCACTGTGTAGACCAGGCTTTCCCTTAGGAAAAGCCCATGGCTTGGGAAATGTTTAATACAATTGGGAAAATGGTAAAACGTTTGTGACACCCTGGGTCCATTCTCATTATGCTTCTTTTTTTTTTTTTTTTTTTTTAAGGACTAAATACATGGCCTTTATTTCTTCCAGATCAAAGATTTTGGTTATGATCATATAAAGATGAACAATCAAGTTTTGCAACCTAGAAATATTTACTTCTTAAAACTATATTAACACTTTAGTAAACTATACAAAAAAGATTAAGGAGACAAACATGTACATTTATAGAACTGCGTATCAGTCAGGCCAGATCCTGCAGAGGGAATTCCCAGCATGACCTCATTCATCTGTGAGGACACAGAGCAATCCTTGTTTGGACATACACCATCTTCTGCATGAGCCGCTCTTCACCTCTTGATGGCTTCCTTCTACGCGTGTGTATGTCTAGTTGTCTGCTTCTCAGAGCAGACATTTACCTTCCTCATCCACCAGCCATTGGAGGAGGGCTGGGGACACGAAGGTGACTGATCCTACCCATTCTTCGTGGAGGGTTTCCTGGTGGCCCTCTTCCATCATCGTATCTGGAATCAGCGGAGCTCCCGTAGCCTCTTCTTTTCTTCACATCTTGCTGAAGCAGAGTTTTGAAAACGAACACCATGAAGTCTGCTATTCCCCAGAAGAAGTCTGCTAGGAAAGACCCTCTCCATGGGGACTGATTCCCGCTGTCCAACACCTGACCATTCGAGATGTAAACCATCTTCCCTCCGGTTGCCTGCTTCCTAGCGACCTCATTATGCTTCTCTTAACATCCAAGATCTATGTATTAGCTCTACACACCTATGTTTTAATCTATCTATGTATCTATGAATTAATGTGCCTAAGCTCAAGTGTCCAGCCCAGGGAATTTTCTCATGGTGAACATTCACACAGCCACCACCCAGATCAAGATACAAAGTATTCACCCGGTGTGGTGATGCGTGCCTTTAAACCCAGCACTCGGGAGGCAGAGCCAGGCAGATCTCTGAGAGTATGAGGCCACCCTGGTCTACAGAGAGAGAGAGAGAGAGAGAGAGAGAGAGAGAGAGAGAGAGAGAGGACTACATAGTGAGAACCTGTCTCAGTTAACAACAACAACAACAACAACAACAGAATAGAAAATAGTTGCACATCCCAGTGCCTCAAAACAGGAATGTCCTCTCCCACACCACAGCTCTACCATCACCAACACAGGCGCACACAAAGAGAGAGAGAGAGAGAGAGAGAGTCAAAAGTAGCCACAGCAATTCACAGTTCTTACTAAGCGCTATTGTCTGCCCTTGAACTTCATGTAAATGGATGCAAATGTACAGGATGTGGTTTCTGTTTTGCCCAATGCCTTGACTCAGCCTCGTACCTGTGAGATGCATCTGTCCTGTTGTAGACACTTAGAGCAATTCTTTTTCATTACCGAGTAGAATTTCAGTGTAGAAATAAAAGTGTGTATTGGGAAGCTGGGCGTGGTGGCACACGCCTTTAATCCCAGCACTCGGGATGCAGAGGCAGGCAGATTTCTGAGTTCGAGGCCAGCCTGGTCTACAAAGTGAGTTCCAGGACAGCCAGGGCTATACAGAGAAACCCTGTCTCGAAACCCCCCCCCCCCAAAAAAAAAACCAAAAAAAAAAAAAAAAACCGTGAGTATTGGGAGTTGGGGGTGTAGCTGAACAGTAAATGACTTGCTTAGCATGTTCGACCTCTAGCCCCACCAAAACCAAAACCAAACCAAAACAACAACAACAAAACAAAGAAAAGAGAAAAGAAAAAAACAGAACCTACTGTGTATATCACGAGTTAATTGCTCCATGTCTTATTGGACATTGTGTTGTGTAAAGTTGTTGCTATTTTTTTCCCCTCAGTGTTGAGAATTACGCTAAGGGCTACATCCACTGAGCTACATCCTCAAACCCCTCCTCCACTTTTTTTTTTGGAGGATAGGGTCTCCCTTAGCTCAGGCTATCCATCCTCCACATCTCACGTGTTCAGATTCTGGCCCCCAGCATCACATCTAGGGTCAGCCATTATTAGCAAAGCCGCTGAAAATACCTATGTATCGGTCTGAGGAATCCATTAACATTATTTTCAGACACATACTTGACTTTTAAACGCAACAGCAGACCACTTTCCACCTCTTCCTGTGGACTGCTCCATGCTGGGCTGAGATTACTCCATTGCTTGTGGGAGAAGAGAGCAGCCTCAGGCCTCGCCTCTGGCCCCCTGCTGATCTCCTGTGTCCCCAACCACAGCCTTGTGTCTCTATGCTGAGGTCCCTGTCTGGAAGCTGCAGCAGAGGATGCAGAGAGCTTTGGGTTTTGTCTTTTTTTTTTTTTTTTTTTTTAATACTGCTAGGCTATTTCGAGGGTTAGAACTAATTGTCAGCCTGACAGAATTGGGATCAGCTATGAGTTGGGCCTCTGGGCACACCTGTAGGGGATTATCTTGGTTTTATGAATCGATATGGAAAGAGGGACCCTTCCCTGGGTAGGGGATTTTGGACCACGACATTAGGGATTCAGAAGAGCTGAGCACACGTGTATCCATCACTTGCTTCTAGCTGCTGCTTTGTAGTCAAGATGCTTCAAGCTCTTGATGTCCAGACTTGCCTACCATGATGGGCTGTGACCAGGAAGTGTGAGCTTCCTGTGAGTTATCACTGGAACAGGAGAAGACACAAAGAAGCCGGGATTTTAGATGTGAAACCATTTATCCTGCAGATGAAGACTCGGCCTTGGGAAAGCTGATGGCTCTGAGTCCAAACTGTAGTTCCTCTGCCTGCCAGTTCTTTGGGCTTCAGCAGTTGAAGCTCTCTAAGGCTACATTTCCTTACCTCGGAATCTGGGAAGAGTACGGCTTACCTCTGGGCACTGTCAGGATAGCCTAACAGACATAAATCACACAGCATAGCGTGCCACACCTGCAACCGTGTTGGTTTTTCCTTGTTTGTTTTCTGCCCAAGGTCGCACAGCTAGCAAGCAGAGACACTCTGGAAACAGCTTTTGAAAGGAGGGGTTCGGGGGGGGGGGGAAATACAAACCACATTACTCAGTGCCAAATTAGGGTCTGTGACAATGGCTTTGTGTCTCTATACCTGAGCCACAGCCTCGTACTTAACATACAGCTGGACAACAATCAATGTGTGTTCAATGAGTGAGTACAAGAAGGAACAGACACACAGAAGGGCTCCCACCCAACACTGCCTTTAGGAACCTGTTTCAGAAGACTCAGTGGATAAGAGATTCTAGTGGTTAAAGGGGCTTGCTGCCAACCCTCATGACCGGAGTTCAATACTCAGGGTCCATATGGTGGAAGGAGAGAACCAACTCTCGTATGGTGTTCTCTAACCTACACACACACACACACACACACACACACACACACACACACACAAACACAAATGCAAAACAAACAGACAAACAAGCAAGACCCAAAAACTTATTTCAGGCTGACATCCAGGTATAATTAATTCACATGGATGGAGAAGCTTGCCAATAATCCCCGCAGGCAGTGGGTGTTATTCTCTGGGATGGAAAGGGTGTCTCTACCTCATACCTGATGATACAGGTCACAGATTGGCATCAGGGAGCAGGGAGAAGGTATCTGGCCACCTTGAGTACAAGCTGGTCCTAGTGACTTGTGCCTAAAGGAGATCTGGGGTGGAGGTGGAATAACAGGACAGGAACTGTCGCCAGAATGTATACCTCAGGCCCCTGCCACCTTCCTCCTTCTGTTGCCAGGAAAGCCCAAGCTTGTGGGGACTGCCTCGAAACCAGGCCAGGAAACAGTCTGGAGTTTCTTCCTGCCTCCTGGCGATGGGGTTTCTTCTGCAGCTCTCTCCTTTCTTGGGGTGACTCATCAGTTGTGGTGTCCTCCATAGCAGAGAGTCCTAGAGAAGAGGGGCCGCCCGGGGAATATCCATCTGCTGAACAGCCAGTGCTGGCAGTAAGGCCTCTGGACTGTTTCAATTGTGACCACAGGGGGGCGAGAGGGAGCCAGGCCCAGCGGCCGGGCCATCTGGATGTTCCTAAACTGGGAAGAGCCCTGGACTAAGCCTGCGGAGGCGGTGCTGATGCTTCCTGGGCCTTCCAGGAGCTCTGGGCCTCCACTAAATCTGAAATAAGCTCTGCCTAAAATCAGGACTAGAATCTCTCATTTACAGAGAGATTCCTAAATCAGGGGAGCGTACTTGCTCGATCTATCTACTATTGATCTCCTGAAAGCCTTAAGTCAGCTTCTTCCCTTATCATCAGGTCAGCCAGGGGCTGGAGACTGTAGCTCCAGTGATTGAGGCTTGCCTAGCATGCACAAACCCAGGGTTCCAGCCCAAGCACTCTCTAAGCTGGGTGTGGTTAGTACACATGCTAGTACTTGGATATGCTCACAATCTGCATTTTATATGTACACATATTTGAGGCAGGGGTATCTTTTTAAATTTATTTGATTACTCAGGCTTTGTTTTGCTTTCTTGTTTGTTTGTTTGTTTGTTTGTTTAGATGGATTCAAGTAGTCCAGGCTGGCCTCCAGGGGCTTTGTGACTGGGGATGGCTCACATCCTCCTGCCTTGACCTCCTCAGTGCTGGGGTTACAGGTGTGTGCCACCATACCTGATTTAAGGGATGCTGAAATGTGCTAGGCAGGCTTGCTAACCTTTCTTGGGTCTGTCCCTCACCTGGATCATAGCCCACTGTCATATCAGAGCTGTCCCCATGTGAGGTCAGAGGTCGACACAGGCTCTCCACAGCCTTTGGTGCTTTGCCTTGACTTGTCAATAATCTCTATCACACCTCAAAGTAGATGATACTGAGCCTCAGAGATATTGATTGATGAATCCAAAGCCACACAGCTAGAAGAGTGTAGTGTGTGCTCCAGAGAACCTAGCCCCTCCATGTCCCACACCCAGTAAGACCCCGGCTCTCATCTCCCATCACAACCATCTGCTTGCAGCAAGCGACTTGACCTCTGTCCCCCACCCCTCCTTCGGACTGGGGGACTTCCCAGGGAGAATAGAGTCTTGCCTAATTGCAAAGGCTTAAGCATACAAGCCTTTCCTTGGAAGTGATTGAGGCTTAATTCCAGGAACCAAGTCCAGCATGATTTACTCTGAGTATCTGTTAATCCCTCTGCCTGCCCCTGGAGAGAGTGCTACCTGGAGTGATACCCAAGGCTATGCGTGAACATGCCCCCCCCCCAGCTCCTCTCCTCCTTGACCTCTGCACTCCTACCCTCCAAGCCCAGTCCCTTTCTGGGACTACAATATCCGTTCGCCAAGACTGTCTCGGAAGAAGGAACACCAGTCCAGATGTCACGACTGACACCTTGGGATGTGACAGCCTCTCAGACTCTATCAGGAGTCTCCATCCCTTAGGGCCTGGCTCAGACTGTGTTGAGCTTGACTTCAGGGTTCCCTTTATCTGCAGCTCTAATGGTGTTCTAACTTACCTGATATATCCTCGTCCTTCTGATTTGAGGTTCTCAGAAGGAAGTTCTGCTGATGCTTTGGGCTCTGGTGCCTGCTCTGCCGAGAGACCTCAAGTGGCTTCCTGGTACTCTCTATAGGGAAGGCTGCTACTGTTGCCTTCTTTGTTATTTATTTTTGAGACAGAATGACTATGTAGCCCAGGCTGAGCTCCAAGTTGTGGCAATCCTCCTGACTCAGCATTCCAATCCTGGCTTGGGTTGCTGGTATGGGCTACTGTACCTCGTCTGTGGCAGCTCTTCTGCAACAACTGAATCTTTGATTCTCTGATGCTCATCTCTGCACATGGCCACGTGGAGTGTGTGTGTGTGTGTTGTATGCATATGTGTACATGTCTACCTATGAGTATGTTTTCCAGCACATGCATGTCTGGAGACCAGAGCTCTACCTCTGGTATCTCTATTGTTTTCCACACCATTTGTGGGGATATGTTTTTTGTTTGTTTATTTTGAGACTGTGCTGCTCTGTGTAGTTCTGGCTGCCTTGAAACTCACTCTGTAGACCAGGTTGGCCTTGAACTCACAAAGCTCCGCCTTTCTTTGCTTCCCAAATGCTGGCAATAAAGGCATGTGTTACCACCCTGGGCTCCACACTAGCTTTTTATTTTTTATTTCACGTGCATTGGTATTTTGTCTGCATGTGTATCTGTGTGAGGGTATCAGATCTTCCTAGAAATGGAGTTACAAATAGTTTTGAGCCACCATGTGGGTGCTGGGATTTGAACTCAGGACCTCTGGAAGAGCAGCCAGTGCTCTTAATCACTGAGCCATCTCTTCACCATCACCACCACCACCACCACCACCACACCTGTTAGTTTTTGTTTTGTTTTGTTTTTCGAGACAGGGTTTCTCTGTATAGCCCTGGCTGTCCTGGAACTCACTTTGTAGACCAGGCTGGCCTCAAACTCAGAAATCCACCTGCCTCTGCCTCCCAAGTGCTGGGATTAAAGGTGTGTGTCACCATGCCCAGCCCCCTGTTAGTTTTAAGGCACAGTTTTTACTGGATCTGCCCAATTGGCTGGCCCTGGGGTTACAGGCCTGTCAGCATGCCTGGCTTTTATGTGGGTGCTAGGGATCCAGACTCAGTTCTCCGTGCTCGCCACAGCATCATTTCAGCCCCTGAGCTGACTCCCCAACCTTGTGCCTCCTTTTCAACTCTGTCTCCATTCAGCCACCTGGTCTACATGTATGACGGGGGGGGGGGGAGCCTTAGCCATTATTTTGGACACAGAACAAGGACATACTATAGGGCCAGTGGAACAGTGAATCCCGAGGACTTAACATTTCAGATCTGTCATACCAGTCCAGATGGCTCATCTCTGGCCTTTCACATAAGTGAGAAATCTCTTGGAGGTTAGGGTGGGGTCTAACCTATTCTAATACATAGACCCTATGTCTCCCTGCCCTGATGGGTACAATAGGGATAATAATGTCTATTGCAAATTTTTACATATATATATTTATATATAATGTACGAGAGAGAGATAGACAAACAGACAGATAACCAAGAGAGACGCTGAAGAGTTCAGCTCAGTAAGCACAAACAGAGCTACCTACTCCACTGCTTTCCTATTCCTGGACTGTGTCCAGACTGACTGCTACCCGATGCCCTGAGGGCCAGCTGGGTAGGGCGACAAAGAGAAGGAGGTGTCAGCAAAGCGCGGAGAAGAGGGTGTAGAGGGAGGACTCAGTGAAGCCCGATGGTGCAGGGGACACAGGAGCTGAGTCTGGGGGCTGCAGATGGAGTCAGCACAGAGGAAAGGCAGTGAAGAACCCCTCCCCCCAAGGTAAGGCCCTCAGGCCTGGCTTTCCCCTCAGAACCGCGGGAGGCCTACAAGGCTGAGGCCTAAGTAGGAGAATTGCATTGCCGAGGTGAAGGCTTAGCTTTTCTGCTGGTGTCCCTGCCAGACCTTGATGGACGGTGGTCGTCTAAAGCAAGAAGAAGCATGTGTGTCTATGTATGTGTCGCAGTGTGTATCTATCTCTGTGTGTCTCCGTATGTGTGGGTGTCTATGTCTGTGTATGTCTGTGTGATTGTTGGAGTGGGATATGAATCAGACCACATGCATGCAGAAGTGTGTGTGTGTGTGTATGTGTGTGTGTAAATACCTGCATGCAAACAATAGGAACTAACTCTAGAAAGAAACAGTTGTATGTATCCATTTGAGACAAAAGTTTCACTATGTAGCCAGGCTGGCTTTGAACTTGCTGTGTCAACCAGGCTGGCCTCAGACTCAGAGCTCCTCTGGTCTCTGCCTCTCAGGTGCCAGATTAAAGGTGTGTACCACCACACCTGGCTACTATTAGCTAGTCCTTTGTTCATGCCTTCCCAGCAGCGGG
>LR753362.1:872995-990346 GCA_902729485.2 Mus minutoides | reverse complement strand
CAGATAAGACTGGCCTCCATTAAGTCTGACTCAAACTCCTTATAGTCTTGTGTTCTTCCTCTTCTCCCTTCCCATCCTCCTCTCCCCTCCCCTCCCCTCCCCTCCCTTCCCTTCCCATCTCTCCCAATATCAAACTCCTGGCTAAAACCTTTATCATCTTAGCTCCGGACAGCTGCCACCCCTAATACAATCCCCACTACAGTGAAACAAAAAGTGAGTCTTGGAGAAGGCTTGGAGACAACTGAAGCTTACCTGCCTCTAGGTATGTGGGCAATAGGAAGAGAGCTACTCAGTCACCAGGAGGGATCAGCCAAGCCCTTCTCCTTTAGTCCACTGTCCTACTGGATTGATGCCGTGATGTGGCTGGTGCTAAGGATTCAGGCTGCTGTTGGCTGCTCTTCCAAGCTGTAATATAATGTATCCTCCCTCCTTCTCTCTATCCTTCTTTCTTTTAAAGAATATATATATATATATATATATATATATATATATATATATATATATATATATATATATATACTGTTGCTGTCTTCAGACACACCAGAACAGGGCATCAGATCCCATTACAGATGGTTGTGAGCCACCGTGTGGTTGCTGGAATTGAACTCAGGACTTTTGGAAGAGCAGTCAGTGCTCTTAGCAGCTGAGCCATCTCTCCAGATTGTATCATCTCATCTTGCCTTCCCAGCATTCTATTCACATTGCATCTAAGGAATGCCTCATGACTTAGGTTGTGCATTTAGAAGCCAGGATTTGAATTCAGGCCTTGGGATGTCAGACTCCTTTGGTGTTCATTTGTACCCCATGCTATCACCCATACCTCTGTCACATATCCCAGTGTGTGGGAGTCTTAGCCCCAACTCATATGACACATCAAAGACACACACACACACTGGGTATAGCTTGGGTGTGTATTGTCCTAAGCCTGGGGTTAAATTGCAGAAAAATGCCTGACAATGTGAAAAGCCTGGTCAACTGCTAGAGGGCCTAAGTCACCCTCACATCAAAACCAGACATCCTCAGGCCAGAGCCTTCCAAGCCGCATGCCTTACCTCCTCCATCAAACCTGCTCCTGGGAAAGCGCTTGAGACCGGTTCTCACCAGCATTTACTCAGTGAATGACCGAGTAGAGCTTAAAATGCGATTCTGCACTTACTAGTCCCAGAGAGCCAATTTATGCATGCTTAGCTCAGACCACACCGTTCTCTTTCCCTAAAACCACCCTTGGCTCCCCATTTATTTCAGAACAAAGCCCATACAACATCCCTGAGTCTTAATTCAAGGCCCCCTATCACTAAATTCAAACTCTCTTCAACCTTATCTCTCGCTCCACACACCTCCGGGCCCATTAGTTACTTTAGACATGTCTTTCAGAGCCGGTCGCCAGGCAGGATGACGTAATGGAGGGCAGAGGGACTATGGGAGTATTTAGGAATAAAGTGTCTCCAGACGGAGAGGGAGGTTCTGAGAAGTGTTAGCAGCGGGTGTGGTTAAAAAAAGAGGACTTGGGGGCCCCAGAAAGATGGGACAGCGGGAGCAAATGAAGTTTGTTTTTTTATTTCCCGCGGTGTCATGGCCCTCAAAGGCTGGTGTTCCTGTTTTCAATCTACAGCACCCTCCACGAGCTCCTATCTTGAACACCGGCTCTCCCGTTGGTGAAGCTTTTGGAGGCGGAGCCTAGCTGGAGGAAGTGGGTCCCAAGGGGCGGGACTTGGAAGGTTACATCCTGTCCCAATTCCAGCCATGTTCTCCGTTTCCTGATTTTCTGCCAAGCCAACACTAACAGCCGGTGGCCTTAGACTGAAACAGTCTGCCCTGCTTTTCCTGTGGCCGTGGATTGAAATCTATCCGAAACCATGAGCCAAGGAGAACCTTTCCTGCGGGAAGCTGTTTTATTCTCAGCGGTAAGCACTGGCAAGCATGAAAAAACCTGAGTTCAGATGTCGAACGTTTAGGTAAAAAGCTGGCTCAGCAGCGTGGACCTGGAACCCCAGAGCCAGGGACGTGGAGACTGGAGGATTCCTTGCTGGCTAGCCAGTCTAGTCAGATATGTCCAACGCTAGCTAGACCTTTTCTCAAAAAAGTACAGGCAACTATACATTCCTGTGTACACAACACATGAACACACACAAATATATAGCGGTAATAATAATACTTATGTTTAGTGAACTAAGACAGCCAGGCATAGCTTTAAATACTTGGAGGTACATTAACTTGTTTGATCCACATAATACGCTGTTGTGATCAATATTATTTGGGGGTTTCTACCCCATCTTAGATCATTTAGTTTCCAAATAAAAGACACAAAAACCTTTATGTTTATAATACTCCTTAAAAGCACTTGAGCTGGGCAGATATCAACCCTCTGTGCTATTTTATCTACTTCTGGGTCAATAACCCGGAAAGATCACTTGCCGAGTTCTACTTGGGCCCCTCCCACTCCAACAAGCCGATCCTGGTGATCATGCACTTACGACCCACCTAGCCCACGATGGCTGCCTTCTTCTCTAGTTTTGTTTGTTTGTTTGGTTTTGGTTTTGGGCTTTTTTGTTTTGTTTTTGTTTTTTGTTTTTTTTTTGGTTTTTTTTTTTTTGTTTTTCGAGACAGGGTTTTTCTGTGTAGCCCGGCTGTCCTGGAACTCACTCTATAGACCAGGCTGGCCTCAAACTCAGAAATCTACCTGCCTCTGCCTCCCAAGTGCTGGGATTAAAGGCGTGCACCACCACTGCCTGGCTTGCCTTCTTCTCCTGTGGACTTTCTCCCCTCCCTATGCTTCCTCCCAAGTGCTGGGATTAAAGGCGTGCACTACCACCGCCTGGCTTGCCTTCTCCTATGGACTTTCTCCCCTCCCCGTGCCTACGTGGTCCCTACCTGAGTCTCCGAGGAACATCACTCTGCCCTTCCCTTCTGCCCAGCCCAGCCTGTAGGCATCTTTATTAGCCAATCAGGGAGAAGTTGGGAGGGCAAGGTTTGGGGTGGGGGGAAGCTGATAGATATGAGGATCTCCTTGTCTTGGAGCAACCAGATCTTGGCATACAGAATTTAGCATTTGAACCCACAGCAGCACCAGATAAAGCCACTACAACACCCCTGTAAGGTGAAGTCCCCGCTTTGTCCCTATGTTACAGGTGAGGGGACCAAGGCATGAAGAGGGGATAAGCCCCAACCTCAGTGGCTCTTGTGGCTCTCCCAGGTCTTGGTGAGAATCTCATTTTATTCAGATCCCCTCCTAACCTCTTCTGTCTTCCTGTCTCAGTGGGCCTTTGATTTTCTTGTTATTGTTGATTTTTTTTTGTTTTTACGTGTATGGGTGGGTGTTTTGCCTGCACGTATATGTGTGCACTGCTTGTGGTCCTGGCACCCTCAGAGGCCAGAGGAAGACACCAGTTGTGGACCATCATGTGCGTGCAAGGAATTTGAACCTTCATCTTCTGGAAGAGCAGCCAGTGATCTCAATTTCTGAGCCATCTCTCCAGCTCCCTTATCGAGCTTTCCTGTCTGTCTTTCTTCGCTCTGCCTCCTGTTTCCATCCTGTTTATGTCCGCTTCGTCTCTCCCATCTGTTTAGTGTGTGCATTCATGTGCACACACGCGTGCACGCACACACACACCCTTGTCCAATCATTTATCGTCCATCAGAGCTAAAGAAGGGATGCTGTCTCAGCAGCCAGGCTCAGCACTATCCATGCGGTTGTAACACTGCATATTGGAGGGAAGGCCCTTCACCCTTGAGTTTGGAGAGACAGGGTGAGAGATTAGTGCCATGGACAGAGAGAGTCTTATTTTATCCTGTTTGTCCTGAATGACCTTTTTTTTTTTTTTGTAAGCAGACTTGATGAGAGTTTTTTTTTTTTTTTTTTTTTTTTTATTGAACATGATTTGGTAGGGTATAGGAGAGCACCATGGAAGCCTTCAGGAATTCAGGGCTCTTCACTTGTCCAGAGGACCATGACTGGGGACATGTTTGACACTACAGCCATCAGGAATGAGCTGATTTGCAGCAACCATGTCTTCAAATTCATCTGCATTAAACTTGGTGAAGCCCAACTTCTTTGAGATGTGGATCTTCTGGCATCCAGGGATCTTGAACTTGGCTCTGTGCAGAACCTCAATCACATGTTCCTTGTTCTGCAACTTGGTAGGGATGGGCATGATGACCTGGCCAATGTGAACCCTGACCACTGTGCCCTGGGTCTTCCCAAAGGCATTACCCATACCTGTCTGGAGACTAGATCAGGGACGCACTGTAATCAGAGACTTGATTATCAACTGCCAGAAAATTGACTCCAAGGTTCCTTGAGGCAACCCATATAGACAACAGGCTATATACACTACCAAGGAAGCTGCTGTTTGCAGCCATTGCACACCAAAGATGTAGCTCTACAGAAGGCTCTAGAAAGCCATCTAGGGCTCTTTCTTTCCAGCTCTCATTCCCAGCCATTTCCGGAACTCCTGGACTGTGTGGGGGAAGCCCAGAGCCCAGGAAGCTTCTCTGTGTGTCAAACAGAGCCCTGAGCTGAGGGCTGCGGCAGGGAGGACAGGCAGGCATCTGCTGGGGCCTCTGCTGTGAATCTTGCACGTAGAGATTCACAGAGAAGGGGGTGGATCTCTGGGGCGTCGTCCATCGACTCTTAGCCTGGTGACACATAGTGTGGGATAGTCAAGTCCCCCCTCTGATGTGTTTATAAAAAAGATAAAAAGAGAAGGAGTGGTGCTGGAGAGATGTCTCAGCGGTTAAGAGCACTGACTGCTTTTTCAGAGGTCCTGAGTTCAATTCCCAGCAACCACATGGAGACTCACAACCATCTGTAATGAGATCTGATGCCCTCTTCTGGTGTGTCTGAAGACAGCTACAGTGTATTCATATAAATAAAAATAAATAAATCTTAAAAAAAACTGAGGGGGGGGGTTATGTTCTATGGAGGTGTGGTGAAGTGTGAGGGAAGGGTTTGTCTCAGTGGGCGCATGCCAAGGCATCCCTTCTCCCTGAGGAACCAGCCACTCGCTGTAGTACAGAATAGAGTTTATTCAGGGCACGGGAGGGGAGTTAAGAGGGTAGTAGAGGCAGAGAAAGGAAGAGAGGGAGAGAGTAGAGAAGTAGAGGCCGGCCATGAGCATTGAGAGAGGGGGGGAAGGGAATGGGAAGGGAAGAGGAAGAACAAGAGAGCAGAAGAGCAAGAGAACAAGAGAGAAGCAAAAAGAGGGAGGAGGGGGCCGGGTGTGGTGGTGCATGCCTTTAATCCCAGCACTCGGGAGGCAGAGGCAAGCGGATTTCTGAGTTCGAGGCCAGCCTGGTATACAGAGTGAGTTCCAGGACAGCCAGGGCTATACAGAGAAACCCTGTCTCAAAACAAACAAACAAACAAATAAAAAAAGAGGGAGGAGAGGGCAAGCAGGCTCTCTTATAGTGTGTCAGGCCTACCTAGCTGTTGCTAGGTAACTGTGGGGTGAAGCTTAGACAGACCACTAACACCCTCCAATACCTGGCTGGGGCAGGAAACATCACTGACAGATGAAGTGAAGAGCAGTGAGAAAGTGCAGGCAGCCCTCACCCATCTGTGCCTGTCAGTGTCTGCCCAAAGATGCTCTAGTATAGCAGGATTCGCAGGGGCAGTGTGGGCCGGGGAGGACTGAGTCCAGGGTCTCAGAGCATTAGAGCAGTCAGATCACATCTAAGCTAGAGAACCCAGTAGCCAGGTATCACTTCCACAGCCCACGGACGCGGCCGCCCCAGACATTAGCAGATGGCAGCGCTCTGCCAATAGGAATTCTTCAGGTTGCAGATGTACTTTAAGATTGTGTTTTTTCAACTGGCCCCAAAAGTCAGAAATCCTGCCAGGGACAGACTTAGGCATGCACACCAATCAGATTGGTGGGACTTCCAGGACAGGAGGTGAGGTGTGACTTTAATTTAATTTTGTGTGTGTGTGATTTCGAATCCACGACCTCACCCCAGGGTCCCAGGAGACTTCTGTCCTCAGGCTTTGTCCTGTGATTATAAGCATGTCCTTTGATCTGGAATGTTCTGGCCAGGCTTTCTTCTGGGCCACATGAAAGCTTGAAGAGATTTATAAATAGAGTTAAAAATCACAGGATTATTTTCCCACAGTTCCTTCTGTAAACGGAGATGGCTGACGGGAGAGATGAGAGGGCATGGGGGTGGGGCCTTGGCCCTCTCCTCTCATCAGGGCAAATTCCAGGAGTGGAGGATGTTTCTATTGGAAAATTGCCTCCTCTCCTGAATATCATTGTTAATGGAATCTCTCCTTGGACTGACTGAATTGTCTTCCTATCTGGGGACTCATAATCTATTGGGGCCTCTAACTGAGGCAGCTCTGCCTGGGAAGAAATCCTGAGGACTGCTTCCCTCCCTCCCTCCCTCCCTCCCTCCCTCCCTTCCTTCCTTCCTTCCTTCTTTCCTTCCTTCTTTTTTTTCTTCCTTCTGTCTCTGGACCTTAGGTTTGGAAAGACAGAGTCAGAGGGCAGTGTCCTGTGGGCAGAGAAAATCACAGCCTATTGAGACTTGAGGTAATCCCATCAAAACAGGGTTAGGAGGCAGAGGCAGGCAGATTTCTGAGTTTGAGGCCAGCCTGGTCTACAAAGTGAGTTCCAGGACAGCCAGGGCTGTACAGAGAAACCCTGTCTCGAAAAACCAAAAAAAAAAAACAAAACAAAAAAAAAACAACCAGGGTTAGGAGATCTCTCTGTGTCTGTGTCTGTGTCTGTGTCTGTGTCTGTGTCTGTGAGTCTCCTTCCTCCCCTGCCGTGTGTGTGTGTGTGTGTGTGTGTGTGTGTGTCCGTCCTGAGTTCAGATCCTAGCACTGACATTGTGGGGGCAGGGAGGGGAGGGGATGGGGGTAGCTCACAGACTACCTGTAACTCCAGCACCAGGGAATCTGACTCCCTCTTCTGGCCTCTGTGGACACCTATACACATGGTACACACGGAGACATGCAGAAAAATAAAAATAAGTCTTTTTTTTTCTTTTTTTCGAGACAGGGTTTCTCTGTATAGCCCTGGCTGTCCTGGCACTCACTTTGTAGACCAGGCTGGCCTCGAACTCAGAAATCCGCCTGCCTCTGCCTCCCGAGTGCTAGGATTAGAGGCATGCGCTACCACACCCAGCAAAGTAAGTCTTAAGAAACTAAAAGAAGCAAGTAGCCGGGCAGTGGTTGTGCACACCTTTAATCCCAGCATTCGGGAGGCAGAGGCAGGCAGATTTCTGAGTTCGAGGCCAGCCTGGTCTTCAAAGTGAGTTCCAGGACAGCCAAAGCTACACAGAGAAACCCTGACTGGGTTTAGAGGGCACAGTCTGTTGGGGTGGGGAGAGTCTGGTGTGTGAGCCTCTGGCACTTGTGGCAGAAAGAACTTGAGCTTGTGTACGTATGTACGTCTCTGTGGACCAGGAAGCAGACACGGAGGCCCAAAGCCGTGTGCCATGACCATCAATTATATAACCCAGTTCTTCCAACTGGGCTCTGCCTACAGAGGCATGGGGTGTCCGTGGAGAGTAGAGAGGCCACCCATATAGGGTAAGCCTGACACAGAGGGAGACCAGTAGTGATACAACCTCCCAGTCCCAACAACTGACGGTTACCAGGCATGTCCACCCATTTGACAATGTGGCAGACAGTGTTAGCTCCAAGCAGACACTCAAGATCCACTCATGCCAACAACCCCAGCACTCGGGAGGGAGGCAGAGGCAGGCGGAGCTCTGAGTCCAAGGCCACCATGGTCTACAGAGTGAGTTTCAGAACAGCCATAGCTGTTGTAGAGATGGAAACCCTATCCTAAAAAAATCAAACCAGCTGGGCAGTGGTGGCGCACGCCTGTAATCCCAGCACTTGGGAGGCAGAGGCAGGCGGAT
Organism: Mus minutoides; assembly: GCA_902729485.2. Lineage (NCBI taxonomy): Eukaryota > Metazoa > Chordata > Mammalia > Rodentia > Muridae > Mus > Mus minutoides. The sequence continues at coordinate 982,480 of LR753362.1, read as the reverse complement.
TTCTGAGTTTGAGGCCAGCCTGATCTACACAGTGAGTTCCAGGACAGCCAGGGCTACACAGAGAAACCCTGTCTCGAAAACTAAAAAAAAAAAAAAAATCATTTAAAAATCTGATGGTATTTTAAAGTAAGTTTAAGATTCTGTGTTGAAACCTGCATGGTGGTGGTAGTATGCACATTTTTTTTTTTTTTTTTTTTTTTTTTTTTTTTTTTTTTGGTTTTTCGAGACAGGGTTTCTCTGTATAGCCCTGGCTGTCCTGGAACTCACTTTGTAAACCAGGCTGGCCTCGAACTCAGAAATCCACCTGCCTCTGCCTCCCAAGTGCTGGGATTAAAGGCATGCACCACCACGCCCGGTGGTAGTATGCACATTTAGTCTTAGCACCCAGGAGGCAGAAGCAGGCAGCATTCTGAGTTTCAGGACAACCAGGGCTACACAGAGACCCTGCTTCGAAAACCCAAAAGAAGGAAGAGGAGGAGAAGGAGGAAGAAGAAGAGGAAGAGGGAGAAAAGAAGGAGAAGACAAGGGAGGGGGAAGAGAAGAAGAGGAGAAAGAAGAGGAGGAAGAAAAGAAGGAGAAGACAAGGGAGGAGGAAGAGGAAGAAGAGGAGGAGAAAAGAGGAAGAAAAGGAGAAGACAAGGAAGAAGAAGAGGAGGAGGAAGAGGAAGAAGAGGAGGAGGAAGAGGAAGAAGAGGAGGAGGAAGAGGAAGAAGAGGAGGAGGAAGCTTATTGTGTGTTGGTTCTGCATTCCTAGTCGTCCTGAGCACACCTGGCTGCAGGTTGTACGCGTCTGGTGCTTGCTTGTTCCCCCCAATGCCAATAGGCGAAAAGCCCACCAGGCTGCTGTTTGTCCAAACTGCCGCCTCAGGGGCAACAGCATCTCTACAGCCCATTATCACTCCAGCTAGGGACAAACACAGTAGCATTAACTTAATTTTATTTACATCCCAGAGTCATTCAGAGGGAATAAGCTGCACCAACTTTGATTGAAAGTGTCCTCCAGAATGGGCTCTGTGCTCCCTCGGGCTGTCATGCTGTGATGGATGGTGACACCAGCCTTTGCCTGCCCCACTGGCCTCCCTGAGGCAGGGAGAGGGGAAGCCCAATGCTTGGCTCACTCTAAGGACACAGCCCACGGGGCCAGCTGCAGTCACCTTGCAGCTCTCTCTGCCTCCTTAAATAACTCCTCTTTCTGCTTCAGGTCTCCCACTAGCCCCAGGAAGCCTCCACTCACCCAAAGCCATCTTTTAATTAGATTTGAATACAACGTGTACTAATTGAGTGTTGGCCACATGTTCGGAAGGCTTTGCGGGAGTCTGGGCCATACAGGGATAAACAAGCCACCCTTGGTGGGCCTTGGAACACAACTGGGTTTCAGTGTCTACAGTTAAGAGTTTGGAGACCATGAGGCTCCGTCTATAAAGCGCTTGTCCTGAGAGGATGAAGACCCGAGATTGGATCTAGTACCCATCTTGAAAAAGAGCAAGCCAATCCCAGCATAGGAGGCAGAGACAGAGTGGTCTTCTAGGCTTGCTGGCTAAATCTGTGAGCCCCAGATTCAGAGAGACCCTGTCTCCAAAACTAAGGTGGTGATTGACTGAGGGAGAAACCTCACAAAAGAAAGGGGGCGGAGTTAGTGAGTCAAGATGAAGGAACTTCCCCTCACCTAGGGGTCTCTCAAGTTCTCAGTCTTTAAAGTGAAGCAGGGTAAGCAAACACGCTTGTTGAGTTGAGAGAGAGAGGGTTTGGCTAGGAAAGGAGGCTAGAGAGCCTGGCGTGTGAGAGGAGCCCACAGCTCAGGAGATTGCCCGAGAAATTGCCAGAGGGGGAGGCGAGACCCAGAAAAGGGGAGAGCTGCGACGTCAGCCCTGCAGCGTTAGGGATGCTGGGCTGGGGCATCCCTCTCAACCTAAACCTGCTACTCCCTGCTACTCCCTGCTACTCCCTGCCTTGTGAAAGACTCAGAATTTGTAACCGTTCCTGGGGAGAGGGGCATTGACAGAAGGACCCACCCAGTGACACAGCAGAAGGCCACTGTGGTCCTAGGATAAGTGTGCCTGCCACAGACCCTCTGGATCCCCTGTCTGCGTGGGTCGAGTTCTCTTGAGGAAGTGGGCAAAGATTCGGCGAGTGACAAACAGACACGACACACAAGGGAGTGTGTAATATCTGAGTGTATTGTGTCAAATTAAGCATCAGACTTTTATACAGAAGAAAATGGGGAAGTTAGGTGCCACACCAGCAAGATAGCAAAACAGTAATACAAGCGAGGAAGGACTGGCAAGAACCAACTGGGATAAGATTCAAGGTTAACACTGGGATCAAAAGCAATTCCACCTGAGGTCAGCTTAAACTTAGGGGCCAGGGGCAAGGGCTTCATTCCCTTGTCGTAGTCCACCTTCCCCCTAGGCCATTGTAAATACTTGTATCTAGGTGTAACTCAGCTAGCTATAGTTCTAACTATCTAGTCTGGTTCTTTCTCAAGCCACAAACTTCCCTATTCCTAGGTAGTGGTGAATTCCTTTGTAGGGCAGTGACTTAGCTATACATGCTCAAGGTTGGATCAAGGACTGCCTAGAATCTAACTTGGCTATGTTAAAATATGAATCTTTAGGAACACTTATAATGAAGCAATATTAGGGGAAAGCACACAGATCTGTTTACTAACTAAATCAAGGACTTTGGAGCATTCTTTATACAAGATGCCACAATTCCAGGAGACCAAGTTTCTGTGAACTTCTTGCCTCGGGATCGTGCCCAGACTTTTCAGCCTGTCACGTGGGTTGCTACTGGAGTGGATGTAGCATGTGCCTACCAGAGAGCTTGTTTCCTTCCTGCCCAGAGCTGGAGTTCCTCAGTGGGCATCAGGGTAGAGAGGCAGTGTCGGGCAGAGGAGAGGTGGAATGGTAGCTTAAGGAGACATGTCCAAGGAACCTGGGAAATGAAGCGCCCTGTGAGACTAGACTGTGCAAGTGGCGCCCAATGCGAGCATGCTCTGTGGGGACAGAAATCAGACCTGCTCTGTGGGGAGTGGGGCTGGCCTGGAGCGCTTTCTTAGATGGTGGGAACTCTCCTGATTATTCAGGCGCGCGCGAGAGAGAGCGTGTATTATGTAAGTTTGTATAAATCGAGCTGTTCATTTAAGGTTTCGGTGCATGGCTGTACTATGTTACACATTGGTGAAAGAACATAAGGAACAAGAGTAGCTACAATACTCACAATTTTTATGCCATTAGGCGTTTCCTTCCCCACCCCTGTCCTCACCTCCACCCTGCTGAGCACAATCTTACTTCCTGTTTCTATAGATTAGATTTCCCTAGATGTCCCCAGTCTACAGAATTCTAGGTGTGGCCTTTCCCATCTGGCACTGAGCACAGTGTTTTGAAGACTTGTTTCCACTCATGCAGCACACATCAGGACTCCACCCCCTTTTTTATTGGTGTGTAGTATTCCAATATACAGTTCCACCACCCACTAGGAAGTGAATAGGTTGTTCTCTCTTCATGGCTGTTAAGAATAGCACTGCTATTGGCGTTTGCATACAAGTTGTGTAGACTTTGCTCATCTCTCTTGATGTGTAGCCACGCTGGATTGTACAGTAAAATCATATCAAAAGTATCTTTTTAAATTGCCAGACTGGCTGCACCCCCACCCCCACCTCCACCCCTACCCCATAAGTCCCAAATAAGGGTTTGGGTATTTCCCCATCTTCAGGAAGGCTTGTTAGTGTGTGTTTCTGGTGATGCTCCTTCTGGTGGCTGTGAGGTAACATCCCCTGTGGTTTTCATCCGCATTTCCCTGCTGACTAATGCTGCTGGCTCCTTTCACTTGCTTCGGAGTTATTCCTACATCTTTGGGTACATAGCTGTTCAAATGTCTCTTTTCAACTCTATGTCTTTTTGTTATTGCAGTTCATCAGCTCTTTATATATTTTGGAAGCCAGCTCTTTATCAGACACAGGATGCACACACTCTTACCCCCACCCCCACACTGTGTCCTGTCTTGGCTTTTTTCTGTAACACACATTTTCAGATTTTAAATATTTTCATTTAAGATTTAAGATTTAAATATTTTTATGTGTATGTCTCTCCCTATCTGTGTTTGTACCCACATTTATGCTGATGCCTGCTGAAGCCAGAAGAGGGCAACAGATCCCCTGCAGCTAGAGTTGCAACATGCGTTCTGGGAACTGAACCTGGGGCCTCTGGAAGAGCATCAAGTACTCTTAACCCCTGGGCCATCTCTCCAGTCCCTGATACACATATTTTAATGGACTTTCTTCCAAGGAAACCAAAATAAATGGCTGTTGTGTTTAAGGTGCTGTTTTATTTGGGGGGAAGGACAGTGTGTTTGTGTTGCATGCAGAAAAAAAATAACTGATGAAAGACTGTCTGCAGAAAAACCAAAAAAAAAAAAAAAAAAAGCCGGGCCTGGTGGCATACACCTTTAATCCCAGCACTCGGGAGGCAGAGTTCGAGGCCAGCCTGGTCTACAAAGTGAGTTCCAGGACAGCCAGGGCGATACAGAGAAACCTTGTCTCGAAAAACCAAAAAAAAAAAAAAAAAAGAAGACTGTCTGGTTTCCTGCACTGCTTCCCAGGGACCTGGAAGAACATGAAAGAGGAAGTGGGAACTCTAAATAGGTCCTTGGGGGGAAGGAAGAGTGTCAGTGGTTGGTCTCTGATTAGATGACTCAAGGTTTTCAGCCATTCATTCATCAGCTCACATACACACACACACACACACACACACACACACACACACACACAAATACACATACATACACACATACATACATACAACTTTCTAGTCATTTGTGTGCATGCACTCGTGTGGAGATCAGACTTTGTGGGAGTCGGTTCCCTCCTCCCACCACATGGCTCCCCATTGCAGTGGTAGCTAAGGTTTTGAGGTGTCAAATACCTCTCTCAGTGTCCTTCAGCTAGCTGGGGATGGACCTAGGGAGTCAACCAGGCCCGTTGGACTTCAAAAGCCATACTGTCTCTTGGCCACGGTCCTTTCTTTTCTTTACTTTCTGTCTGGCTGTTTGTCTATTGGTCTTTGGATTGACTGAGTGATTGGTTGGTTTAGAGACAAGGTCTTGATCTGTAGCCATGGCTGTGTTATATAACTAACTCAGTGTGTAGACTAGGATTGCCTCAAACTCACAGAGATCCACTTACCTCTGAGTGCTGGGATTAAAAGTGTGTACTGCCACATCTTGCCTCTTTATTTAATGTTGAGGTAGGCCTCACAGAAGTCGGGCTGGCCCTAAATTACCTATGCAGCTATGGGTGCCCTTACACTTCTGATCTTCCTGTCTTCATCTCCCAGATCTAGGTTACATGTAGGTGCCACCATACTTGGCCTATGTAGTGCTGGGCATGAACCGAGGAACCCAAGCGTGCCACATGAACACTCTACTGGAGTCCTTAGACTGACCTCATCTCTCCTTGTAGCTCACCCAGAACACTCAGTGTGGCGTCTACTAACCCCAAGGTTTTTTCCCATCTCAAAGCTTGGAATCTTCCCAAAGCCCCTCAATGCAGGCCGTGTAGTGCTTGTCCTTGTATTTCTCACAGAATCTGGCAAGATATTTTAACTTTATTTCCAACTCTTTATTTCGGGAAATAATTCATATAAAAATGCATATACCACATAGGCAAATTGTCAAGGTTTGGAATGCCAGACACTGCCACCCATGGTCTGGTTGCTCCCACGGATGAAGAAATCCTCATGTATACCAAGTGATGCTATGGAACCTTCCTCCTTAATTTAAATCTGTTGATTGAATGAAGATGCTTACAGCCTACAGCTGGGCAGAAGAGATGTAGGTGGGGTTTTGGTTCCTGGGGCTTCTGGTCTGGGGCTGGACCAAGAGGGAAAGAGAGGGAAGGTAGAGAGAGGAGAAAACACACTGTAGGGCAAGGGATGGTAAGAACTGGCCATGAGGGCTGGCCAGTCGCAGTAGGAGTGGCCTCAGTGGAACATAGCAAGTCGTATCTCAGGGTTATTGATGGAGAAGTAGACAAACTAGCTCAGAGGGTTAATGTTCTAGTGCTGTCTAGGGCTTATTAGAAAGGTGAAAGTGTTGTGTCTTTCATCTGGGAATGCTGTAAGGTGGGGTAGAAACCCCCACACTGATTTACTACAACATGCCTTCATGTAATCAGTAGTAATCTATAAGTAATGACTATAAGCCAGATCTATAAGCCAGTGACTGCCCCCTAAGAACGCCATTCCTGTTCCCTTCGTCCCTTTCATTTTCTCAGGCCAGATCAGGCAACCCTTCACCACTTAGCTGCAGCTCCAGCCCACCATTGTCGCCCAATTGTTTGTTTGTTTGTTTGTTTGTTTGAGATAGAGCTTCAAGAAGCCCAGGCTGGCTTCAAACTCCGAAGTAGATGAGGATGACCTTGAATACTCCCCCAACCTGCCCCCCCTCCCTTCCCCCCCTTCCACCTCCTGAGTCCTGGGTTTACAGCTATCACGCCCTGGCTCATTCTCCTAATTTTTGACATCATATCCAAGTCCTGTCCATTTCTGTCCTTCCCCCAAACAGAACAATTCGGTAGCTATTTTGCTTGGGGCCTGGCTCCTTTTGCTCGGCATTCATTTCCCGTGAATTATTCCTGTTGTGTACCGCGTGGTTTGCTGTTTATTCTTTTTCTCGATGAGATTCAGGAAGGGGTTGGGAATGAACTCTCAGGCATCGTGTAATGAAAACCCCATTTCAGATGCTGACTGTGTTGCTTACAAATTGGATCTTTGGGCAGTTCATTTGGCTCCCAGGATTTCAGTGGGCCCAGCTGTAGGGTGGAGAAGGTTAGATTTCTCCTGCAGACTGCAGTAGCCAAAGCCAGTGACAGCTGTCATTCCAACACGTGGAAAGGGAGGCAGGATGATCAGGCAGGATGATCCTTGTCTACACAAACCACTGTGAGGCTAGCTTGGGTTATGAGACCCTACCTCAGAAAACATAACAAATCCAAAACCAGAGTGTGCAAAGCAGTTATTGCTGTTTGCAGACAGGATAAAAAGATGGTAGCATTATTTATTAATACTCTATTTGCTGAGTGGTCCCTGGGATCACTGTGGTGTCGAACTCCTAATGTTTAAGTCCACACTTTCGTTAACACACGCCATCATGGCACATGCAGAGGTTCCCATCCGTGTGTACAATCAGACTGATCAGACCAATGCATACACATCCGCTCGCGCCTGCCCGTACAAAGATACCCTTCCCCCAGTATGAGCAGCCAGCATGTGGAGTTTTCCCTTCTCTCAGCTCTTTCAAGAAGCTTGCACCAGATGGTATGGAATCTGCCGCAGGACTGAGCAACCCCCCACATCAGAAAGTCATACTCAGTGAATCCATCATGAGGCCAGGCCCTGGCGAGGCCTCGCCCGCCTGATGGTCCACGGAGGAACACTGCCTCCCTCTCCAGAGCAGAGAGCAGACACAGGCAAGGTAGCTGCCAAGCAGTGGAGCCAAGAGAGATCAGATAGCAGCTGTGCAGCCTCTGCCTAGCTGGGCTCCCTGGCTGGTGGGAAGAAGTCACTGGGATCCTGCACAAAGCATGCTCCCTCCACAGGGCCATCCTGATCTCTGTCCTTTTAGTCTGACTTGGTGTTACACAGACCTGGCCTCTGGGTAAGTGGAGGTCATCCCTACCATTTTCTTGAACCCTTATTCTATTTGGCTGGGTGCCAAACAGACCCCACCCCAGCATGCCGTCTGGCCCTGGAAATGATCTATGCTAGTTTGAGCAAGGGACTTACTTGATAGGGAAACTTTAGGTCCCTAGGGGCTCACATGCTTTTTTGGTCTTGGCTTTTGGTTGCTTCTGAAAACCTCTAGACAGGAAATCAGAAAGTCTGGGGCACAGGTCCTGAACAGCCTGCCCCCAGTGAGCTTGGGCACCAAGCCCAAGGGACTCATTTGACCAACACATGACTTGGCCATTTGCCTCAGACTGCCAGATATGAGTCAGGGAAGAAGAATAGCCTAAGGGGGGAAATTGTAAAAAGTGTGTACATCGGCAACTCTAAATTATACAATGTTAGCCCCCAGCCCCCAGCCCAACACACACCCATTCTAGACTCTTGAAAACCCAATGCCTGGATACAGTTAAGAGACAACTGACAAAGAAGGCCAGGCTCCGTGGCACAGGTTTGTGGAGTCATAGTGACTCATAAGGCAGAGACAGGGGGATCACAGTTTCATTTAGTGAGATTCTATAACAGACAAAAGTGACGGGGGATGTAACTCGTTGGTAGGGTACTTGTGTAGAATATATGCAGCTCTGGATTCAAATCCCAGGTACAATGAGAAGCATGGGAGAGGGGAACCACAGAGAAATAACTTGTAATGTGTATGGAAAAGGGCTACTATTCCTCATGTTGACATCGAAACTTTAAGGGGAAAAAAAAAATCTACCCCCGGAGAAAAGTGGACAAAGGAACCTGAATGGGCACTTCTCTACAGAATGAGTTAAACAACCACTAACTACACATACACAACCCCCCAAAGCAAATTAAGATAGCCATTAAGTGCCGTCTTTTATCAAAACATTGGTAACAGTTAAGACAAACTGTCAATTGGAACACGCTTTCTGGGCGATGTTTGGCCTGGCCACCTAAAGTGAGCGCAAAGCAGCACTGCAATTACTTTCCTAAGAAGTGTGTCCAAAGTTGGGACAGAAGTGTGTGTATATTGGCAGTTCCCACTACTTGGGAGGTGGAGTCAGGAAATTACTTGTGCCAAGGGTTTGATTCCAGCCTAAGCAACATGGTGAAAGACACTATCTTTTAAAAAAAAGAAAGGAAGGGGGCTGGTGAGATGGCTCAGCGGGTTAGAGCACCCGACTGCTCTTCCGAAGGTGATGAGTTCAAATCCCAGCAACCACATGGTGGCTTACAACCACCCGTAACAAGATCTGACGCCCTCCTCTGGTGCGTCTGAAGTCAGCTACAGCGTACTTATGAAGAATAATAAGAAATGAATCCTTGTACCGGAGCGAGCGGAGCCGATTGGAGCGAGCGGGGCCAACTGGAACAAGCAGGGGGCTGTACAGGGGCGGCAGGGAGCTAGTGGGGCTGGCCGGAGCGAGTGGAGAAAAAAAAAAAAAAGAAAGGAAGGAAGGAAGGAAGGAAGGAAGGAAGGAAGGAAGGAAGGAAGGGAGAAAGAAGCTAGGCTTATTGGTGCATGCCTATAATCGCAGTAGGCAGGAAGCTGAGAGGAAGGACCCTCACTGTGAGAGTTCAAAACCATCCTAGGTTACACATGGAAGAATTGCGTGATCGGGTTACATAACAAGCCCCCAAGCGCCCTCTCCCTCATCTCAAAACTTTGGCAGGGGAGCATGGCTGGAAGGCTCAGGAGCTCAGATGCTGGCCTTGCAGAGGGACCTGAGTTCAGTTCCCCACATCCACATTTGATGGCTCACATCTGCTGGTAACAGCGGGTCTAGGGGGGCTGATGATGCCCTTTTCTGGGTTTCAGAGGTTGCGCGCGCGCGCGCACACACACACACACACACACACACACACACAATCTTACCAGGCATGGTGGCACATATCTCAAATTTCAGCTACTTAGAAGGTGAGGCAGGAGGATCAAGACCAGTCTGGATAGCTTAGTAAGACTCTGGTCTGGTCCAGAGGGTCAGTGATTGCCTGGCACACACGAAGCTCTGAGCAAAAAACCAGCAACATCAACAGTCCCACACACACCTCAACAATAATAGAAAGGAATGAATTGTTTAATCAAACAGTGCTAAGGGACTGCACCCACCCTTTCTGGCAGTCGCAGACACAGTCAGGGTTCCATCCATGAACCACAGCAAGTCCTTGTCATGTTAAATCTGCTGGTGGCATGCTTTGTCTTTAGAGCTGTGAGGAAGAGGAGCTGGGAAGGTGGCTCAGTGGGTAAAGCGCTCACCGTGCAAGCATGAGGACCTGAGTTCAGGTCCCCAGTACCCATGTAACACAGCTGGCAGCACTGGGGAAGCAGAGATGGGGGCTCTGGGAGCTCATTGGCCAGCCAGCCTAGCCAATTGGGTGCCTTCCAGGTTCAGTAAGAGATCTTGTCTCAAAACATGAGGTGCAAAGCAATAGGAAATAACACTTGGTATGCAGCATACATGCACACACACACACATGCTCACACACGTGTACACACACATGCACTATATGCATACACACATGCATGCACACACATACACACATGCATATACATGTACATGAACACACATGTACATGCATACACATGTATACACACATGTGCACACATACTCATGAAGGGAGAATTGTGAGGGATAAATTTCTATTGTTTATAAGTTATCCAGTCTGTGGTATTTTGTTACAGTAGCCTAAATATTCTGAAACAAATAAAGACTGAATTACCTTCCCTGGGGTGGTCAGGCCTCCTCTAATCCATTAAAGGCCTAAATGGAACAAAACAAAGAAATAAGACACAATTCTGATCAATGATCTTTGAGTCTGGACGTGGTTCTTTTGGTTGCCTTCAGATGCAGATTACAGTTTTACACCATGGATTCCGCTGGTTGTAAATTCCTTTGGATGACAGGTTTTGAGGCTCTTTGGTCTCCCCTCCCTGAGCCCCTTCCTCCTTCTCATCCTGTCAGCCCCAATCATCCTTCTGGAATACCAGCATTAATGCCTTTAGCCTTAAGACTATAGCATAGAACTGGGAAGGTGGCTCAGTGGTCAAGGGCATGCACCACTCTTACAGAGGACCCAAGTTCAGTTTTTAGCATCCACTATGGGCAGCTCATCACCACCTTTAACACCTTGACACCTTCCTTTGGCCTGCCATGACACCTGCACTCATGTGCACACACCCACACACATACACATACCCACGTACATACACATACCCACACATATACATACACATATACATACCTATACAATAAACATAACTAAAAATGAAAAGACTAGCCAGAGGTGGTAGAACATGCCTTTAATCCCAGCACTTGGGAGGCAGAGGCACCTGGATTTCCGAGCTCAAGGCCAGCCTGGTCTACAGAGAGAGTTCCAGGACAGCCAGGGCTATACAGAGAAACCCTGTCTTGAAAAGGCATTAAAGCCGGCATGGTAGCACACGCCTTTAATCCCAGCACTCGGGAGGCAGAGGGAGGCAGATTTCTGAGTTCGAGGCCAGCCTGGTCTACAAAGTGAGTTCCAGGACAGCCGGGGCTATGCAGAGAAACCCTGTCTTGAAAAACCAAAAGAAAGAAAGAAAGAAAGAAAGAAAGAAAGAAAGAAAGAAAGAAAGAAAGAAAGAAAACAGAAAAGCCATTAAAAACAATTATCTGTAAGCCTATGCACAGAGATATCGAAGATGTCAAGACACCAATTTGAGGACACACTATATCCTGTATGATCTAATTTATATGACAGTGTACAAACCTAGCCTGCAGGCTATACAACAGGCTGTTATCGCAGGGTATCTCTTTGGTGGAGTGGGGGCAGTGGATTTAGGGAGGCCTTTTCTTTCTACAAAGGTCAAGAATTTCTGAGAGAAGTGATTATTTCTGTTCTTGTCAAGAGATAGAAAAGTCAGTAAAAATCAAATTTCACACTGTGACTGGGTGTGAGCAGCAGTGATGACATCACCACCATACGGAGCACAGAATGTGAAATGGCAGTCCCTCCTGCCCCCCACCCCCACCCTCTTTCCCATCCAAGTTTTTCACTTTAGTTCATTTATTTTTAGTTTCCCGAGAAGGGCCGGAGATGACATGCTTGGCTGCCCTTCTTCTCCCTTGGTTCCGAGAGTTTCTCCATGCCAACTGGACTGAAAGGGATTCAGAGAACCAACTGTGCATCAGAAAACTTGAGAGCCAGGAGGAATCTAACACAGGCTTTTGTTCAATGGGGGGAAAAAAAACCCCAACCAGGGAAACCAAACTCAGGGAGATAGCAGACCCCACTCTGTTCTCAGATGTGTTTGGCAAAAAGTGTCTCATGACATCCTCGTGTGCTTCCCTGGCTGGCTGAAATTCCCTAGATAGATCAGGCTGCCCTCAGACCTCTGCACATCCCACTGTTTTACAGAAGAGTCTCAGAGCTGTCCCCTGGCTAGCTGTACTCCTGCGACCCAACTCATATGGGAACTTGGGTAGCGTCTTTCCTGGACTTGGAGGGGCTCTGTAGCCCTGGAAAGAGCACACCTGGCATATGGTTGCTGGGTCTTACAGGAGGAAGAGGTCCCATGTCCTCTTTCCTGGAGAGTCAAAGAGTTTTCACTGATGACCAAAACTCGCTTCTCATATCCTCAAAGATCTAGGATATTTTGAGGTTCCCTGTTCCTGTGAGTCGGGGTTACAGAAAAGAGGAGCTGGGGGCACTTTGGCACAGAGTCTCTCAAATTCGCGGTATCAGGGTTGCCGTGGGTTCTGAAATCCCGGGATTCCTTTTGGCAGATAATATGAGGATTAGGATTAAGGTCCAGGCCAGGGTTTGGATACTGGGGCTAATACCAGGTTACAATGGATGACAGCCATGAAAGGCTTTAAAGCCGGGTTAGAGACTTGTGGGGTTAGGATTAGAACCAGGGGGGAGGATCATCCGCTTTCTCTCAGGCCCCTAAAGCCTCTTCGCAGTTGCGGTTCAGGGCTAAGTAAGGTTTCTTGTGCGGCCCTACCTCAGCGGCTGCATCAGGAGCCCTGGCTGCGCAGGCTGTGCTGCTCTTTCAGCTCCCACTGAGCATATTTGATGGCTCACTCCTATTGGGCCAGCAGTGAAGGCAGGCGAAGCACTCCCAAGGGACACATCCCAGGCTCATCTGGAATGCAGCGCAAAGGAGAAAATAGTCAAGACAACAACGACAGAGGCATTTCTTCCAGTTATCTCACATTTGGCCCCTAACTTGATGATACCCTGAAACGTTATGGCTTCCCTGAGCTTCCATCCAGTTAGGTGGGCAACCCGTGGGAGATGGATCAGGGCTCTTCAGATCCAGCCCGAGGGCACCAAGTTTGAAGAGTTAGGCTGGCTAGGAATGTCTTTCTTCATCGAACTCCAGTGTGGCCAACCAAAACTAGCACTTTCACCATCTTCTAGGGGAAGGGTCAGATGTGATTGAGTCAGACCTTCATTGTAGAACCATTAAGATGCCAATCTGTATGTGGGTCTCAGGTTTTCGTTGATGTATTTATTTTGCAGTCCTAGAGACTGAACCTATACATGGCCTTGAACAATACCGTTGAGCACCCACAGCTCTTATCCCTCATTGGTGCACGCTAGACAGGTGACCTACCTCTGAGCCACATCCCACATCCTCATTGGTGGATTCTAGACAACTGTATAGCCTTAAGGAACAACCTCCCTGCCCCTTTTTACTTTTGGTTGGGGGAACAACCCGACTAGCCTGGCAGGGGTGGCACACACCTTTAATTCCAGTGCTTGGGAAGCAGAGGCAGAGGCAGGCATAGCTCTGTGAGTTCAAAGCTAGCCTGGTCTACAGGGCAAGTTCCAGGACAGTCAGGACCACACAGAGAAACCCTACTTCAAAAGACAAAAAAACCCAAACCGAACCAAACTAAAACCAAACAAACCTCAAATCTAAATTGGTGTGTGTGTGTGTGTATGTGTGTGCATGCTTGTGTATATTTGTATATGTGAACACAGGTGTGCCGGAAACCAGACTAAGACATGGGATACACGGAGCTGGAGTTACAGGTGGTTGTGGGTACTTCTCTACAAGAGCTTTTTTTTTTTTTTTTTTTTTTTCCTTTGGTTTTTTTAGACAGGGTTTCTCTGTAGCCCTGGCTGTCCTGGAACTCATTTTGTAGACCAGGCTGGCCTTGAACTCAGAAATCTGCCTGTCTCTGCCTCCCAAGTGCTGGGATTAAAGGCGTGAGCCACCACGCCAGGCTACAAGAGCATTTTTAATGCTGAACTATCTCTTCAGCCCCTTCGTTTTAGGTTTTTCTTTTCTTTTCTTTCTTTTTTTTTTTTTTAAAAGATTTATTTTATTTATTACATGTAAGTACACTGTAGCTGTCTTCAGACACCCCAGAAGAGGGTGCCAGATCTCGTTACGGATGGTTGTGAGCCACCATGTGGATGCTGGGATTTGAACTTATCACCTTCGGAAGAGCAGTTGGGTGCTCTTACCTGCTGAGCCATCTCACCAGCCCAGGTTTTTCTTTTTTTTTTTTTTTTGAGCCGAGGTCTCACTAGATAGCTTAGCCGGGTCTTGACTCACTTTCAGCTCAGGTTGTCTTTGGGCCTTGTGATCCTGCTCAGCTTCCAGAGCAGCTGGATGTATAGCTGTGCAACATCAGGCCCGGTGAGATTCTCACATAGGTTAACAAACTATTGTATCTTTAAGTTTCAACTACTCATTGGAAAAGTATTTTGTAGTGCATGTGTGTGTGTGTGTGTGTGTGTGTCACACTGTGCACGTGGTTGTCAGAGAATAGCTTATGGGAATCAGTTCTCTTCCTTTTAACATGTGGGTCTCAGGGATTGTACTCAGATGGCCTGGCTTGGCAGCCCTTTCCCAACAAGCCATGTAGAGGCCTTCAACAGATATTACTGAATGTAAAACTAAATATGCCTTTGACCTCAGTTAAGTAAACCATTCCGGCAAGACAAACAGGGTATTTGCAGAGAAGAGTCATGTTGTCCCGTGAACTGTGACAGGTATTACAGGGCAATGAATGTTGCGTAAGATGAAGTAACATAAGGGCGTGTCAATGATGCTTTCTTGGAGAGACGAAGGCCTGGGGTGGTTTAAATTGGAGCTAGTTCTTGGAAAAGTCTAGATCCTCATTGTCTTTTACACTTCTTGTGTCAAGCTGCAGCTTGCTCTTTTGTGCTGTGTTCTAGTAATCTTGTTTTTTTCTTTTTCATTGCCAAGGACCAAACCCAGGGCCTTGCGCTTGCTAGGCAAATGCTCTACCACTGAGCTAAATCCCCAACCCCTGTGCTGTGTTATGGACACCTTTTGAACCTCTCTCAAGAAGAAAACTGATCTTTTTTTGTGTGTGATTATTTTTTGTACAGCTTTTAAAAAATATTTCTTTTTTTATGTGTATTTGCATTTTACATAGGTTTGTCAGTGTGGGGGTATCAGAGTCCATGAGCTGCCATGTGGGTGCTAGGAATTGAACCAGGGTGCTGTGGAAGAACAGCCAGTGCTGTTAACTGCTGAGCCATCTTTCCAGCCCTGCAATGAGTTTCTTTTTCTGTTTTGTAAATTGTAGACAGGATCTCACTATGTAGCCCTGGCTTGGTAAGACTCCTTATATAAACCAGGCTGGCCCTAAACTCAGAGCTTCTCTTACATCTACCTCCCAAGTGCTGGGATTAAAGGCACAAGCCTGGAGACCGGCTGAACTGATCCTCGTGAGAACCACAGCCTCCAAGGATGGGTCTTTGGCAGTCGCACTTGTCTCGTGAGAACCCTGACTATACCATTATATAGGGTATAAGACCAAAGTCTGACAACTTGATATAAACTAGACTGACTAGTTTCTTTCCCTTGGAAATTGGAACACCTTTTTTCCCTCTTTTCTTTTTTCTTTTCTTTTCCTTGTGTAGCCTTGGCTGTTCTAGAACTAGCTCGTTAGATGAGGTTGGCCTTGAACTCGGAGAGCTGCCTGCCCCTGCTTTCTAAAAGCTGGTGTGCTTGAAGACTGTACAGCTAGAATCCACCAATATTAACGACTCTTAGCTTGTTCTTGACATTAGGGTCAGTAAGCTTGGCATATGTACTCAGAGGAGCAGGTCCAAAGAGAAGGAAGCAGTTTTTCAGGAAGAAGCAGGAGAAAAAAAAAAAGCAGAGTCCATGTGACCATAGAGAAGGGACTTGAGGGACATGGCTTTCTGTTGATATTTAATGTCCTTGTGTGAGATTGGCCCATTGTGACATTCCTATTAGTATTTTAAGATTGTTGATAGTGTTTCGCTGTGTGGCCCGGGCTGGCTTTGAACTGTGATCCTCCTGCTCCAGCTTCCTGAGTGCTGAAATTAGAGGTGTGCTGCTGCTATGCATGCCCGGTTGCTTTGCAAGATCGTGGGAATTTTTTTGTATTTTGGGATTTTTTTTCCCTTGCTACATTTATTTTGTGTCCATGTGTATGTGAATGGGTGCACCTGTGCCGTGGCTACAGAACAATTTCCAGGAGTTTTCTTCTTTTGCCATGTGGATCCTGGCACTGAACACAGGCCATCAGTTTTGTTGGCATGCACCTTTACCAGCTGAACAAACACACAGACACACAGACACACAGACAGATTCACACACACACACATACACCCACACACTACACAGATACACACAACATACAAACTACATACACAGACACACATAGAGAGGGAGAGGGAAAAGAGGTTGATTTTGCATGAAGAAATATGTGACAAGGCTCTAGGCAAGGACTGAATTTTTGTCAGATTAGCTTTTCCATTCAGCAAATATGGGTTAACTTCGCTCAGATCTTAGTCCTTTTGAAGACAGTTGTGTAAGAAGAGATACATATAGAGAATTGCTGGATTGTCTTATAATGGGCACAGGAAGAAGGACCCAACTCTCCTGTGGCAGAGGTGGAGGGCATTGAAACATGCCGCTGAAACAGTAGGAACATGCTGGGCCAGAGGGAGGAAGGGCTGTTGAGGCAGAGGATGGGCCATCAGGGGAAAGGACATGAGAACAAGCAAGGTGTATTTAGGAAAGAGCAACAGGGGGCTGACTTGTAGGGGACATGATGGAGAATGGTGGGCGAAGTCTTGGAGGAAGATGGAAGGCTAAGGATCTGACTTCCTGGATACAGGGAGCTTGGACTTGCTGGGAAGCCTCGTTGTATGAACCATTCTTGTCTCCAGAGGGATTGGACATCTTGGGTACTCAAGAAATGCTTGCTGAATTAGTGGCAGACAGACAGGCGAGCAGTTTGTTGGGCAGCAAGTAAGTTAGCTCAGCTTTCCTTTGGGTTTTCTCTTCTACAGAAAAGACAGTCATCAAGATGCCAATACAGAGAGATGTGAGTGGGGCAGGGGACTTCATCTCCCTGTTAGATTTAAGCTGTCTCTTATTATGTGGCAATTCCATCAGTTGGAGAGATTTAAGGGTAGCATGAGAATGAGGAATGCTGTATATGTTTCTTTATTATTTTTTTTCCAGTCTTGGTATGTCTATGGAGTCCTGGCTATTTTGGAACCCATGATGTAGAGCACGTTGTCCTCGAATTCACAAAAACCTGCCAGCCTCTGCCTCAGGATGGCTGTGACTAAAGGCACACAACATCACGCCCACCCAGCTCCTATGCACTTTTGACAGTTGTTCTATTGAAGACGCGTGAATGTTCACAAAATCAGAATTAAACACTGTGGCGTTAAAGTTTTGTGATCATTGTCTTCTCTCAGTTGTACTGTTGCAAGGATTCTAAACTCAGTGTAATTCCTGGTTTTTAGCAATTTAGAGGCCATAAGAATGGATGTTCAGCGGTAACAAACACAGAGAATGCCCAAACTGATATAAAGGAAAGGAAAAGAAAAGTACTATTTGGTAATAAAGTTAGTCTAAGTAATAGTCTCTGGGGCTGGGTTCCCTTGGAGTTGAGAGGGTACATGGTAGCCTTCCAGGAAGTTCTGGACTTTTAAGTTGGCTCCAAACCCCTTAGGGCCAGGCCACTTCTTCAAGAGTTCTGGTGGACGTTTGTGTTCAAATTAGTGATCGCTAGTGGACTATTCTGGTCACCGCTGACTGGAGAACAGAAAGAATTCAGGACCGTGGTAAGGAATATTAAAGAATTCTTTCAACGGCTCAAGTTTGGCCACTTATTAATATTCATCAAGGATCAAGTCAAATCTCTTCCCCCAAACCAACCATATTCACCCCAGGGAGGTTTTCCAAATAAAGACAGTGGGAGTGGACCTGGGGTTCTCCGACTGAGGACATCAGAGGGGTGAAACACTTGGTCAAGTTCCCTCTGACCCACGACTTGCTATCGAGAGACGTACTAAACACGTTCTCGAAATTCATTTATGCCAGAACGGAGGCCACTTTTCCGGGTGGAACTGTCAGAGTGGGTTGAGAGCAGGGGAAATGGGATTCTCCGACGGCTGGCAGTTTGGGGAGGAATGCTTCGAGACACTCGTCAGGAGCGCGAGAGCAGTGGCCTTGAAGACCCAGACGGCCGGCGGTGGACGCAGGACACCTAGACAACTTCCGGGTTTGGAAACGCTCCACCCACCTCTGGACCGAATACCAGGTCTCCAGGCGCATGCGCCGCCGCTCTGAGGGGGACCAAACAACTCACCCCAAACAACTAATCTGTCCCCGGCCCGCTTGGGGCGTACCATTTGTCTCAGTCTGGGGGTGGAGGCAAAGCTTCCCCACAGGACTCTGAAACCCGCTCCCCTTCCTCAGCCAGGAGCGCAGGCTAGCTCTCGTAAAAGTCCTGGGAAGATGGAGGGCCGAGAGGCGGCTCGCACGAGGGACTCGGGCGGAGCACGCACCGCCCGGCCTCCGAGGCTCTGAACAAAGTGGCACGCCCGGATCCCAGCTGATCCGCCGGGCTCCGGCGGCGGCGGCGGCTCCCCCGGGCGAGACCATCGCGCCGCCTCGGGAGGGGCGTCCGCCTCGGGGAGGGGGCGGAGCGGCCATTGTCCGGTCAGCGCCGTCGACGGGGCGGGGGAGGGGATTACGGAGCCAGCCCGGGCCCGGGGCGTCACAGCCGGCCGCTGCGACTCCACTGCCGGCGGGGGCTACGGGTTCCTCCCCACCCGGCCCCGGACTCGCCAGCGCCGCCGCACGGGACAGCGCCGTGGCTGGGGGGCGGCGGAGAGAGCCGCCAAGGCCGCCGGGTCTCCCCGGCACGCACGGCCAGCCCCTCCTCCGCAGCTCCCCTCCCTCTCCTCGCCGCCCCCCCCCTCTCCGCCGGCCGAGTGGTGCGGCCCGCCTCCAGCTGACCCGCCTGGAATCCCGGCTCGGAGCCCCGGACTCGCGCCCGCCTGCGCGCCCGCTCCCTCCCCCTCCCCCTGCCCCGCGCCCCCCGCCGCCGCCGCCGCCGCCGCCGCCGCCGCCTCCGCTTCCTCCGAGGGGGGCCCAGGCCCAGCCGCCGTCGCCTCCGAGCTCCGCCGCCGCCGCCGCCGAGCACCATGGGAGACGCCGGGAGCGAGCGCAGCAAAGCGCCCAGCCTGCCGCCTCGCTGTCCCTGCGGCTTCTGGGGGTAAGTGTGGGGGCAGGGGCGCGGGCGCGGGCCTCGGGGTGGCGGTGGGGACCCGAGGGAGGCCGGAGCCCCGGGAAGCTGGGCCGCGGAAGCCGGGCCTCGGGGGAGCGGGCGGGGACCGCGGCCTCGGCCCGAGGAGGGCTGCGGGAAGGGGACGCTGAGGGTGGCGGGGGGAGGAGGAGGAAGAGGAGGAATAGGAATTAGAGGAGGACAAGGAGGACCACGACCGGGACCGCCCGGGCCGCGCTGCCCTCTGTGGGACTCGCTGGCCCGAGGCCGGCTTGGGGTGAGGGGCCACGGGTGAGCCGGAGGGACAAGGTGGCGGCGCTGGCACTTCTCGGTGGGGCCTTGGCCTGTGGAGGCCAGTCCGCCTCCTCCTCATCTTGGTATGAGTTGGTGCCCAGCCATCAGGAGGGTATTTCCTCTGACTTTTTCACCTCCCCTCCTCCCTGCTGCTCCCCGGGAGATTTGCATCATCACTTCCTAAATTATATCTCAGTCCCCATTTGCTTTTAGGAAGCTGTTCACACGTCATACGTTTGAACAGATCCACGGTCCAGAATTCGGGCTTGGGGAGTAAAGTTAAAAGAGATTGTTGAGGGTTTCACTTTTTAATTTAAAACATGTTTCAGGGAGTCTGTAAAATTACTCTGTCCAAAAAAACCCCTCCTCCACCACCACCACCACTACCACCACCGCCACCACCATCACCATCATCACCACCATCATAACCACCAGCAACAACAAACAACAACAAGGAACCTCCCCCCCCCCCAAACAGATAAACACCCCCACCCAACTAAACCGAACCGAAAACAGAAACTTCTTAACAGAACCTCCAGCCAGCCTGGCTTGTGGAATGTGAGAGTCCTTCCTCCTTGGCTCTCTTTCCCTATTAAAAATTTTCTTTTTAAATGTTCACTACACAGAGTGTAGAATTCCATGCCACATTAGTGTGAGTTGGGTGTGTGTGTGTTAAAAATAGATAGCTAGATAGCTAGATGGGATCCCCACTCCTACCAGCAGTTATAGTTTGTCCTTGGAACACTTTGGGTTTTATAGATTGTCACCTAACAAGCAATGGTCACACCTCATGACTAGTTCTGTGTAAGGTTACTGGAGAGTTACAGCAGCTTTTGAGAGTCAGGCTCTTTATCCTTTTTAAAGATTGTGTTGGGATGTATATGAAGGAAATTGGCTGTTTTTCGTGAAGATACCCTGGGAAATAGCTATTTTATACTCCAGGAATGGTTGATGTAGAAATTAAAGATATGTTTAAGAGTGAAGAAGAGTAGAAAGTGCATTTTAATGCAGATCTCTGGAAGGTTTTCAGTTCAGAGGTTTTGAAGTGTATCCTTTCAAAACAGTTCTTTAGCGGAAGGATAGGGATCTAGAACAAGCTGTAGCCTCAGCAGAAATCCCACAGATGTGACAGTGCTTTAGCTGTACAGTCTTCTTTACATTTTAATTTGATTTAAAACATTTTAAAAGTTTATTTTGAACTTTATTATGAAAAAAATGTTGAAAAAAAAATCACACATCAAAATTAACCAGCTCCAAAGACTTTACAGTGAGAGTTGCTGGAGTTGTGAGGTGGATCTGACAGGGTTAGCTGTTATTGGATGGGGGAATTGAGGCATGCAGATGATGGGATGGTTAAAGTGCTCCTCCTCGGAGGGAGTGCAGGGTGTGGTTGAGCGAGTGCTCCAGGAGCCTAGTGCCATCACATTTATGACATCACTTTGGAAAAACGTAGTGTCACAGGCCCTAGATTGTAATTTACTGTGGGACACCGTGGCTTTAGAACGTAGCTCCCAGTGCCCACCTCAGTGATTGCTCAGAGTGTGGGGAGGTCTGCTTCCCGGCAACCTGCTCTTATGTCCTTGGGACCATTAGTGAATAGAGTGAAGGGAATCCTTACTTTCACCAAGGCTTAGAAGCTGGAGAAGTGGATGATGGAATAGCTCCCTGCCTTTAGCCAGCAGATTTTGAGTCAGGCTAAGAGACTTTGGTGGGAGCAGACAGTGGAAGTCTTGACCCACAGCACCCAGGGTTTCTTCATTGCTACTTTCAGTTTGTCCCCCTTATGAGCTTGGGTTTGCCTAACAGAAGTAGTGAGCACGAAGCTAGTAATTACCTGGTAACACATTGTAACACACCCTTTTAAAACCTTTCCTAAGGGTGATTGTAGACACGTGTGTAGTTTGTATTTCATGCCAAAGAGTAACCAAATTATTGTCTTTGTTATGTCATAGCTGATTTTAATCATTTTCTTGTATTGCACAGGGCATAATTATACTATGTCGATCAGGGGCACTTAGAATATGTTTGACACAGATACTTGAGTGCCTCTGTGAGTAATGGTGGGTGAGAGTCTTGGCACATCCTCAGGTGTATGAGGCGGAGAGAGAAGTAGATTGAGAGTTGAGTAGGTGGTCCCGGTGCGTATGAGAAGCAGTTGCCCTAGGAAGGTGGAGGTGGATGAGGGTATTCTGGAGAAAGTGACTTCAGCAAGGATGTGTAAGAAGGGTAAATGGTAGAGAGGAGGAGGAAGAGTGTTTGAGGTAGGGAATGGGGTGGATGGAGCCAGGAGGTGAGGGAGAGGGTGAGCAACAGGGTAGCCATGGGTAGATTGTAGAGAGAGTCAGTTGGGGATGAGGTGAGGAAGTGAAGATTGTAGCTGCGTGGGCAGTGCTGAGGCCTTTGGACCTTCATCCTGAGTTAATAAAGAATGCCAAGCTTGGCTGACGGGATGACCTTTGATATGGAAGGTTATTGGTTATCTTGAGAGTGGCTAGGTGTGTGGGTGTGATTGTGTGTTTGGATGGATGTGGTGGTATATGTGTTTATGGAGTGCTGGCAGATCTGGAGATAGAGAACACCTGTCAGAAGTAGTAATCGGGGCTAGCCCTGACAATGGCATGAACATGTCATGGCTGGGAAGAATACAGATGTGGATGGATATCAAGGAATGTAAGATATTCCTCATCTTTTCCCTCCATAAAAACAAAAAGGAGGCTCCCAAGAACTATTGTGCGGCAGGCACAGCACTCTGGAAGCTGCAGGTCTTTAACATGAGCTAGCCAGGGCCCACACCCAGGCGTTTGCAGAGGTTCCGCTCTACAGAATTTTTCTGGCATTGTGAGAGTAAAGGGAGTTCCTTCAGAATTGCTGCTTTCTCCAGTGACTCAGGCTTTAGTATTTGCTGCTGAGCATTGTCTAGTCAGGACAGCAGTCACAAGGGCTTGGCAAATTGGAGAGCTTTGAGCTCTTTCTTGTGGGTGCACAATAGAAAGGAGAATGCCAAGAGGAGCATGCAGTTCAAACACAGTTTCCAGCTCTGTCTCTGGTTTATGTTGTGTCACTGGGCTGGTTAATTGGAGTAATTTATAGAGACTGTCTCCTTACTGGGAAATCTGCTACCTTGGAGATTGTTGAAGACTGCTCTGTTTATAGAACTTGGAAGTTCTTTATGTGTTAGAGACTGTACCTTCTAGGATTAAAACAGTCTGTTCCTTGTGACTTGGACTTAAAAGTTTTAGTGAAATATGATCAGTGTCTTGGTTCATTTTAGACATTTTGAAATCAGGCAAAAAAAAGGAGCACTTATTGATAATTGCCATATTTGAAATAAAATTGTCAGTACATTTCTTTAATATGAATACACTTACCACTTTTTCTCCTACCCCCTCCTTTTCTTTGGAGACAGAGTTTTATTATATAGTTCAGGCTAGCTTTGAACTCACTGTAGCTCAGGCTGGTCTAGATGGCTTACACTCCCTATGTGCTATGATTATAGGTACTTATCACTATGCTTAGCTTGAAAGTACTTTCACACTGTCTAGATGCACAAGTAGTATTAATTTAATTTATTTAAAATTGGTCATGCACTTAAAGTTTACTGAGGCACGATTTTTTTCATAAATATTTGAGAAGCTGTTGAACAGTTTGATATACTAGTACATGCCTTTAATCCCAGCACTTGAGAGGCAAGATAGGTAGACAGATCTCTGTGAATTCAAGGTCAGTCTGGTCTATATAGTGAGTTAAAGACCAGCCAGAACTTCTCAAACGAGGGAGGGGGCACACACACACACACACACACACACACACACTCCAGCAATGTACCGTGTATATTCGGGGACAGTAGGCTGGTGAGGATGGAGGATCAGAGTATTTTCTCCCCTCATTTTACTCTTAGTAGAAAAAGTCTGCTTACTGCTATTGACATTTTGTTTTCATAATTGGAGATAGTCTCTGTCACAGTAAAATATATTTTTTAAAAGATTTATTTATTATTATAAATAAGTACACTGTAGCTGCTCTTCAGATGCACCAGAAGAGGGTGTCAAATCTCATTAAGGGTAGTTGTGAGCCACCATGTGGTTGCTGGGGTTTGAACTCAGGACCTTCGGGGTTTTGTTTTGTTTTTTTTTTTGGTTTTTCAAGACAGGGTTTCTCTGTATAGCCCTGGCTGTCCTGGAACTCACTTTGTAGACCAGGCTGGCCTCGAACTCAGAAATCCGCCTGCCTCTGCCTCCCGAGTGCTGGGATTAAAGGTGTGCGCCACCACGCCCAGCTTGAACTCAGGACCTTCGGAAGAGCAGTCAGTGCTCATACCCTCTGAGCCATCTTGCCAGCCCCACAGTGAAATATTATGGGAACTATGAGAGGTATTATTTATTCAGTAGATAACGTTGCAGGGTAGTGACCATAAAAGTTATGTCTGGTATTAATAGAATAATTTATAGAATAATTTGAGGCTTAACGAGATTATTTTGAGGATTATAAAGTGAGAAGCTCAGGCTGATGAGGTGGCTTAGTGTATAAAGGCACTTGGTGTTTAAGTTCAGCTCCTGAGACCCAGACAATGTAAGGAGAGAACCAACTCCCACAGGTTGTCTTCTGACTTCCACGTGTGTCTCATGACATGCATGTCTGACATACACAAATATAACTTAAACCATGAAATGTGGCTACATTTTTAGAAGAATATCTTGTATTTATTCTTTGACATTTTCATACACATGTACAGTGTATTTTTTGTTATATGTCAAGTTCTCCTCTCCACTCCCCCCAGGACACCCCTCACTTCCTCCAGGCCGTCTCTGTCTCCCCACCATAGTATCATGGTATCTTTTTTTGGGGGGTAATCCACTGCATTCAGTCATTGCTGCCTACTGGACTGTTGGTTTTGTCTCGTGTGGATCTTGTGCATATACCCTCAGCTGCAGTGCGATCCTGAGTTGAGTGGTCACGGCATGGCATTGCACAGGACTCTTCCCTACCCTCCAGCTCTTCCACTCTCTCTGTCCCCCTCTTCTGTCATGATCCCCTGAGTTCACGTGCATGTGTGTGTGTGTGTGTGTGTGTGTGTGTGTGTGCATGTGTGTTGGTACAGCTGTCCCATTTATGACTGAGTGCTAACAGTCATTCTTATTACTTTAGTTATAAGTCTTTGTATTAACTGCTTCCCACTGCAGAAAGAAGCTTCTGAAGTCCATGGGTGTAAACATATTATTTAGAAGGTAGCTTGACACCATGTCAGATATTAAGGTAGTGGTGGCACCTTCATGGGACCCAGGTCTGGTGGAGTATCTGCCTTATGATGAGTCGTGTCTCTTAGAGGCAGCATTTCGATGGTATCTGCTCTTAAAAAAATACTATTCTTATTTTCTGTATATGAGTGTCTTTCCTGTATGTATATCTGTGTACCATATGCATGCAGTGTTCTTGGAAGGATTGAATTACAGATGGTTGTGAACTGTCATTTGGGTGCTGGAGATCAAACCCAGGGATTTTGGAAGCGCAGCCAGTGCTCTCAGCCATTGAACCATTCCTCCTGGTTTCTGCTTTTTGATTTAATCAGCTGGTCTGTGTGTTTTTATTGGGAAAGAAATTGGAACAGTCTCTTCTTCCTTTTATTTTTGTTTACATTTTCTTGTCAGGGTCTTGTGTAAGTCCTGTTAGGCCTGGAACCTATTATGTAGACAATGAATGGTTCTTGACCTCTGTGGTGGAACAACCTTTCACAGGGGTTGCCTAAAACAAGCAGAAAACACAGATATTTATATTACAATTTATAACAGTAAAGTTACAGTTACAAAGTAGCAATGGAAATAATGTTATGGTTGCTGTCACCACAACATGAGGAACTGTATCAAAGGCTCACAGGACTATTAGGAAGTTTGAGAACAGCTGATGTAGACCATGCTGGCCTTGAGCTTTCATAGAGAGACCTCTGATTCTGCGCCACCCCCCAATTGTTGCGATTAAAGGTGTGTGCCAGCACAATGGGCAATATTCAGAGTTACTGCAAAGTGTATATTGACTATGACTACTGTTGTTCATTTGTTGATTTTCATACTGTTTGGTTTTCTGCCCTCTGCATCTATTAATTCTAGTGTGGTTTATTCTTTACTAGATGGGTATATATTTTTTTCTCTTTCTGAAAGATTTCTTCAAGTTTTTTTGTTTTTGTTTTTATTTTTATTTTTTTAGAACTGAGTTAGTAATTCTTTTTTTTTTTTTTTTTTTTTTTTTTTTTTTTTTTTTTTTTTTTTTTTTTTTTTTTTTTTTTTTTTTTTTTTTTTTTTTTTTTTTTTTTTTTTTTTTTTTTTTTTTTTTTTTTTTTTTTTTTTTTTTTTTTTTTTAAGATTTATTTTATTTATTATACACAAGTACACTGTAGCTGTCCTCAGACACTCCAGAAGAGGGAGCCAGATCGGATGGTTGTGAGCCACCATGTGGTTGCTGGGATTTGAACTTATCACCTTCGGAAGAGCAGTCGGGTGCTCTTACCCGCTGAGCCATCTCAGCAGCCCTGAACTGAGTTAGTAATTATGGGACGTTTTATTTTTCTTTCAGTGTTACAGATAGTGTTGCTGGGTATGCAGTCAGGGTTGGTTTTGTTCTTGCTTTCAGGTTTCAGGTGACCGCTGTTGTCATGAATGGCACCACCTTATTTGTCACTTGGTGTTTCTCTCCTTACACTGCCTTTGTCTAAGATTTTGTGTGGTTTTTTTTTTTTTGTTGTTGTTGTTTTTGGTTGTTCGAGACAGGGTTTCTCTGTATAGCCCTGGCTGTCCTGGAACTCACTCTGTAGACCAGGCTGGCCTTGAACTCAGAAATCCGCCTGCCTCTACCTCCCGAGTGCTGGGATTAAAGGTGTGCGCCACCACTGCCGGCTTATTATGATTCTTGCCTTTTAAAAGATTTATTCTTGGGCTGGTGAGATGGCTCAGCGGGTAAGAGCACCCGACTGCTCTTCCGAAGGTGATAAGTTCAAATCCCAGCAACCACATGGTGGCTCACAACCATCCTTAATGAGATCTGGCGCCCTCTTCTGGAATGCCTGAAGACAGCTTCAGTGTACTTACATATAATAAATAAAATAAATCTTTAAAAAAAAAAAAAAAGAAAAAAAAAAAAGATTTATTCTTATTTATATGTCTGTGTGTGTGTGTGTGTGTGTGTGTGTGTGTGTGTGTGTGTGTGTGAATGTTTGCTCTGTGTATGTACCCTTAGAGGTCAGAAGAGTGTCTTGAGTTGCTTGGAGCCAGAGTCCCAGTGAGCTGCAGGATCTGGAAGAGAGTGTTGTAAGCGGGGACACAGTGCCTTCACTGCCTTTAGAGCTGTGTTCTCCTTTTGTGCCTGTTGGCCTTAGGTGTGGTCTCTCCAGAGTGTCCTGGATCTTGGAATTCCCAGTGGTTACCTCATTATTTTATCTTTGCTCTTGTTTGATCCAGTTTCTCTACCTTTTCTTTAAGCCCAGGAACTATTTATTTTCCTTGAGCCATTCTGTTGGTGAGACTTAGCACAGAACTTTTTTTTTTTTTTTTCTTTTTTCTTTTTTTGAGACAGGGTTTCTCTGTGTAGACCAGGCTGGCCTCAAACTCAGACATTTGCTTGCCTCTGCCTCCCAAATGCTGTGATTAAAGGCGTGTGCCAGTGTGCCACCACGCCCGGCAGCCCAGAACATTTTTATTTAATTTACAGATTTTTGGGGTTTTTTTTTTTTCTATCTCTGTTGAATTCTTCTGTCATATATTGCATCTTCTTTTTTATTTTATTTAGTTGTTTGTGTTCTCAATGTTTATTTTCCTTGAGCATATTTACAATCATACTTTGGAATTGTCTGAGATTTAATTCCCTCTGACTAGATGCCATTACAGTGAAATTCGTTTTAAGGAGTTATGTTGTTTTGGATTTTTGTGATTATGTTCCTGTGTCATGAGTTACACATCTGGTGTTATTTCTTTACATGATTAATTATTATTGTTATTTGGCAACAATGTCCTTTTATTTTGAAGTGTTCCTGCAGAATAAGGATGCGGTAGAGTTGAGTATATATAGTTCAGAAGATAGTTAGGAACTGCAGATTCCTGATATGAACTCTACTCTATCCCATGACTACTTGAAATTAACACTACGTAGATAGCTGCTGTCCAGTTAATGACAGTGACTCATTTCACTTCAGTACCTGTGGGAGGGTAGCCAACCATGGATTTTAGTTAATACGATTAGGATTAGGAGCGAGGCAAGGTGTGTAAAGTAAGGTAAGGGTTAAGTAGTAGATGATCTTTGAACAGAAAAAAAAATCAAGATGGAGGGGTTAGGAAGAAAGGATTGGCTACTTTTAGAGTCTACAGAATTCACAGATTGGTTAGAGGTCTGGAATTTATAATTAAGAAGCAAAGAGAAGGATGAGAGCTGAAGAAAAGATGGAGGAATGAGACAGGCATTAGAGGCATGGCTGAAGAGAACAAAGTGGTCTCGGAGGCACATACAAAAGTCCTAAAACCTGAGTAGCCTAGAAACAGGAGCAAATATGTCCTGAGAGCCACGAGAGTGAAGAGTAAGTGATAGAGAGCAGGAAATAAGAAGAATGCATCGTTGTGCCACCTCTTAAAAGGTGACATCTTGATGCCCTCTGGCCTTAGTAGGTGTCATGTGGTGCCCTGTGGCTAAGGGTGGGGTTGGGAGCTGGAGCTCACCTAGGCCTCTTTGTTCTTGGGGGTCTGGTGTTTGGGAGATCCTTGGTTCTTCCTTGGTCGTCCCATGGTCCTCCAGGTCTTGTGTATGTGAGAAACAGCATTTCTTTTGCAGGTTCTGCTGTCCTCTCCATAGAGCACTTTAGAAGGAAGTAGAATTTGTGTCTCATTTTTGTGATGATCTCTGTTGAAGTCTTTTGTGTGTGAAGTAGATGTGATAGGTTGTGGACGTGTTGGAAGTGAAGTGAGGTAAATACTCAAGTTGAAACCATCTCAGAAAATTCTGTTTTTTTTTTTTTTTTTTTTTTTAAGATTTTTTTTATGTATATGAGTACACTATAGCTCTCTTCAGACACACCAGAAGAGGGCATCTGATTCTCTTATAGATGGTTTTGAGCTACCATGTGGTTCCTGAGAATTGAACTCAGGTCCTCTGGAAGAACAGTCAGTTGACTGCTCTTAACCACTGAGCCATCTCTCTAGTCCCTACTTACTTATTTTTTTTGACACAGAGTCTCAAACTCACAGAGGTCTGTCTGCCTTTGTCCCTTTGAGAGTGCTGGCTTTAAAGGTGTATGCGCTACCATGTCCACCAAAAATCTGTTTTTGAAAGTTGATTGAAAACTGATTTTTATCTTTACTAATCAAAGATACTGTTAGCTTAAATAGAAAATAGGATGTGTGTGTGTTCCCCCTGCCCTGGCGTCCAGTCTTTGTCAGTTCACATACTGTGTCCTCTCATGGTCTCCCATCACTGGTGTTCTGGCCTCATCTGCCAGCAGCACCTCATCACCCAGCTGTACATACAGTTATTTAGTACAATAGAACATTAATGTATATCGTACATTAAACTACTTTCCCCTAGCATATAAGCAAGTAAATAACCTTAATGATCCTAGATTTAAATAACATTCTTACAATAAATGTAATCTAACATGAATATTCTTCAATACATCTAAATTAATGCTCACAGACATATCTGTATTATTAGACATACACCATTAAGTGGTGAGTGTGTGAGCTAGACTCCTGCCTCCTTAGTCTTAACCTGGGCTTTCCCATTCATGTGGACATAGTATGAGTCATGGCGTAACTGGCATGTTGATGTCAGTGATGTCACTAATTATCCCTTGATCTTAAAACCTTAAATATTCTCCTAAAGCCAAAACAAAAAACAAAAAACAAAAAAAAACAAAAAAAAACAGCCGAGGCTACAGTGTGACCGGCCAACCGAAGCGCTTACTCTAAGCACACTTACCTCCCTGCCCCCTTTCTGTTGTATTTGGGACACAGATCAAGATTGAAATGATTTTTCTTTTTTTTTTTTTTTTTTTTTTTTT
This sequence comes from Mus minutoides, assembly GCA_902729485.2. NCBI lineage: Eukaryota > Metazoa > Chordata > Mammalia > Rodentia > Muridae > Mus > Mus minutoides. The sequence goes on along the minus strand of LR753362.1, from coordinate 952,940 downwards.
TTTTTTTTTCGAGTCAGGGTTTGTCTGTGTAGCCCTGGCTGTCCTGGAACTCACTTTGTAGACCAGGCTGGCCTCGAACTCAGAAATCCGCCTGCCTCTGCCGTCCCCTGGGAACAAACTATATTTTAAAGTAACTGTCCAGTATGATAGGCACCCACTTCAGACATGAAGCAGTATAAGTGCAGATAAGCAAAGAGCTGGCTCCTTAGTCTCAGCACTCAGTGGCTTTTCTCCCAGGGAGCACAAATATGGAAAATGTTTTAAAATTTTATGTGTATGGGGGTTTTGCCCCTAGGTGTGTCTATGTATCGTGTGTGCACTGCTCATGGAGGCCAGAGGAGGGCAGCATATTTCTTGGAACTGGAGATACCTTTGTTAGATGCCGTATGGGTGCTAGACATTGAACTGGGTCCTCTGGAGGAGCAGCCAGTGCCCTTAACTATTGAGTCAAGTCTCAGCCCTTATTCTTAGTTTTTTTGAGACAAGGTCTCATAGTACATAGTAGCCTCAGACTCATCATCTTTCCCAGGCTGACCTTGAACTCCAGTTTCTTTTGCTTCAGTAGTCAAGTTCTGGGATTAGAGGTGTTTGTGTGTCTGTGTGTGTTTATTTCAGACTCCTTATCTTTGGTATCTAGAATTGCATATATTTATCTCATTGTAGTGTGCTTCCTAAATTGACCTAGGGTTTTTTCTTTTTTCGTTTTTTCTTTTTTTTTTTTCGAGACAGGGTTTCTCTCTGTGTAGCCTTGGCTGTCCTGGAACTCACTCTGTAGACCAGGCTGGCCTCAAACTCAGAGATCCGCCTGCCTCTGCCTCTCAAGTACTGGGATTAAAGGTGTGTGCCACCACGCCCGGCTGACCTAGTTTTATGAATATAAATTTTCAATTGTGTGTTTTTGGTTGGAGTTAGGGACAGGAGAATGGATTTTGTTTTGTTTTTTCTTTTTAAATATAAACTTGTGGTACAGAGAAGTTACTGGGCACGTTTGTACAAAGTTTGAGGTTTTTACATGAAGATGGTCAAGGAGGGGCTGGAGCTGTGCAGGGCAGAGAGAGGGTGGGGCATGTGGAGGGGAGTGCAGTGCGATGCTTTGCTGCATGGCCATGTTTTCTAGGCAGGTATGCACTAGCTTACCTATAAACAAACTTGAACAGGTTGTATTTGAGATGAAAACAACCCGGCCAGTCTCTTGTTGAATCATGGAGTGTGAACTGAAGCTGAGATGCAGATTGTACAGACAAGTTCAGTGGAAGTAGCAGCATCCTTCAGTGGGGTTGTTGTTTGATCTGTTAGAAACCTAGGACCCAGCCTAGCCGAGCCTTTCCACTCACTGGAGTGGCCTTTGAGGTGTGTCTGAGGCCACTGGAGAGCCTCAGCCAGCTTTGCTGTCTTCTTCTTTTTTTTTTTTTTTGGGACAGGGTTTCTCTGTATAGCCCTGGCTGTCCTGGAACTCACTTTGTAGACCAGGCTGGCCTTGAACTCAGAAATCTGCCTGCCTCTGCCTCCCGAGTGCTGGGATTAAAGGCGTGCGCCACCATGCCCGGCTGGCTTCTCAGCTTTCAGTCCTGGTTGCATATACTTAGCCAGAAGTCAGTGTCTGGGATTGCTTACCACCCGGCTCCTGCTTCTGTATCTTAAAGTCACTTAGGCATCAGATGCCTGGTTCTGACTTGGCACGTAGTCTAGGATGGGAGGCAGATCAGTGCACAGACAGTGTTGGGGGAAAGTTGTGGGAGATGATGCAAAGGATTGTGAGAACACTGTAACATGCCCGCACTTACTAGAGCTGGTGCAACCAGGAGGGCTTCTCTGGGAGGGAGATGTTTTTGAGCTAGATGTGAGCAGGAGTTAGCTGGTGAAGATTCAGAGCATTGCCAGTGCAGCCCCAGTTTATCAGCTGCAGAGTGTGGCAGGAAGAAGCCTGAGAGATGAGGAGGGCCTCGAATCGGAATGGCATGGAAAGCAGTTTGGGAACCATTTAACAGTTCTAAGTATGGATGAATGATATTTGTGTTTCAAAAATGTATTCTGGTAGCAGTGTGTAGGCTGAATTGGAAGATGTAAGAATGAAAGTAGAGCCCTGGGAGGGCATTTCCAGCCTTAGCCTTAGCTGTAATCCTGGGATTACAGGATACGAAACATAATTGAAGAAGACATGTTTAAATATTTTTATGCTTTTTTCCTGTGTTGTTGAAATTGCCTATGGGGCCATGAAAGAAGAGCTTCTGGTGACCTATTGAAAGTTAGCTAAAGGATCTAACATGTGCTTCATGTTTTGTTCTGGCTTCCTTTTACTTATTATACGGTGAAATTTTGTCATAGCATTAATTTCTAACAGCACCAAGCAGTTTGTACTTAAGCAATAAACCATGAATGAATGAAGACCATGATTTCTATTTTAGTCCACCCCAAACACCCCAAGTTGGTTTTTTTTTTTTTCTTTTTCTGTTGACAATGTGTAAAAAGTTCCAGGATGTGAGTTTAAATTTTACTTGAAATTACCTCTCTGTCCTCTTGAGCCCTTCCATGGGTGGGGTGGGGGTGGGGATGGAGAGGGAGATTTTGGAGCCTTCATAAGTGTTACTTCAATGTTCTAAGGTGTCATTTCATCAACTGATGTTATTTCTCACTTGAATGGATAACTTTAAAGTCATGTGTCTGCTGAGTAGCCACAGGGATTAGGAGGAAACTTACTTTTGAAACCAGAACTAAGTCTTGATGCAAGCCTTCAGGTGAGAAGTTATCTTCCTGGAAATAAGCAGTCTACTAGATAACCTACTGATTCCTACTCCGTCATACTGATTCCTACTCCGTCATACTGATTCCTACTCCGTCATACTGATTCCTACTCCGTCATACTGATTCCTACTCCGTCATACTGATTCCTACTCCGTCATACTGATTCCTACTCCGTCATACTGATTCCTACTCCGTCATACTGATTCCTACTCCGTCATACTGATTCCTACTCCGTCNTTTTTTTTTTTTTTTTTTTTTTTTTTTTTTTTTTTTTTGAGACAGTGTTTCTCTGTGTAGCTCTAGCTGTCTTGGAACTAGCTCTGCAAACCAGGCTGGCGTTGAACTCAGAGATCTGCCTGCCTCTGCCTCCTGAGTACTGGGACTAAAGGCTGCATAGTAATTCTTTTTTTTTTTTTTTCTTCTTCAATTTTTAAAGATATTTTCTTCATTTACATTTCAAATGCTATCCTGAAAGTCCCCTATCTCCCCCCACCCCCATGCATAGTAATATTTTTTTTTTTTTTGGTTTTTCGAAACAGGGTTTCTCTGTATAGCCCTGGCTGTCCTGGAACTCACTTTGTAGACCAGGCTGGCCTCAAACTCAGAAATCCACCTGCCTCTGCCTCCCCAGTGCTGGCATTAAAGGCGTGCGCCACCACTCCCAGCTTGCATAGTAATTCTTAAGGGTCAGTGTTAGCCATAGTTATCCAAACCTTTGTGCCATCAAGCTTTCTTAAATGGTCTTAATACCTTTATAGTAATAACTTGCTTTTTTTCTTCTTCTTATTTTTCTAATGATTAGTTTTGAGAAACCATTAGTAGTCTTATAGAAACATAATTACACATTAAACTCATTTACAATTTTTATTATTTTCAAGTATATTGCTGTCTGTCTTTCATCTTCCTAAGTATGTATAAGCTGGTCAGTTACCTCAGTTTTGTAGATGAGAGAACTGACTCGTGTGCTGTGTGCCAACTACTTAGGAGGGTAGGTGGGAGAAGAGTTGGAGCCTGGGTGGAAGAATGCCATCTTTATGTTTTTCTGTTTACAAGCTGTTTTTATTCTTCGATATTTCCGACGTTGTATTTGATCATAATCTCCCCCTTCTTTTGAATCCTTCCAGATCCATTCCCTTTCCATCTTCACATAGCATTGTGTCCAACTAGCGCTGCCTATGTAACTCTTGGTTGCAGCCACTCACATGGCCAGCTTACTAGGGGACATGCTTTCCCTCTTTTGCCAGTTGTCAGTTACTGAAAAGTCCTTAGATCAGTGTAGGATTGTGTGAACACTCCCTCTTTGCTGGAATTTTGTCTGGGTTGAGCTTGCACAGGTCTTGTGCATGCTGCCACAACCAGTCTCGGAGAGCCTGTCATCATGGCCTTTGATGGAGTCTTTTCATTCCTGTCCTCTTGGCATCTGAACCATGATGTGCATATGTGAAGCCGTGAAGAGTATTGCAGCCACAACAGACTCTTCACAGAGATGAAGTTAGTATCACATCACCATGGAAATAGTTGGTATTTCCGTTATTTAAAGGAAGCTGCAGAAAGGAGCTAAGAGTGGTCTCAGCACACTGCAAGTGGTCACACACCTGATGGCCTTCAGATCACCTGCCCACGGAGTGCACTGGCTGTAACGTGTGCTGTGTTGTCCTTGGCTAATAAGTCCTTTTAAAAGTAATGTCTTTTATCTTTAGAAGTTAAAATAAAATTACATAATTCCCCCTTCCCTTTCTTCCCTTTAAGCCTACACACACACACACACACACACACACACACACACACTCACCCTCCCTCCATCCCCCTTTCTCTCCTCTGCTCAGTCCATAAACTGTCACATGTATTTATATGGTTTCAGGGCCAGCCACTCATTCTCACTTTTGTTTTTCATGATATGTTAGCTGAGATTTAATTTGCAGCATTTTGATGTATATTATCCATAAACAATGGTGTTTATGAAAAGTTCTGTCGACATAGTTCCTGAGATCCTGTTAGATATTAATATACTCTTAGTTTGAGAGTTAAAATTTAACTTGTAAAACTATTTGTTCAGGTTATATGCTAACAGGATCTCGTCAGTCAGTTAAGAGCAGAATAGATAATCAGTGTGGGAGGTGAAGCGGTATGAGCGATTATTTTCTCATTTTTCTATTATATGGAACATAGTTCAAACTTAGATATGTAGGAAAGAAGCAGTCTGTCCCTCAGGAAGCAATGTTTCCTTAGAAACACCCTAGCAGTTTCTTTTTCAGGGCCAAGTCTGGCAGGTAAATTAAGAATTAAAAGAATTAATAAAAGAATATCTTTACCAGCTGGGCGTGGTGGCACACGCCTTTAATCCCAGCACTGGGGAGGCAGAGACAGGCGGATTTCTGAGTTCGAGGCCAGCCTGGTCTACAGAGTGAGTTCCAGGACAGCCAGGGCTACACAGACAAACCCTGTCTTGAAAAGCAAAAAAACCAAAAACAAACAAACAAAAAAGAATATCTTTACCAGTTGAAAAAAGGGAATGATTCCATGAGAATTACACAAGACTGAAATCTTCCTGTGTCGGTCCTTTCTTTGTAAGCAGAGAATGGCTGAGGTTAGGAGTGGAAGCACGTGTCCCATTGCTGCAGCAGCCTGTGTATTTAAGAGAACGGACATCAGACGTGCTTTGAGAATGTGATCCTTCCCTTGCTTGTCGGTTGGCTTTGACAGCCGCAGCCCAGGCTGGACATCGAGCTTTTGCTCTTGCCTGGTGAGCTTGACTAGCTCCTTGTATTTGCTATTTTGAAAGCACTTTTTCTGATGGCTCACGTTGGGATTTGCTTTTGAGAAGCTGCTAATTGGCACTTCCAGCATGGACAGATTGAGGCCACGTAAGCTGGTGGGTCTTGTGGTCAGGGTGAAGTTAACGTCACTGCTGTCACCACAGGGAGCTTTAGTATCGTTTTCATGGATTCCTGGACCTGTAGACTGAATGGAGAAACTGGTTATTCTCCTTACATGGCGTATTCCCTTTGTTTCTGTAGCCTCATAAATCACTCTTTGCTAGTCTTGTGTGTGCGTGTGCATGCACGTATGTGTGTTTCACTGGCAAATTCAGAAGTAGATGTGCTTGAGTTGTCATAAACTAGACACAAAACTGGAGAGCTTAAGAAACATGTTAAAGAATGAGGTGTTTGCTATTTTTTTTTTTTTTCCGAGACAGGGTTTCTCTGTATAGCCCTGGCTGTCCTGGAACTCACTTTGTAGACCAGGCTGGCCTTGAACTCAGAAATCTGCCTGTCTCTGCCTCCCGAGTGCTGGGATTAAAGGCGTGCGCCACCATGCCCAGCTCGGTGTTTGCTGTTTTAAAGATGGTGGTTGGTGTATTAGACTCTCAAGAATGTTTAAGATCATTGTAGATGAGGGAGAATGTCAGGAGATTTGAGAGCTTTAAAGTTCTAGTTTTTATAGAACTTTTATAACTATGGTATATTTCTGACAAGTAAGGTTCATCACCATGTTTTCTGTAGGAGAGAAATTTAAATTAAAAAAATCCTGGCACTTGGGAAGCAGAGGCAGGTGGGTCTCAGAGTTCAATGCCAGCCTGGTCTACAAAGCCGGTTCCAGTACAGCCAGGGCTAGAGAAATCTTGTCTCAAAAACAAAACAAAACAAAACAACAAAACAAAAACTGATAGAAGTCTTGAAACTTACTCAGTAGTGTTTTGTTGTTTGAGTAATTCAATGGCCTTTGGGCTGAAAAGAATCAGCTCAGGTTCCACACTTGTGGTACTCAGCAGCAGGAACAGTCTTTGATCTAGGAATTGGGGTGGAGATACAGCGTGTGAGATTCTAGGTGTCCTAAGACTATGAGGCGGTGGGACACTAGTTGAGCAGGATTCATCATCTACCTTGTGAGTAAGCTCCTTACACTGGAGCGTGAGTCTGCCAGGGAGGCCTGCGTTCAGGAAGATCCGGAGGGCCTTAGTAGTAGGCAGGCGTTTCTCTCTGGTTGATTCCCAAGCTTCAGAGTGTGCTTGTTGAAACAGATTGCTGATAGCATCCTTCCTACAAAGGACAAGCCTCCCTTGTGAGGCAGATGTGCTTAGGGAACCGCACTTTGAGAACTAGGGCCGCCCTCAGGTTCTTTGAGGGAATTTTTTCCCTCATTGATTCATTCCATATGCATGCTTGTTTTCTAATACTGTCCCTGCCGTAAGGGATGTCAGATCTATTCCTGATTTCATCTGGAAGTTTTCTCAGGGGAGTTACTCTAGAAAAGGCATCAGAGTATGTACGGGTTATGAAACGAGGCTTAGTAAGTAGAACCTGTAAAGCTGTGGTTTGTTTTGTGTAGGTTATGTGGTAGACGCCTCTCTCTCTGTGTTTTGGTGGTGGTGCTGCCGTCTCCTCCTTTTTCTTCTTCTCCTCCTCTCCCCTTTTCTCTTATGCTGTGTGTGTGGGTGAGTGAGAAACTTAGTTTCTTTACAAAAACTAATTGGATTTGGAGGTTGCCTCCCCAGCCCACAGTTGTTGTCTTTTCCATGCTACTTACACATGCATTGCCTCATAGCCACAAAGAGCTGCCTTTCTTAAACTGTTGGCACATGGGAGATTACTGGAGAAGTGTAGAGTTGAGTTGGAGCTGGGACAGTAGAAAAGAGAAGAGACAGAATAAAGGAAGCATGCGGAAGTGAAGAATGTGTGTCCTTTCAAGTGTAAGTTTCCTAAAGGAGCATCAAGGCGGATGTGTAAAATGTGGCGGTGGAAACCAAGGAAGTAGCCAGGAAAAAGCCATTGGTGGCCTTGCTATGAAAGTGTAGGGTGGGGATTTGTGGTAGGGAAGTGAGAGTACCCAGTGAAGACCATATACAAGGAATGGAAAAGAAGCATTCCTGCCTTCTCTTCAGGCTGCCTCTGCTGTCAGGTATGGTATAGTCTGCAGAAGTTGGTTTGAATGTTATTTTCCCCATTTTGTTGAGGATGGAATTTAACACAAACTTAAGGATTTGAGGAGGTAAAGTTGACTTTACTAGAGTTTTGATTTATTTTATTTTATTTTTTTGAGACATGGTTTGTCTGTGTAGCCTGGCTGTCCTGGAACTCACTCTGTAGAGCAGGCTGGCCTTGAACTCAGAAATCTGCCTGCCTCTGCCTCCGGAGTGCTGGGATTAAAGGCGTGCGCCACCACTGCCTGGCAGTTTACTAGTGTTTTGAGGCTAGGCCTTTAAAAGTCGTCCCCCCCCCCTCCCCCCCCCCCCCCCCCCCCCCCCCCCCGTCCCCCTCCTCACAGGCTGGCTTCTCAGCTTTCAGTCCTGCTTGCATGTACTCTGCCAGAAGTCAGTGTCTGGGGTTGTTTACAGCCCTTCCATTTCCTCCCGTCATCTTCTATGTGTGTTTCTCTCTTGTTTTCCTTGCTCAGGGAGCCTGTTTTCTGTTTATCCCTTGTTTCTTACTGAGGCTGCTTGCTGTATCCCTATCTTTCCTCTCTTTTATCCATTGTGCTTCTTGGAAAACAGATCAGTGCTCGAATTCTGAGTTAGAGTTCACACTCATCTACCTTTAGATGATCCATCTGTTCCCCCACAAACTCTCCTTGAGCTCTGCAAAACTGATTATTGTTCTCTATTAGAAATATTCTGCAGACTTATGAGTGACTTTCATAATGACTCTGAATGTTCATGTAGAGGTTATGATTTGATATTCTCATTCAAGAGGGCAGCGCAGTGTATAAAGGTTTCTTTCTGTCAAGGAGTTAAGATAGCTTAAAAATACACACTGTCTAAGGAACGGATGTTCACCTAGCTTTAAAAACACTCAGGCACACAGGGCTTTAACCAGCGGTGTAGGTTCTGTACTGCAGTTCTGCTTGGATTCCTTCTGGAGCTCCATTTTGCTAAGTGGTTCTTGGGGGTCTGGAAGATGATGAATTTAACTCCTAGGAGGCATGTGACTGTGGCAAGGCATTTGGTTGTCACTGCTTAGAGGACAAGAGTGAGCAGAGTACATTATGTGTCCAGGATGGCAGGAGAACAGCTTAGGGGCAGTTGGTTGGTTTTGTGTGTGTATTCTCAGATTGGGCTTTGATTGTCAGTCTTGATGGTAAGTGCCTTTACCTGCTGAGCCATCTTGAACCTCTTAAGATTTTAAAAACCATGTTTCATGTAGTGTTTTAAAGGCCCTGTGCTTATTCCTTGAGATGAGGTATTAATGTTCTTAAGACATAATGAGCACAAATTAAAAGCTCATGTAATGCATGTATGAGAATGTCCCTGGAGGCCAGAGGAGTCAGATCTTGGAGCCAGAGTTACAGGGACTGCATTGACGCGGGTAGACTCTGCAGCAGTGGTGCACACTGTTCATCTGCGCATCAGCACACACTGACCACTGAACCATCTTTCTCCAGCTCCCTTCTTAGCTGTTTGTAATCACAGTTTCTGCTTTGGCTAGTGTTTTCTTTTATTGTCAAAAATGTTTGAGGCTGCCTGGCAGTGGTGGCGCAAGCTTTTAATCCCAGCAATTGGGAGGCAGAAGCAGGTGGATTTCTGAATTCAAGGCCAGCCTGGTCTACAAAGTGAGTTTCAGGACAGCCAGGACTGCACAGAGAAACCGTCTCAAAAACAAAAAAAAAAAAAAAAAAAAAGACTTTAGTTCACCGTTTGGTGGCGTAAGGGCAACAGTGGATACTGGCATGGGTTTGGTCCCTGACGTGGACCTCTTAGATGCCATCACAGTGTTGGGAGCATGCGGGAGCAGTGGAGATGATAATAGGGTGAGATGTGGTGTGCATAGCTTCTGGCTTCTCTGTCTCTAAAGGCACATATTTTCAGTCATGGCAGTCACACCCTAATGACTTTCTCTAAACCTTACCGTCTCTCAGAGGACTCAGCTGTGAGCATTTCCCACCACTGTAAATTCTCACAGTAGTGATTTAACTACATGAGTTTAGGAGGGGACAAACTATATTCTTACCCAGTAATTGCATAATTTTTTCTTTGGCATGGAAAGTGAGATAGAATGAATTTGTAATTATGGTCAGTATAGGGTGTGTTACTCTTTTATTCACCAGTCTAGGTTTTTTCTTTTTTTTTTTTCTTCAAATCTGTGTCTGTGGAAACATGTTAGCTACCTTGTAAATCATACATTAATTCTGAATGCCTAGAGATTGGCAGGTAGTGCTGCTGTGACAGAGGAGGGGAGACACACAGTGACCATGGGAACAGTGTGGCTGCCTTGAGCCTAGCTGGGTTGGATATTTTAGAAATAACATTTTTACATTATTAATTGAATTTTGATTAATATTGCTCTCTCTTATTAAAGAAGGCGTGTGTTTTATTTGAATATGCCCACATCTGTCAAAAGGACTTGATATAGTAGCTTTATGAAGTGTCTGCACACAGTAGAAGAATGATAATGTAATGCCATAGTTAAAGAGACTGGTTGGTGATCCACTGTTTTTCAAGACCAGTATTCAGAAGTTAGGTTTTTTCCCACCTAACTTTTCAGGAGATTGTTAGGCTCAGATAGATACCTTGAGGCTGTAGTGTCAGTGCACTTGCACTCCCCCTGCTGGCGGACTCTAGAAGTCTGCATGAGGAAGAGAACAAAGGTCCAATGTAGTCTTGAGTATTTGTCAAATTTCATATTCTTTGTTCATTTGTAAAAAAAAAATATAGGGGATTCCATTTTGCTGAAGGGATGATTGTATCCTATTCTGTTTGCAGCAGTCAGGAGGATGTTCATTGACTTCTTTTAATATTAATCTAGATTTTAGTTATAGCATAGGTCAGTAACTTTTCTTACTCAAGGGGCTGGCCATCTTGGCCACCTTTTCTACCTGTTTTTTTTTTTTTTTAATTTCCTTAAAGAAAATATTCTGTAATTTTTGTGCCTTTTAAAAAACTCATTCATTAATAGGGTGTTAATTGCAGAATGTAGTTTAGTTTCTGTAGCTGTAGGGGTGAATGTGGAAGAGGTGATACTCCATGAAGCTGTGGAACCATTGAGATACTGAGATTCAGACCAGTCACAGACAGAAGGTTGGGTTTTAAAGAGGAAGGACAGGGATTCCAGGCTGCAGGGAACGTGATAAAAGATGTATGCAGGAAATTTAGCTTATTTCTTTAAAGCTGGGAGAAGCGCTGTTCAGGACCTTATGTATTGATTACTAATCATCACATGAGCTCTGGCTGTGACTCCACCCTACAGAGAGAGAAAGGAAGACCTGGGACTGTAAAGCTTTGGTTAGCTTTGTATTGACAGATGAGAAACCTACAGATTTCTGCATGTATCTGGCTGCAGGTGAGGGAAGACTGTCCTTTCTGGCTCTAAGTACACTGTTGGAAAGGCCAGTGGCATATATGTGCTAGATGTGTGGATTTCTTGCTCAGTATATATTTAGAAGTGCGACTCTGAGCATTAAGTGTAATGTTTTCAAAGCTTAACTAGAAATATGTTGTGTATTTTCTGTTTCTCTTTGTTTCCTTGCAACACAGTTACTGATAGGAACAGAATCTTCAGATTTCAGTGTACACGAGATGTGTACTAGGGATAGAGTGGTACCCACTGGGCAAGTGCTCTTGTGAGCTATATCTGTTAGGCCCTGGAGTTCTTTTTAGGAAATGCAGTTAAGGAAAGAATGGCACAGGCAGTCTGTGGGGCTGCAGAGATGGGGCTGTGCTCTAGAGGATCTGCGTTGAGTTCCCAGCACCCATATCACGTGGCTCCCAACTGCTTGTAACTGCACCTCCAGGGCATCCCATGTCCTTTTCTTGCCTCTCTTGGCACCCACAAGCACATGGCATCACAGATACATATACACATAAAATACACATAAATAGGCAAGGAGTTTTGTGTGATTTATGTTTTGTTCTTGGTTTAAGTTATGCTTTGATTTTTTTTTCCTCATTCTGGTCACTCTGGTCTACCCCGTTTGCTCTGGTCAGCCCCGCTCGCTCCGGTCGATGCTTTGATTTTTAAAAAAATTTTAATGACTTATTTTGGGTGTTATTTTAGTATTACTGTTGAAAAGTTTGGACCTTCACTGTTTTTCTCATTCTGCCTTAACCAAAAAAGATTTAGTAAATGTATTTTAAAATAGGCAAGGAGTCATGGTTTTGATAGTAACAGCTGCGTAACCAGGGCCATCTGTTTGGAGGAAGCACACAGACTAAGCGGCATGGGACAAGCAGTGCTTGGACTGTTTGCTGGATCCTTCTGTCACATCGCTTCTGTGTGAAGTATGGGTGTGGATCGGCTTGATAAGAGGCAGGACGTTCCATTGGGACAGAGGCTGTTTGACTTGGTTTTCAGACACTGTTTTTACCAATGTCTGAAACATAATAGGTATGCAAAAATGTATTTATGGAAAGGAACTATTCGCCACCAAAGAGTATCCCTGAGACAATAATAAACATGGACACAAACAAATAGTCTGTTGGTTCACCTCTTTGCAGTGGGGTAATTGTAACTCAGCTCTGTAGATATAAACACTTTAATCTTTCTCACAGGCCTCTTGGCCATAAAACTGTTCACTAAATTGATAATGGTATTTTTTTTTTCCCTTTTAAAATGTTAGGCAGAAATGGCACACGAGGCTTTGTTGTGAAGGTTTAAATGTGAGTAGTTAGGTTTGCATCTTCAGAATTCATATTTAATATTAGCTTCTAGTATTTCATTGTCATGAAAATAAAGTTTCTTTGTGCAGAACAGTTGAAAATCAAGGACATTTAATAGTACTAACCGTGAAATACTTTGTTTTTAATGTTTCTGCATTGCTGAGAACTAAGGCAGACACTTTACTCTTTTCTACTCAGTCATTTAAAGGTAAATGTTTGCCAGGTTTACAAAGTTGATGCAACGGTCAGTAAGTAGCAACTTAAATATTGTGTTACTGAATTTAAAAATTAAGTCAAAAAGAGCCTTTTGTTTTTGAGGCTTAAATTATTATTTTTTCTGTATTCACACATGTAGACAGTTTCTATTCTGATTTTATCTTATGGCCTTATTTAGACCTTCCTGGTGCTAAGAAAGAAGGAGAGAGGAGATGCCTCTGGAAGTGGAGGACAGGTTAACTAGGAAGGGGTTACAGATGATGTGGTCCGAAGGCAGTTTGGGGTTCTGATGGTTGGCACAGAAACTAGTTTGCTGCAACAGTGAAACTTGTAGTAGACCCCCCCCCCCAATGTTATCTCTGGCTGCTCTACTTGGCTTAGTGCCCAGAGCTTTCTCTAATGGAAACTTCTGCCTTAACCTTAAGCAGAGAGGGCTCATTGGAGGGCTCAGTAACAGAAGTGTTTAGAAGGCAAGCCAAGACAGAATAGGGAGATTCCAGCTCAGATTTGAGTTCAGTCTGGGTTTCATAGCAAGATTCCTTGTCCTTCCTTTCCCCCACAAAACAAAGTTTCTTCCTGAAATTATGTGAGAGTGGTATTGTGAAATTAGAGAGGGTTATGTCTGTGTTTGCTCAACATTCTAATTTGATAGGAGCTTGAGAAGATTCAGATTATCTTGATAGGCTCCCAGTTTTTCATAGATGATTGGTAAGAAAAGATTTAAATCAAAAGATGGCCTTTTTATTTTAGACATTATTAGAAAGCCAAACGGTAGTGTAGATCATTAATCTCAGCACTTGGGGAGCAGGTGCAGGAGAATCGCCCCAATTTTGAAGCCAGCATGGTCTGTGTAGTGAGCTTTAGGCTAATTGAGGTTACATATAGTGAGACTGTGTCTTGAAACAAACAAAACAAAGAATATTTATTAATTCTTTTTGGTATAAAAGAGAAGCTTGAAATTAAATTTTAGTTCCTGTACAGATGTCTGATTTTTGTAGCCATCTCCATTGTCAGAGCAGAGTACTAGGATACTAACTACTCTGTTTGCAGCAGACCACCTACCCTGACCCATGAGGACACAACCAGAGTGCTGGCAGAACACGCGTCCCTGTGAAGGATATAAATCCACTTGGTAGTGGATTATCAGTGATTTTTGAAATTTCTGCGTCAGAGAAAAAGAGGTTCATTTTTTACTTCAGTCATTGTAAATGTTAGTAAGAAATGCCTTTGAGGTCAAGCCAGAATTCACCAAGACTTTTAGGAACTTGTCAGTAAGTGGTACTATGCCACTATGAAATGTTTGGACTTGTGCTACCAATCTGGGATGCTTTCAAAGATGCCATCCCTGTTAGTGGTGAAGCTGCATTTACCCACATGGTTTAAGTGTGGAGCCGAGTGAGGATTTGGAAGCAAAGCTGAGCTAAACGGTGGTGTAAAGACACTCAGTAACTCATCTCCTCCATTAAGGCCCCATAGCTTCCCCAAACAGCTCCCCTAGTGGAGATCAATGTGTGTGTGTGTGTGTGTGTGTGTGTGTGTGTGTGTGTACACAAGTGTGTGTGCACTCTGCAATGTTCACACAATGATGAAATTGCCTAATGATGCCTTATCAGGATGTCCTTAAGTGACATAGGGTTGTGTATCCACATCCTATGTTGTACAACCATTATAGTAGTCCTTTTTCTGGTGTGATGCTGGAGATTGAGCTGAGCGTGTCACCCATGTGAAACATGCATTCTACCTTTGAGCTCTACCCTCAGCCCTCTGGTATCTCCATTTTAATCCTAGCAACTCGTAGTTTGATTTTGTTAACTTTGTATGCAGATTTTGGACTCTTCTTCGTAGCTCTCTGTCTTCCTGATGTACCTCTCAACCCTCTCCATTTCTATCTGATGACATCTCTCTGAAGTTTGCGCTTGATGGTTCTAGTCAGTGGGATTCATTTCTGTTCAGATGGCTGAATTGAGCTTGCCATCCCTCAGATTTACAAAACACGGAACTGTGAGCTGGGGAGGTGGCTCAGTTGATAAAGTACTTGTGTGCTGGCATGAGGATCTGCACAGATGCAGATGGGGACCCTCCCCTCCCCTCCCTCCTTGATGCTCCTTTGTGTTCTTGCAGGGGTTCCTCTACAGTTTCCCTCGGTTTCTGGTTGCTATTCACTTTCTTTAGGCAGTTACTTCTTATATCTGTCCATATTTTTCTTGTTCTCTATGGGACAGTTGGTCCAAAAGGAGCGTGTTAAGTTCAGCTTTTGGTAATCTTAGGACTTAGCATCTAGATGTGGGAGTTGTTTTTGTTAGCCTTTTTTTCTGACATGTGGGGTGTCGTGGGTGTGCAGGTACAATGCAGGTGTGCATTGTTGTAACTAGTTGTTTGGTGTGACCCAAGTTGACATGACTTAGGGACAGAGACTATTACATACAGCCCTCAAAGTCATTTGCTATCTCTCCAGCCACTGTTCTCATGTGTCTCCAGAACAGAACAGCCTTTATCTCACTTAGTCTAGTGCATAGACGACATGCGTTTGCTTTCTATTTTGTCTGGCTTCTGTCTTGGTGGTTAGTCTTAAGTTGTGTGCATGTGAATAGTTTCTCCTTACTGCTGGAAGGTTTTTACTGCTTAAAGGGCTTCTGGGTTATTTCCAGGTTGGAGCTGATTGAAAACACACACACACACAGAGTTTAACATCCTTGTTTTTTTTTACACTTCCATGTAGTTGACCAAATGGTGGCACTTAAGTGTTTTTTTTTTTTTTTTAAAAACTAGTTAGCTCTAGGAATTTTAGCTTCAGTAAATTGGAACTGAGCAGTTAGTGCAAATACACTTTACCATTCTGTCCACGTGCTAGCTTTTAGTGTTTGGTCAATAAATTGGTATTTTGATAATAGAAGGCAAACAGCCTTAATTCATACATAGTCACTGTAAATGGGCTCGTTTGTGGTTGTACCTTCAGGTTTGTAGCTGACAGTTGTAGGAGGCGGTTTATATCCTTCACAGGGACGTGTGTTCTGCCAGCACTCTGGTTGTGTCCTCATGGGTCAGGGTAGGTAGGTGGTCTGCTGTGTCCTCATGGGTTAGGGTAGGTAGGTGGTCTGCTGTGTCCTCATGGGTCAGGGTAGGTAGGTGGTCTGCTGCAAACAGAGTAGTTTGTTGCATTCTATTTGCCCTGGTTAGGGGTGAAATTGTACAGTTTCCATCATGTGGCTTAATGAAGGCTTTGTACTTACCATATCACTCTACACAGAGGCGCTTTGAAAATAGATTTATTGTAGCTGTTGTGGACCTAGTTATTGGAAGAAAGGGAGGATGCTGGACAGCATCTGAAAGGTGGGAAAGAAAGTGGTAGGAACTCTTGTTCTGAGTCTAAAATGTCTTCATCGCTCACTCTGAACACCTGGTTTCAAATTGGTAGCAGTATTTTGGGAACTTCTAGAAAAAATCTTTAGATATTAACATTTTATAAATTTATGCCAATACATCATGCATATACAAGGAATGCTGGAGAATTCTGTATGCACGGACAACAATATATTCATACACACATGTACATTTTAAAGAGTATTTTGAAAATTTATGTCACTAGGGATGGTTTTATTGTTTACCCTGACAGTTGACAGGTGATGCCACTTTCTTTTTTGGGGATCAATGTTTCCTGGGGAGAATTCTTCAGTGTTGTATGTGCATCTGGATGCATCCGTGCATATATTGGCCACTGACCTTCTGCATTATGCATATTAGGGAAGTGCTCTGTCACTGAGGCTTAGCCCTAGCCTGGTTGATTATTATTATATGGTGTAATATTCTTATGTATATTCTGTAGCAATATGTTCCAGAGCCAAACAAAATGAATTAATGGTTGCAAAGGCATAGAAGTATGCGCCCAAATCTTTGGTTATACTTGCTATTAGTAAATATTTTAAGGTTATATTAAATAATTGGATCACTGTTTTTCAGTATGGATGACAATTTATTACTGGTAAAACGTCTTGCTGTTTCAGGTCCTTTAGAACATGTGTTTGGAATGAAATACTTAACAACACCTGGAACCAGATGTATTTGACATTTGATTCTTTTGAACAGAATATTCTGTTCCTGTCAAGACGGTGTGGAGATGTTGGTTAGAAGCTTCTGAGGGAGCTAGCTATGTGCGGAGGTAGCTATGTGCGGAGCTGCTATGTGCGGAGGTAGGCCATTAGGCTGACCACCTCTCTGTATCCTAAGATTAAAAGCAAAATCTTTCTGTGTAATGTTTTGTGGACTTAGCTTTAAAAAGGTTACAAGCTTTTAGAGGTTGTGAGATATGGATTATTTTTGTTTAAATGAGCTAGGTCAATAAAGCATTTACTAAATTGAAATACTTCGTTCTTAGTTTTCAAAGGATAGTAAATGGACAAAAAACAAAAAAACAGTAAAACCTACCAAAAAAAACCATTAAAAGGTTATTTTAAGAATTACAGCAGAAACCACTCAGTATCTGTCACTTACTTAGGTTTCCTATTTCAGAACTACATCCCGCTGCAGGAGTGGACCGCCCTGCAGACAGCTCTGCTTCCTCACCTGTGGTGTTGGCAAGGATGCTGCAACAGTTGTTTTTGATCCTAAAAGACTTAGTTCTGGAACTGAAAAAGGAGACTATCCTAATCTTAGGGAGCTGAACCACTTGCTAGGAAGTTCAGGGGAGATTTTGAACTGCTCCAGAGTGGATCACACAGAGCCTCTTAGAACGGGAAGATGCTCTGGATTTAAACTTAAATGAGAAAACATTGCTGGAAATAATTTATCCAGGACTTATTTCTGGGATGTTCTGTACACTGCATATTTTTTTAAATGAAAGATATTCTTAGTAATAGTGATTTTTTTCTTTTTTCTTTTTTTTTTTTTTTGGTTTCGAGACAGGGTTTCTCTGTCTAGCCCTGGCTGTCCTGGAATTCACTTTGTAGACCAGGCTGGCCTCGAACTCAGAAATCCACCTGCCTCTGCCTCCCGAGTGCTGGGATTAAAGGCGTGCGCCACCACGCCCGGCTAGTAATAGTGATTTTTAAAGCCACACATAGTTCTAGATCATAAATGATTGTCATATTGTTTGTGCTTTGGTAAGTATTAGGTCTCTGGCTGTTGTGTGTGATACCTCATGAAAAATAGCCAGCCAGGGAAGGAAGGCTGAGAGGCATGGCTTTTTTTTTTTTTTTTTTTCTTTTTTTGGACAGGGTTTCTCTGTGTATCCCTCCCTGGCTGTCCTGGAACTCACTTTGTAGACCAGGCTGGCCTTGAACTCAGAAATCCACCTGCCTCTGCCTCCCAAGTGCTGGGATTAAAGGTGTGCACCACCACGGCATGGCTTTTAATGAAAGCTGTGTAACTGCTAACGCTGGGAGGGCTGCATGTGACCCCGTCCATCTGTCTGTTTGCCTGTCTGCTTAGGCCAGTGACAGGCAGGCTTGCTGCTGGAGAGAGAGAGAGGCTGTTCACTCTGGTCAAAGCTGAATTGTGAATCCTTCCTAGGTCTCTCTTCTCTAATTAGAAAGTAAAGTTGCTGGGCTGCTGGGGCTTTACAGTTTTTAGACCTGTAGCCAGAGGGAACCCTCGGTATATAGGCTAAGAACAAGGCTTTTTCAGCCTTTGGAGCATCCATAGAGATTTTTGTTTATGGCTTCATAGTGATTGAAAAAATGTTTTTATTTTGAGAAAGCAAGGAAAGCAAAGATGGGGCTTGGGATACAGATAGAATTGAAGACTTTATTTCTCATTTTAACAATTGCATTTTTTCTTTAAGTTGTTCTCTTGCATACTGTTATTATGATAAAAGTTATGAGTTCAGGACGCTCTCCCTGTACTCATGTGGGGACCACAGATGACTAGGTTGTGGGCTTAGCAAGTGGTTTGTATCGGGAGTTCGCTCTTTCCTAGGACAGTGACTACTTGAATTACTTACAACAGAGTGGTCAGGGTTGGATTTCCCACCTTCTCTACACCGTTTCTGGTGCACTGGGGAGCTTCTCAGTACTGGGCCAGTTGTATAGCCAGGCTGCTGAATGTGGGAGATGGCAGCAGCTTACTGCCTGGCCTGTGCATTGTTACCAAAGCCAGCCCTCACTGCTCCCCCACTTAAAAATAATAAAAATAAATCTTAAAAAGAGAGAAAACTTACCCCCCTCACTGGTGCTACAGTCATATTTCCATGAATTATTGGCAAAGAATAACTGCTGCCGTATGGGCTTCTCCATGCTGCTGTGCCTAGGCCGTGTCATGTCCATGTGCCAGCTGTCCCCGTAGGCTCATGCTTGAATGGTTGTCCCTGAGTTTGCTGCTACAGCTTGCATTTAGCCTTCCTTTTTTTCTTTTGCACAGGAAGAATAGATTGAATTATTTATCATACAAGAATCACTTTAGTCTCTTCTGTGTTCATATGTCATCCAAAAACTTTGTGTTCATATGTCATCCAAAGCACTGCTTTGTCCTGAACATTCTGTGATTGATAATTCTGAGTGAGAACTTTACCTATACACATTTGTAAATCCTTTCCCAGTTTATACTTAATGAGTGTAACTTGATTTTCTTTAACAAGTTTGTTTTACACATTCTATTTTATTTGTGAGTATGCATACCATGTCAGAAGAGGGTATTTGACTCCTGAGAACTGGAGCTGTGGATGGTTAGGCACCATCACCATGTGCATACCTGGGCTCTTAACTACTGAGCTGTTTCTCCAGCTCCCCTTAGCTTTAGCTTTATTTCTTATGTTTATGTGTGTGTCTGTGACTATATGGTGAGTGTGTGCATGTGCCTGTGGAGTCTAGAAAAGAAGCATTGGATCCTCTGGAGCTAGGGGACAGGCTGTTGTAAGCTGTCTGATATGGTGCTTAAGACCTGCTAAGATCTGACCTTGGTTTCTCTAGGAAGAGCCTGCAGGATGTGCTCTTAACCATCTTTCCAGGCCCCTTTGTTTTTTGCTATTTTTTGTTTTTTGCACCTTGGCTTGAATTCTGCAATGTTACTACTTTAGAGCTACTTAGACTGATGATCTTTGGTTGCTCACATTTGAACTTTTGCTGTCTGTGGAGTGGGACTGCATTTGAATAGAAGGGCAAAAGCCTGTGAGAGCCAGGAAATAGCCCATTGTCGTCTTCCTCTGTTGCCGGTTTCTTGAACGCATGGCTGTGAAGAAGGCCTGTTCCTCCTTGAGATACAGGCTTTTCTACAGCCCTTGACCTTACCATTCTATGCCATGGGCTGTTTGGGTAGAATCAAAGATTTTATAAATTTTTGTCATCAATAGTAACATTTATGAAGTAAACATATTCTGATGTAGCTAAAACCTCAGAAGAATGGCTAGATACCACCATCAGGTTTGGTGTGATTTTGCTAATTTACTAAATAATGTTTTATCCACCATTTTAGTTAAGCATTGCTCTGGCATTGCAAAAGTTCTGGGAATTTGAGTATTAACATATATCAGAAATTATTCTAAATTCAATTAAACATTTGAACGGTTTATTTTAATTTCTGTAATAGCGTACTTTATAGAAATACAGCAGACTATCTATGCTGAGAATGAAGGTAATGGGGTTATTAACCTGGTGCAGAGATGTTCCCACCCCAGGACAGAATGAAATGAGCTGTCTCACAGCAAACTCTGTATCTACATTTCCTATAAGTTATAAAATGGCATCAGTCACAGTGGAGAGAAATTGAACTCTTTCTCTTC
This sequence comes from Mus minutoides, assembly GCA_902729485.2. Classification (NCBI taxonomy): domain Eukaryota; kingdom Metazoa; phylum Chordata; class Mammalia; order Rodentia; family Muridae; genus Mus; species Mus minutoides. The sequence goes on along the minus strand of LR753362.1, from coordinate 932,685 downwards.
CTTCTCTTTCTCTACCTCTTTTTCTTTCTTTGTAGTGGCCAACTATAAATCTACTTTTTCTTTACTACTCTGTGTTATAATTTCTTTTGGAATACAGAGAAACTAAAGTTGAGGTTCTGATAGTACATCCATTACTTTAAACACCAGTCCAGGAGTGACTTGGGTCAAATGGCAGAGCCAGCAAGCCCCAAACAGATTTTTCCACAGAAACAAAACAAGAAACTGTTATAGTTACTGTTTGTCAGTAACAACCAGTTAGAGTTCATCACTGCAGCGAAAACATCATCAGGGGAAAGCCCCGACCATCCTTTTGGTAGCTGTTAGTCTCACCCCACCCATCCCCTCAGCCCCTGCAACCTTTTTCTGTCTCTCAAGTTGACACCACTGTAGTGCACTCCATTTGAATACTTTCTCTTCTAGGGCCAATTCATTTGTTTTTACATAATACAGTATCAAAATACTATAAGCAAAACTGATAAAAATCAATGAATCAGCAGTAATAGAGACCATAGTTTCCTGCATGTAATGGAGAAAAGCCAGCGGATAGAAAAAAATAGGGAAGAAAACATGACCACCATGGTAGCCGGACACAAGCACACTCACTCATAACAGAGTATGTATGCATGGGCACATTTTCCAGGGCAGGCCATTTCTGAGACCTTGCAGCAAACCTTAAGATATTAAAAGGGGAAGAAATAAACATTGATCCTTGACCATATAAAGTGAGGAAGTAATAGGAAGAAATTTGGGAAAGTCAGTCTGGAAATTAAACAAGGTACTCCCAAACAACCAGTTAGAGAAGAAATTAATGCCAGGCCGTGGTACGTGTGGGGTGCGTGCCTTTGATCTCAGCTCGGGAGGCAGAGAGAGAGGGGCGTGGATCTGTGAGTTTGAGGCCAACCTGCTCTATAGAAGTAGAGAGCAAGGCACACTTTGAGGAGAATGCAGATAGCACAACGATGTCCACATGTGTGGGTGCGTCTAAAGTAATGCCAGGAGGGGAAGTATGTGTGTTCATAGTGAGAATATTAGATCTACTTTCTGCACTTCCCCTTAAGGCATTAGAAAAAGAAGAGTGAACAGGGCTGGAGAGATGGCTCAGCGGGTAAGAGCACTGACTGCTCTTCCGAAGGTCCTGAGTTCAAATCCCAGCAACCACATGGTGGCTCACAACCATCCATAATGAGATCTGACGCCCTCTTCTGGAGTGTCTGAAGACAGCTACAGTGTACTTACTTATAATAAATAAATACATCTTAAAAAAAAAAAGAAGAGTGAACAAAGAGAAAACAACGATTAGAAAAGAATTAAGCAGTGGAAAAACAAAATCAGTGAATGCAGAAGTTTATTCTTTTAAGATATCACCAAATTAACAAATACTTGAATGAGCTACACAGTAAGATTTGAATTAGTAGGCTTAGACTGAAAGAGAGGATGTTAGTGCCAGCCTTACAGAATTAAAAGGGACAGTGAAAAATTATTATAATCAAATTGCATGGTAACAAGTAACAAGGGAGAATATACATTCTTAGACTGCTAATATGGACTCGTAGGCCTATAGCAAGTGATGAGGTGAACTGGTTAATCAAAGCTACCCACAGAGCACTGCTAGATGGAATCCTAAAGAACTCTACCAGTCCTTTAAAGAAAAATTAATACCCCCTTTTGTTTCTCTTTCCCTCCCCCCTCTCTCTTTCTCTTTTTTTCTCTTTCTCTTTCTCTTTCTCTTTCTCTTTCTCTTTCTCTTTCTCTTTCTCTTTCTCTTTCTCTTTCTCTTTCTCTTTCTCTTTCTCTTTCTCTTTCTCTTTCTCTTTCTCTTTCTCTTTCTCTTTCTCTTTCTCTCTCTCTCTCTCTCTCTCTCTCTCTCTCTCTTTCTCTTTCTTTTTCTTTTTCTTTTTCTTTTTCTTTTTCTTTTTCTTGTGACAAGGTTTCTTGTGTAGCCCTGGCTGTCCTAAAACTTGCTCTGTAGACCAGGTTGCCCTCGAACTCAGAGATCCACCTGCCTCTGCCTCCCAGTTGCTGTGATTAAAGGCGTGCATCACCCCGCCTGGTAATATTCCTTCTTTAGATATATAAATAGAGAGCATGGGCAGACTTGTGTGAGAGGAAGTCAATGGAGAAGGAGGGAGGGAGGGGGCAGAGAGGGAGGCAGAGGAATGGAGAGAGGCGGGGAAGGAGAGAGCATGCATTGCCAGGCAATGCTGTCATACCATTGTCTCTTAGGGACATGGATTCAGAAAGCCTTAACAAAATGCTGGGAGATGAAATAGAAAAGAAATAGTCATATGCTTTGATCAAATGGGATGATTTCAGGAGTATTAGGTTGGTTACATCCAGAAGTAAGTTACTACAGTACATCTTATCAACAGAATGAAAAACAGCAATCATGGTAATATTAAAAGATGACAAGCTTGATAAAGTTGAGTATGATTTCTTGAGTAAAATCCTTCACAATCTACCAGGAGAAGCTGCCTTCCTTAGCCTGGTGAAAGGTTTCTTTCTCTGTGTGGCTGAGGAGCCACCCCTTCTCCAGCTTTGTGCATTTCCTCAGGTATTTCTGCCTCTGAATGTGAATAAGTCAGGATGACGCAGTTGCTTCTGCTCACAGGGCCCTGTCCCTTTGCTGCCTCTCCAGTTCCTTTCTGTGGGGCTGTAGTTCCTTTGATGGAGTCTTACTCCTTGAATAGTTTGAGAAATATTTTAAAATACTCTGTAGTTCTGCTGGGAATGAAAGTTTTAGCTTTTATATGCCCTAAAAAGCACCCCTGCCCTTTATATTTTTTGCTGAGTGTAGAATTGTAGGTTAACAGTTTCTTATTTAGTGAGCGGAAAGGACTGTTTCATCGTGCTGCTCTGAGTGGAAAGTCTGTTACCATTCCCATCTTTGCATGGTATATAATGTGATTTAGTTTAAGCAGTATATGGTATGCTTGGTATCTTAAATCTATTTTTTTTTGTGTTTTGATTTGTTGAGATTTTCAGATGGGTAGGCTTGTGGTTTTCATCTAAGTTCTTTTTCTTTCTTTTTTTTAAAAGAGTTTTTAAAATGTTATTTTATGTATAAGAGTACACTGTAGCTGTACAAATGGCTGTGCGCCACCTTCATGTGGTTGTTGGGAATTGAAGTTTTACGACCCCTGCTCACTCCAGTCAACCCCACTTGGTCTGGTTGGCCGCTTTGCTCAGTCTCTGCTCGCTCCAGCCCAAAGTGGTATTTATTATTATACATACGTACACTGTAACTGTCTTCAGATGCACCAGAAGAGGCTGTCAGATCTCATTATGGGTGGTTGTGAGCCACCATGTGGTTGCTGGGATTTGAACTCAGGACTTTCGGAAGAGCAGTCAGTGCTCTTACCCGCTGAACCATCTCTCCAGCCCTCAAAGTTCTAATATATTTGCTATATTAAAATACTTTCTTGAGCCGGGCGTGGTGGCGCATGCCTTTAATCCCAGCACTTGGGAGGCAGAGGCAGGTGGATTTCTGAGTTCGAGACCAGCCTGGTCTACAAAGTGAGACACAGAGAAACCCTGTCTCGAAAAACCAAAAAAAAAAAAAAACCCCCCAAAAAAAAACAAAACCTTTCTTTCTCTGCTTCCTACTCCAATTACACACACATATACATTAAGGCATTTGACGTTTTTTCTTTCATACCATGTCCTTTCCTTCATTACCCTGCTTCATGTGTTCTATTGTGTATTATTGAATTACTATAGAGAAATGTTGTGGTAATATTTTTTTAAGTTTCTTAACTTTTTGAACACATGTAGGACAGAATATTTATTCTAATGCTTTTGGTTCTTGATACCGTTATCTGATTTATATGAATCTGTGGTAGTTGTGGATAGGTTTGGGTTGGTGTTAGGTTTGGTTCTTGATACCGTCATCTGATTTATATGAGTCTGTGGTAATTGTGGGTAGGTTTGGGTTGGTGTTAGGTTTCAGCTGCTTTGTTTTATGTTTTAGCTGCCATAAGTTAATTTGTGCTCATTGTAGAACAAACTAAACAAATTTAGTTGATGAAACCCCACCTTTACAGAGAGGTGGGTTGTTTGTTTGTTTGTTTGTTTGTTTGTTTTTGTTTTTCGAGACAGGGTTTCTCTGTGTAGCCCTGGCTGTCCTGGAACTCACTTTGTAGACCAGGCTGGCCTCGAACTCAGAAATCCACCTGCCTCTGCTTCCCAAGTGCTGGGATTAAAGGTGTGTGCCACCACTGCCCAGCTGCCTATCAGTTTTCTAAGAAAAACCTATTAGCCTTTTGATTGGGATAGCACTAATTTTTTTGTTTAATAGAATGTTTTTCATCATATTTATAAATCATATTTCACACCATATATTAAGGTTTTCTTGAATTTTATTTCTTATATTTCATGCTGTATAGAATAGAGATCTTCCTGTTATTTCAGATATTTTCTAGGTATAATTTTATGGGGTATTGTATAAATGAGATACATATTTATGTTTTTACTATTTTTTCATAAAACATTTTTAAGGTTGTTTATGTTCACAACAAAACACAGTATGAACAGCAGAACCTCTAGCTTCTGTACTCATAGCCCACCTCCCTCCTGTCAGTACCCACCATGGTACCTGCTCGTAGATTGTTGTGTATTCATAGAGTATTGCCGCTGAGTTTACACACTCGTTGATGTGAATGATCTTTGGGTTTGGACAGATGTTCAGTAACGTGTCTTAAACTGTACAAAGTAGTTCACTGTTCTACAAGGCCCGTGTTACTATTCATTTTCCTTCTCACCTAAGCCCTGGCAGTGACTGATTTTTGTATTGTCTCCTTAGGGTTCGTTGGAATGGTCTTGGTGTAATCTCTTCACATGGCTTCTTCTACTCATAGCATTTAAGGCTTTTTCATGTCTTTTCATAACTTTAGTCATTTGCCTGCCTGCCTGCCTGCCTGCCTGCCTGCCTGCCTCCCTATCCATCTCTGTATCTATCTGTAGCAGTGACTGATAGATAGTCCATTGCTATAGTTCTGTTCATCCGTTGTTGCTTCTGGTCATTTTATTCTGGCCCATGTCTTGTCAGCTAGGAATAAAACTGCTCTAAGTATTGGTGTGCCAGACATTGGTTTTGGCATAATCTTTCAGTTCATGTGGTGACATGCTATTTAGCAAGGAGCCTGCTTGTGGGCGTGTGTGGCGGTGGTCAGAGTTTTGAGACACTGTCAAGGCCATCAGTCCCTGGAGCGCTAGATGAGACAGTTGCCTGTATCTCCTCGTGCTTCAGAGTTTCGGATTTAGTCATGTTAATGAAGTGTGGAGGTGTCTCATTGTTTTAATTAACAGAAGAAGACATTGAGCATCTTTTCACTTGCTTATGTGCAATGTGAAACCATCCAGTGTTGGGGATCCAACCTAGAGCCTTATACACACTAGGCAGCGCTATTTGATTCTTTGATGTTTGTTTAGTTCTTTTGTTCATCTCTTAATCAGCTTTTATTTTGTTGTTTTGTTTGTGTATTTTCAATAAATTCTTCAGAGATACATCTCTTGCAAGTATTTTTTCTAAGTATTTTCTCATCTACTGATATTTTAACCCTTTGTTATAGAACCATGCACAGAGAATTAAAACAGTTTACTTACCTCTCTATCCAGATGGAGCTCTGGCTGTTTAGATTTGTATTGGAGTCACCTAACAAATTACATTGTAGCAAGTTCTAGCCACATCTTTTAAAAAACACATGGGTTTTGCTAGCCCACTGTTCCAGTATTGTTATCACACTTAACAGTGATTACCAGTAATGCTTTAAAGTTAGCCAGGACATTTAACATTGTAGTGCAGTGCAGCTCTGCACGCTGGCATTAACAGCATTGCTCAGTTCACTTCAAAATTCAGAAAACAATGATTTTATGAGTATGGATATCTTGCCTGGATGTATGTCTGTGCCCTTGGAGGTCAAAAGAAGGTGTCATATCCCCTGGGCCTGAGCTACCATATATAGGAGCTGGGACTTGAACCAGAATCCTCTGGGAGAGCATCCAATGCTCCTGACAGCCGAGCCATCAGGTCCAGGCCCCTCAGTTCACTGTTCACGCTGTTTATACGAGTTTTTGTTTTGTTTTCCGCTTGCATATCCATATAATTTTTGAATCAGTTTGTCTTTCCTACTAATGCTTTCTTTGCATTGACTCTGCTGCCTTGTAAGTGTTGAAAACTATACAGGTGTCATGATAATGGTTATGTTTTTTTAAAATTTTTTTATTTGAAGTAGTTCTCAGCTTTTTGTTAAAAAGTTTGATGTCTGCCTTTTTTTTTAATGCACAATGGAATTTCTTGTGCCTGGTGGTTTTGAAGATCATGGATACATAGTAATGCTTAGCTGATTTCTTACAACTTTTGTTCCTTTACTAAGTTAATATATGGTCTGTTAAATTAATGCTTGAAGGTGAGTCAAATTTTGGATTATCAGAATAAACCCTGCAACACTGGCTGTTGTCTTTTTCATTTACTTTTCAGTTTGTTTGTTTGTTTTTTTCCTTTTCATCCATGTCCATGGGTGAAACTCATCTGTAAATTTCCTTTTTATACTTGTAATGATGCCCCGGTGGGGTTTTGGCATCACGGTTATTCTGGTCTTCTCAAATGAGTTTACCTGTTCTTTGTTTTGTAGGTGATTAAATTACTTACTATATTATTTTTAGAAATTGCCAATAAAGTCCCCTGAAGTCATTTGAATTTTTCTCCATTTCCATAGAAGCTTTAAATTATGTTATTTTCCTTTTTCATTATAAGATTGATAGATTTTCTAGTCTTAATTTTAGCTTTTATTTATAATCTTATAAGTTTATATTTTATATTTGTTTGCATAGTGCTGATAAAATCATCCTCCTAATTTATATATGATTTCTAAAGTATACTATGTTAAATTTGCAACTTCATGACTTTGTTTTGTATCTGTGTCAGTACAGCCATCTAATTATAAAGTCAGTGTAAAGAATATTTGTCACTCAGGTAGTCTTTTGCCCTTTTGTACTCAAACCCTCCCCAGAAGTAGCCACCCTTTTGATCTTCACCATATATTTAGGATTACATACTGTAAACACATGCCTGAGTCGCCATTGTTTCTGTTTGCTTTCTTTTGTTCAGCATTATCTGAGTGAAGTTTGTCTTTATTGTTCTTTGTTGTACTAGTAATTGTATGTTGTGACTATGGCAGCTTATATGTTCTCTGTGGCTGAGCATTGACTTTTCAGCCTTTGTTAGGGACAATGCTGCCGTGGATGTTGGTCTGTATGCCTCTTGGTTCTTTGGTTTTTGTGAAGGAGTTAATGAGCTACTACAGGGTGTGTGTATTTAGCTTCTTCATGGTGGCGGCATAGAACAAGTATATTGATACTCTAGTGCATACCTTTGCCAACACTTGTTTTCCAGTATGATGATGTGACTCTTGCTTTACTTTCAGTGATAGGGAGTGAACACAGGGCTTTACAAGACAAGTGCTCTGCAGTAAAGCTACCCACCCAATCTGACATGATTTTTAACTGACATTCTCTAATGTCTGGTGATGTAGACCTGGTTTCCACATCCACAATTGTGAATAACCGGGTCATGTTTTTTGTGTACTTTAAAGTGAGATTAAAGTCTTTTTTTTTTTTTTTCCTTCCCCGAGGCAGGGTTTCTCTGTGTAGCCCTGGCTGTCCTGAACTCACTCTGTAGACCAGGCTGGCCTTGAACTCAGAAATCTGCCTGCCTCTGCCTCTGCCTCCCAAGCGCTGAGATTAAAGGCGTGCGCCACCACGCCCGGCAATTAAAGTCTTCTTACAGATTTATAGGAATGTAAGAATATATTTCACACACATATACACACTGCAACTTTTTCCTGAATTTGGTTTATTTAGTCTCTAATTTAAACGAAATATAATTTACCAATGTTTTATGTGGTTAGTGTTAACTTGAGCTGTTTTTTTCAGAATTAAAAATATATAATTTTATTCTTTTTGTCTTATTTCCATTTATATCTGTTGTACATATTTATATTAGATATCAAATGATGATTAAAGTTTGCTTTTTAAAAGCAGTGTGCCAAATTGACTCAACCACTGTTCTGTGATACTGTATCACACTGCAATGAATGATTATAAAATGAGCTGATCTGTGCTTTGATGTGTGCTATACACATTCTTGAACATCTTGTGATACATTTTAAAGCTTATTCTATGCTAGTATATATGCAGTTATATAAGTGTAAGTAGAATTAGATAGTTTCTGTTAATATTTTGTGGATTCAATTCATTTTTTGTCTTTTCATGGATATTGATGTGGTTGCCAATCTTCTTTTATGGCTACTTATTTTTATTACTGATATTTGAGATGGGTCTCGTACCTCAGGCTGGCCTTGAGGCACACTCAGTGCACAGCTAAGGATGATCTTGAATTTCTGGCTGGGATTACATGTTTTGTTCTGTTTAGGTCTCAGCATCAGAACCCCATTCTTGCAATCAACAACTCTACCAACAGAGATACCAATTCACTGCTTAGGAGTTTATTGTTTAGTTATATAATATTGAAACAGAAAGTACATCTTTCTGTATATATGTGGGGATTTATTACTATACTTTTCTTTTTTAAGAAACTGAGTTTTTGGTATCTAGCCTATGCTGGCCTCGGATTTGTATAGCTCCTTCATCTGCTTTTCTGAGTGATGATATTACAGTGTGCACCACACCTGGCTACCATACTTGTATTTAATATTTTGACTTATGTGGTTTGTACCTTGATCTAGAAAACTACCTTTTTACTTTTATTTCTGAGATTGTAAATTACCATTTATAAACTATTGTTTTGGATCAAGTTGCAGAAAAAAATCCCATTTTCAAGAGAGACTGGGAGAATGTAATGTTACAAGTGATAGTTGAGCAGACTTTCTTTTATGTTGAAATCAAATGTAAAATTTATAATTTCACATGATAGGTAACATTGAATGGTCTCAATTTAGTTGCTTTTTAAATTTATTTAGCTCTGTAAGCAGAATATGATGTTTCTATAGTCTCTTCCTATTTATGGAAAAGTACTAGTGATTTGTCAAGAACAGGTAATTTGCACACAGCCTTACTGGCACTTGTACAAGCCAGATTGTTACCTCATATGGCCAGTGCTTGTCAAAGGCAGATTCCGTTCCAGGCAGTGTTTCATGCTCTACGAGTGTAGTATTCTAAAACTGTTTGTAAAGCTTTTAATTTGGTTGCAGGAGAGGATGTAGTAGGAATAGAATAGTTGTCTAGTCATAAACATTACAGTAAGTATTGTCAAGCTAGAATAGAATGTGTCCCATGGAAGGAGCTACTAGAAATGGTTTCTTTTATCAGACAGAGTCTGGCTATGTAGCAGCCAGTGTTGGGATGAGTCATAAACTTGATTTGTATCCTTTATATACACTTTTAAAGCGTACGTTTTATTGCAGGATATGCTACTGTGGTCTTCCCTAGAGGTTGAAGTTGAGAACTGGGAGCCACCCCACTTTCTGTGATTTATTCTGTTTTCTATCATTGCGGCCAGAGCCTTCTTTACTAGAAGCAGATATTAAATGGGTTCTTACTAGTGACTTACTGGAAAAGTGCTTCCTGAGAAAGTAAAGGAAATTTGATTGGCAAATGGCTGAGACATGAAAGGCTGTTCCAAAACCTTTGCTGTTATTTTAATCATTAATGAGGCTGTTTGTCTTTTGAACATAGAGATGAAACAATCAATAACTAACTTCCTGTGTGTTTCAGTTACGGTCTTTAGAGAAACTCAGCCTTTTGAATGATGTAAGTCGTGAGGCTGGGTGAAGTAGTCAAGTCTTTCTGAACAGCTAGTTCAGCCTAACTTTAGGTTTCTGTCGGCCACAAGGATTCACAGGTGACCTCCTAGTCCTGGGGGAACCTGTGACTCTGGGGCCTTTGACAGAATTTAAAGTAACTTACTTCTTTACCTGCACCTCTGAGTCCATAAATTAAACCGGCTGACGAGTGCTTACAGTGGCTGAGGGCTGTTCTAGGTTATTTTCCTAGTTTGTTTGCTGTTCTCTTTATTTGCTTTAAAAAAGTACCTATTGCCGGGCGGTGGTGGCGCACGCCTTTAATCCCAGCACTTGGGAGGCGGAGGCAGGCGTATTTCTGAGTTTGAGGCCAGCCTGGTCTACAAAGTGAGTTCCAGGACAGCCAGGGCTATACAGAGAAACCCTGTCTCGAAAAACCAAAAAAAAAAAAAAAAAAAAAAAAAGTACCTATCTTTTCATGTGTATGGGTGCGTGGCTTCCATATATGTCTGTGCAGCAGGTGTGTTTGGTGACCACAGTGGATCCCCTGGGGTTGAAGGTACAGTTGGTTGTGAGCCGCTGTGTGGGTGCTGGAAATTGAACTTGGCTTCTTTTTTTTTTTTAACTTTTTTTTTTAAAAGATTTATTTATTTATTATATGTAAGTACACTGTAGCTGTCTTCAGACACACCAGAAGGGGCGCCAGATCTCGATACAGAGGGTTGTGAGCCACCATGTGGTTGCTGGGAATTGAACTCAGGACCTTCGGAAGAGCAAGCAGTCAGTGCTCTTAGCCGCTGAGCCATCTCTCCAGCCCCTGAACTTGGCTTCTTTGCTCTTGCTCTGGAAGAGCAGCCAGTGCTCTTACTGTTGAGCCAGCTCTCCAGACTGAGCTCATATGCTTTTGATTTGTAAGTTTGGAGAGTTGTAAGTTTGGAGAGTTGTTAACGCTTATCAAAGGTAAAAATGGGCTTAATTTGGAATTCAATTTAAAGTATTTATTAGAAAAAAGATTGCTAAACACATATGAAGAAAGACTATAAGGAATGTTTATGTTGGTTGCTATTCAGTGATTGAACACAGGACCTTGGGCAAGCACCTTCCAAACTCACCCCCCCCCCCCCCATTCCAGCTCTATCCAGTGACTATCTATCCAGTGACTATCCTGTGACTATTTTGTTATTAGCTCCTTCTCTCTGTCTGGACTTTCATGGCCGTCTTTGCAGTATACATATACATATACATGTAATCAGGGATAGTTCATATTTTAATTTGTATAGACTGTTCTGAATTGTTATTTACTTTTTGTTTGTTAAGATTTGTTTTTTGTATGTGAATGCACTGTAGCTGTCTTCAGAGCACCACAATGTTCTGAACACCAATATGTTTCAGAAGAGGGCATGGGATCCCCATTACAGATGGTTGTGAGCCACCATGTGGTTGCTGGGAGTTGAACTCAGGATCTCTGGAAGAGCAGTCAGTGCTCTTAACTGCTGAGCCATCTCTCCAGTCCTCTTATTTATTTTTGTTACTTTGAAAATAGTTGGACATGTTTGAATAATTCCAGCTAGTGACAAGTTGGGAAACTGGCAAAGCATAGCACACTCTATTTGCATCATCAAGGATAAATCTTTACTGGGCTCTGCAAAATGGGTTTGTTTTCTGTGTTTGTATTTTGCTTTTGTTTAACTTTTTAAAAAGACATTGTAGGTCAGCTATCCTGGACCTCACTGGTCTTGAACCTCAAGTGATTTTTCTGCCTCAGCTCTGGTCTGAGAGCTGGAATTATAGCCATGAGCCACCATGCCCAATAAAAGCGTTTGCTTTTGAAAGGTTGCTTTGGTCATCAATTCCTATTTTTTTTTTTTTTTCCCCTCAAGACAGGGTTTCTCTGTATAGCCCTGGCTGTCCTGGAACTCACTTTGTAGACCAGGCTGGCCTCGAACTCAGAAATCCACCTGCCTCTGCCTCCCAAGTGCTGGGATTAAAGGCGTGCGCCACCACGCCCGGCCCTGGTCATCAATTCCTAAATTTAGAGGATCTTTGTATATGAAAGTGTATAAAGCTTAGAAAGTTTTCTTTTAGGTGCTGAAGAATAAATCTGGAGCCTTGAGCTTGCTGGACAAGCACTAAGACCCGGCAAATCCCTAGCTCTGTCGAAAACTGCTTAGCTTACCAAGTGCTGTATGCAGTAGGTAGTGTGGTATTAGGATTGGCTATGTAACTGAGAAACACTATAATCTGAAATATATAAATATTTATGCTTTTCTGTTAGGTTCATAGCTGGAAACTAAAGTACTGGAATAGGTGATTTTTTTTTTCCCCCTGTTGGGTAAGCTTTCAGACTAGCAGGAAGGTTTCCAACGAATAAAACTAGTAGCTTATCACACAGATGCACCAGATTTTTAGATACCACAGTTTTTCTCTGTGAACTTTGTTATCCAGGGGCTTATCATCTAGTTTCCAAATGTTCTAGTTTTTTTTTTTTTTTTTTTAAATAGCCTCCCTTCTTGTTTTACTACTCTTTCTTGCTCTCTCAATTTTACCAGAGCCTTTAATGCCTTTAACTAGTAGCCAAAGATGGAATTGAGCAAGATGGTATCTTGCACCCTAGGCCAAGTGTAGTATGGTTCTTGAGTGGGAAGGATAAAGGAAGCTTTATAATTGAGATATTTAAGTCATCTGTTGGCTTTTTGTTGATTTAAAAAAATTTCTGTTCAGATACTGTCATAGTATGAATAATGATTAAATCTAACTAGATAGGCTGGATAAAGCTTTTTAAAATTTGCAGCTCATCAGAAATAGACTTACTTTAAAAATTTGCTTTCTATACATGAATATATACATGGATATATATGCTCTAAGCTATTACCAAACAATAGCCCCTCTGTGAGTTGTGCCGTTTTGTTTTGTAGATATTCCCATAGGGCTTTATGAGGAAATTCTAAAATAAAGAACTAGATTAACTTTTAAAGAAAGAAAAAAGATAAAGGCAAAACCTACCTACTCGGCCTACTTGGAAGGGAGTAAACAGCTACAGGCTACAGTTTCTGCTTTTCTGGAATGCCAGATTTTAGCTCAGAGCAAATTCTTCAGCAGAGCAATAAACCCTTGAAAATTGCTTTATAATGGAAATGCTGACAGACCATTAACTATAGTGGTGCAAATGTGCTGCTCTGACACACACAGGGCTGTCCCAAGTTGCTAAATACAGCGCAGTATGTTGGGCAGTGTCCATGCTGTGGAAGCCTCTGTGGGACTGTATAGTTTGTCATGTTATGTATGCCACCTAATTATTAATGGGGACACTCAAACAGATCACCTTTGACATGCAGGAGGAATATCAGTTTAGAAAGGAAGAGAGTAGTTTAGGCTCTGCTGATATCGAGAGCTCATTTTATATTTGCCACATTGGAAAGGGCCCAGGGTAAATTTAACATGATGCATTTAATCACCATTCCAATTACAGTGCCACTGAAGCAGATCAATGTTTTCTTACTACCAATTCATTGGAACTTCTAGGTCATAAAGTATCATTATTAGGCATATTGGAAAGTCTCAGCCCAGTGGAAATGGGGATTCTGGGATTTTCCAATTGCTTTGAAATAATAATAGAGGCTGCCTGGATGTACATTTTCTCCACGTGAAGTGAAACTGGAATTTAAAGGGATTGGTATGACAAAGCAAGAGTCCTATAATGCCCCAGGGAAGGATGGAGGCAGTCTTCCTATCTAAAAGTAAAATAAGGTCAGTGATGAAGAGCTGGATCCTTCTGTGGCAGCCCACTGAGTGGCTGCTGTGTGGCTAACGGGCTTTGCGAAATGGGTCTCCTCCTCACTGGATTCACAGAGCCCGCCACATAGCTCAAGTCTTAGCAATTTAGGGGTTTGCTTAGGTTTGTTGATTGGAAGCTATTTCATTCTGGTTTGTCAGGCATCATCCTCCATGTTTTGTGGAGTTCATGGTGTGTGTGTGTGTGTGTGTGTGTGTGTGTGTGTGTGTGTGTGTGTATGTGTGCGCGCGCGTGTGCTGGTCTTGATTCGTAGAAAAGTGTTGAAATGCAGAGCAGGTGCAGTGTGATACTGAATATCATGAGTTAGTGCAAATACTCAATCACATTTTGGTTTCTGTTGTGCTCGGAACGTACATCCTCTGGCATATCTATTATAGTACCACATTCCTATGCTTCAGATGCTAATTGCATTGGGTTTACTTGTTCTTTTGTTTTTATTTCTTGAATACCAGTCATAGTTCTCATAGTGTCTTGTGGACTGATGGTTTGTAATGAAAACAGCAGATGACTCCTTTCTTAGGGTGCTCTGTGCAGTAGATCTCTCTTACTCCCACTTTCTTGATTGACTTGAAAGTGAGTGGTGCCAGGTATTTTAGATCTTTTGGTTCCCTGAAGTGCTTTTGTGAAAGGAAGCACCGCCCTGTCATATCCTGATGTATTTTCTTTTTAGGTAGCTTGTTCATAGAGTTGTATTTCTGTAAAGGTATTAATGGAAGCGGTTTAATTTATTCCTTTTTTTAATGTTTAAGTTAATCTTGAAAAATGCTAGGATTTGAATCCCAGCTCTAGCTCTGATTACTTCATTGGTTTGTGTCCCTGGCTTTGTCCCTTACCCACTGCAGACTTGACGGCTAAGCAGAACTTGCAGAGCATCTTTCCTCGTAGCCAAGTCGCAAGCGCTCAGTAGCATACCACAGTGTGTTCTGTGGCATAGATGAAAGTCATAAAACTGGTCCCTAGATTAAAGGTGCTCGCCCGTCAAGCCTGGCAACCTGAGTTTGATTCCTGGAACCCATTTGGTAGAAGGGACAGCTGACTCTTTGAAGTTATCTTCTGACCTTACCCTTGTACATATATACTATGACATTCTTCCAAAAAATTATATAAATAATTTTTAAAAAGGAAATTGAAAACTTTTAAACTTGTGATATAACAGTGTAAAATATATCCTTTTAACCATTTAAAAACAATGCAGTATTGTTTAGGACATAGGGTTTTTTTTTCTTGCCATGTTCTACATTTTTATCACTTTATAAAGAAAGACCTGCCGGGCATGGTGGCGCATGCCTTTAATCCCAGCACTCGGGAGGCAGAGGCAGGCGGATTTCTTAGTTCGAGGCCAGCCTGGTCTACAAAGTGAGTTCCAGGACAGCCAGAAAAACCCTGTCTCGAAAAACCAAAAAAAAAAAAAAAAAAAAAAAAAAAAANGTGGCTGGATCACTGTTAGGCCAAGTGCTCTCTTCCCAAACTATGTACCAGCTCATGATTTTTACTTCACTCAATGTTTAAGGTTTAGTATGCTTAATATCTTTCATTGCTCTATTACTTAATTTTCTTGTGTGTATCTTAAATAATACTCATATGGCTATAGATGTTAAGCTGTTTTCTGAGTGGTTTGCCTGTATGTATGTCAGTGCACCACATGGATGCCTGGTGCCCACGGAGGTTCAAAAGGGGCTTCAGATCCCCTGGAGCTGGGATGTGAATTGTGTGCTGCCATATAAATGCTGGGTGTTGAACCTAGGCACTCTGCATCCAGTGGGCTTAAGCTGAGAGTCATTTCTCCAGGTTTTGTCTAGATACTGATTTTTTTTTTTTTTTTTTTTTAATTTCTCAGTGGTTGGACATTTTGGCTTTTTGCTGTTTGGCTATGTCATAGGGCTGCTGCCAACATGCTCATACCAGCATTAATGTGAACACGTGTGGCCAGTTCCTTTTATTATACACAGGAGCACAGTTGCTGGGCTTTGTGGTGACCCCCACTTTTAGTTCTCAGGGAACCACCATATTTCTCACAGTAGTGTACAGGGCTCTCAGTGGGGTCTCCACACCTGGCCAACACTGACTTTGTGTTTGGAGTGTCAGCTTTTTACTTGTTATTATGGGTGTGCAGTTTGTTTCATTGTTGCCTGGGTTTGTATTTTGCTTCTGGCTTGCTAATGACATCTAGGCCCCCCCCCCCCCCCCCCCCCCATTTTCTGGGACAAGGCTTGCCCTGTAGCCTAGGCTGCTCTGGAATTCTTACTCTAGACCAGGCTGGTCATGAACTCAAGAGATCTGCCTGCCTCTGCCTCCCAAGTGCTGGTATTAAAGGTACACCGACCTGCTGCCGCTGCCCAGCAACATCTAGCATCTTTTATGTGCTCTTTGCCTTTTGGCTGTGTACATGCCTTTTGGAGAAATGTTTGTCAGTGTCCTTTGTCCAGTATTTAATTGGGTTGTTTACCTTTTTGTTTGTCTTCAAACATGTTCTTTGAAGGCCTATTTAGGAATATAAAATTAGATTTTGAAATGTGGAAATGATTGTTGTTTATGCTTTTCAAATAAAAGAATTATATTGACATTTCAAATAAAAAAATTATATTGACATTTTCACTTTTACCTATTTTTGTAGAAGTGTAACTCACCTTAGTTTTATAGGTTAGCCCCCTGACTTACCTTTCTAGTCAGTCCTAGCAGATAATTGAATGCACTCAATTTTTGGATCATGGCGTCTCTGTTGAGACCATAGATTTGTTCCAGTTTCAGTTTAACAGCCTTATTGAATGTAAAATACATGCCATAAAAGCTACTTGTTGCTGTACAGTTGAGTGAATTTTACTAATTTATAAAGTTCCATGCCCATGATTTTAGTAACATTTCAGGACATTTCTATTACTCTGGAAAATTCCTTCAGGCCTGTTGACTAACAATTCCCGTGTCTCTGTGACCCACACCCCAGGACCTCTTACTTGAGTTGACATGTTGATTGCCTTTAAGGAACGTTTCACATAGAGTTGTAACACAGCATAGTTTGGAGACTGGCTGCCCTGAGCTGAATTATTTTGTTTTGAGGCTCATCCACTTCACAGCCAGCGCGCAACCCTCCCCCCCCCCTATCATTCTCTGGGTAATGTGACATACTCAGTCCACTTACCAGTGATGGACAGGCTGTTGTATAATATGAATCATGGGCTTTTTTATTTTGTAGTTTTTTGAAGGACCACAGAGATAAGTTTATATAAGGAACTTCTGTGGACTTTGATTTTTCATGGCCCACTGATTAACATTTACCGTCCACCCTTGTCTCTTAAAGTAAATTTGCCTCTTTATAGCTCTCTAGATACATTTGCACTGGTGTGACTATCCTAAGCTCTAAGACACATAACCACAGTCTTGTCACACTTGAATGGGGATTTCATAGTGCTGACTGTTGGCTAGTCTGTATTGAGAGCGCCCGGTTGTCTTGCAGGAAAGTCCTTTTCTAGACCCTTCCTCACCTCTCTGCAGGTCAGGGTCCTAAAGCCAGCTGGTGGCTTTACACTTGGTGTACTAACTTCCCTTGTAGCCCATTCTCTGACTCTGAGTTCTCGGTAGGGAGGCTGGCTAGTTAGCGCTCACTCTGGACTTGGCTCCCTTGCTTTTCTGGGTCTCTTCAAGCAGTTTCTTTCTTCTTTTCTTGTAAGATACGTAGTATTAAGGTGAGGTTATATAGTATTTAAAGCTATGCATACATACTATTTAAAGTAGTTCATTTAAAGCCATGCTTAATGTTTTATTCATTGTAGTAAAGAACTAGGATCAACTTAGATGTCCATCAACAGATGAGTGGATAATGAACAGTTGAGGCGGGTGAATATTTGTGTGCTTGTGTGCGTATTTAATGAACTACTATTCAGCTCGAAAGAAAAATGCAACCACTGAGTTTGCATGAAAATGGATTAGAGTATATAATAATAAGCAAGATCACACAATCTCAGAAAAAGAACTGCATGTTTTCCTTAATATTTGGAACCTAGCTAGTATATATGTAAGCAGTGTACATGTGGGTACAATTTAACATGTTAAAAAGAAAGCAAGCATTACCCCCAAATATTAGGGGATGAAGAGGGACTGAATGAGCACAAGGCATGAACGGGGATATAATGTCAGTTTTTGACTGTCCTGGATTTTTTTGTTCTTGATTGTGGATAGATGCACATATATTCCATAGTAAAAATGTAAAATCCAGTGAGAAGATTCATAGTTTCAGAATGTATATTCTAACTGTCTAAAAGTTCATTGAGATGTGCAAACTTTGGGCTGTTGTGTGATTTTCAAGTTTTTAATAATAAACTTAATTTTAAAAAGCCTTGGTTGAATGAAAACAAATGAAATATGACATAAAAATAATGTATTTTTAAAAATATTATTTTGGTGCATTTGTACATTAGTGTGCATTTGTAGTTTGAATGAGGGCCAGGTCATTTCCTTATTTGTGTAGCAGAGTTTGAGCAAATAAAGTGTTCAAGGCTACATTAAGAAGGTATAAATTTTGCTTTGTATTTGTTTGGTATGTAATGTATATGATAAAACTTCTGACCATGTGGTATCTTATTTCTGTAATGTCTTATCTAATTGTATCCATTGCTTAAAATAATTTTGCACTGGTGCAGTATAGAACACCTTAAAGAAGCTTCCTGGAACAGCGAGGTGGCTCAGCTAAAAGGCATGCCAACCTGACTGCTGGAACCCACATACTGGAAGGAGAGAAGCCATGCCAGAAGGTTGGCCTCACTACTAAATAAATGTAAACTCAAGATTCTATCCTAAACTGCCTACTTGAAAGGATACTAAATTCTTTCCCTTAGATTTCTTTCTTTTTTTTTTTAAGATTTATTTATTATTTATATGTAAGTACACTGTAGCTGTCTTCAGACACACCAGTAGATGGTGTCAGATGTCATTACAGATGATTGTGAGCCACCATGCAGTTGCTGGGATTTGAACTCAGGACCTTTGAAAGAACAGTCAGTGCTCTTACTCTTAGCTGCTGAGCCATCTCTTCAGCCCCTCCCTTAGGTTTCTTGATAAATATACTCCATGAATGCAGTTGTGTATGAAGCTACTTTGAAATTTAGGGCCAGAACCATGACAGTTAGGGAAATATTGAGAAATAAGCTGCTGGACGTTTATAGAGCAGTTGAGAGCCCAGGCAGAAATTTAGAAATATGCAGATATTTGGAATAGAAGTCAGTTGACAAAGGCTGTGTTTCAGAGGAAGATGGGTGGTGTGGGGAATGTGGCCGGTTGCTAGGGACTCTTGGGATAAAAATTAGAGAAGGAATTCTGTGCACCATAAGAAGTCTCTTCAGGTTGTAGAGAAAAAGAGGGTAGGAGAAAGGCAAGATAATTGGACAAGTGGCCTCTCCCCTTTGTCTCCTCTCTGGAATGCTGAGGTCACTAAGAGCACAGACCTGGCAGGGCTGTAGTTCTGAAAGCAAGAATGTCAGCCACAGTGCATGACTTCTGATTCCTGCTCAGATAACTCATACACTTGCTGTTCTGTCACTTGTGTTCAGGGAGGAGTTACTGTGGCCACCATATAAGTGTAGGATTTGTCTCATAGGTTGCTTTTGAATACAGTGTCACATTCAGCAAAATGGGAAAGAAAATCCAACTTTCTTGATAGTAAATAATCTCTTATTTGATGACCAATTAACGACAAACCAAATTGGTTTCCCCTTTTTGGTTTGTAGTTTGTTTTTGAATGCTGTGATAAAGTTGCCCTTTTTCTCTGCATCTCTGAAACTGCACCGCAGAGTGCTGATTAATTATGCATAGAATCTTGGAATGTTACACCTAAGCCTGGAAAGTGAGAATGTGTTATGTCAATAATGTTTGTAATTAATATGGAATTATTCACTTTGCCCTTGTGGTTTATAGTGGATTGGTGTGTGCCAGTATGGGAAAGGCATAACAGAAGTCTCTCGTTCAAATTCATGATGAGACTGATAGGTGATTGAAAAAAATGTGTTAACACATGGAATCCTAAGTATTACTTGGCTACCTTAGGATAAATGTGAATGTATGGGATCTTTGTGTCTTTCAGTGAAGCTTCAGACCTTTCTTGGACCTGTCACTCGTCTTTAGAGCCACATACTTAGTTTTACACAGGACATGTACATACCTCATCACTCACTTGTGTAGTTAGCATAGAAGGAACATGGTTGTTGTGGTTGGGCTTCAACCCACAGCAAAACCTTAACTGTCCCTTTTACTTGCAGTTAAACCTCCACAAATAACTCGCCCTCTGAGTGCCCTGAGCACCCTCGCCCCTTTAGATGAGGATTATAGTAATAAGAGTCAGTAACTGTGGATGCCTTAAACAAACTCGAGCTTAAAATAGTCATCTCACTTAGTCATGCTGTTGACACACACCAGTGCTTGTGGATTACGTTCAGTTTTGTCTCCTGTTAGGAGAGGAGACCAAAGAGGATTTGTGAAGCAATCTGAAGATAGTCTTTCTTGATTTTAAAAATAAAATTTTAAGTGATTAAAAATGGATTAATTTGACAAATTTATGACTTGATGTTTTGATAATACATTGTAGTGTGGCCACAGCAAGATTATTAACAGTTGTATTCCTTCACACATGTACCTTTGTTCCTACCGTTGGCTGTACTAATTGGCATTCCCATCATGTGGCCCGGGTCCCACTTCCTTTTCCATTGTCACCTGTTGCCTTTCGACAGCAGTCAGCTAGGAGGTGTGAGGAGATGGATTTCTGTTAGCTTGCTACTTAATTTTTCTTTAAATGTACCTGCTGGCCATTTAAAAATTTTTATTTTTGGGGGACAAGGCTATATAGACCCGGCTGGCCTCTAAGCTAGAGAACCTTGTGCGTCTGCTTTCCAAGTGTTGGGGTTAGAGGTGTGTGCCGCCATGCCTTGCTGCCTGATGGCCGGCCACATTGAGAAATTTCTTCCAGTCCTTTCTCCAGTTTTCTGGAAGTTTTCTTTTGCTGTTTATGCTCTTTAAATGTTTAGGATGTCAGCTTCATAGTAGATGGGGCTCGAAAATGTTTCTACCCATTTCATTGGTTGTCTGTCGCTCTTGATCGTTTGCTTTGCTGTGCATAATCATTCTAGAATTTTTTTGTTTTGTTTTCTTTTCAAGACAGGGTTACTCTGTGTAGCCCTGGCTGTCCTGGAACCCACTCTGTAGACCAGGCTGGCCTCGAACTCAGAAATCCGCCTGCCTCTGCCTCCCAAGTGCTGGGATTAAAGGCCTGTGCCACTACCGCCCGGCTATCTTTCTAGAATTTTAATGATTTATCCCGTAGTAGTTATCCTACTATGCTTAATTTGAATTAGTTTTTAAACTGAGCAGGATTAGCATTGCTGCATTTTAGAACTAATCCCCCGTGTTAACAAATGTCATTTCCTTTGCAATGTTCCTTTAAAAAAACCTTGGCAACCGTCGTCTGCACGACTTAGAGTGGTGCGCAGCAGTTCCAGTGCTGGCCAGCTGTTGAGAGCCTCCTCTCTCACCCACAGCTAGCAGGCCGTGTACTTTAACTGGCTTTTTTCTTGTTTGCCTGAGTGAGCTGGACTGGTGAGTTAGTGGAGCTGTCTTGTTCCCTGCTTCCTGTCTGTTGTAGTAGGAATTTAGTCTGACAGTAACTGTGCTGTTTTAGGTGGCAGGCAGGTTAGTAACAAGCTTAATTTTTTTTTTTTTTAATTTAGTCTTTAGTCATATAACATTATGTCTGAGGTAACTTAAATTATATTTAGAGTGATCCCATTCCACTGGGCCTTCTCTCCTTCCTTCTCCCTTCCTCCTCCTCTTCTCTCTGTTTTCATCTCCTAGGTGTTAAGGGATTGAACCAAGAGCTGTGATTAGCCAGTGCCTGCCCTGCCCTGCCCTGCCCTGTAGCAGAGAAACCCCAGCAAGGAGCTGCATTGGTTCCTGGCAGCACTTCTGAGGCTGAGGCAGAAAATCAAACTGAAACGGAACCAGATCAAACAAAAACAAAACCAGAAATAAATCTCTTTGTAGAACCTAGATATTTTTGGTTTTAGACCCATTTTCTAGCCTGGAAAAGTTAGTACCAGAATACTGGAAGAGCTTGACATGTTGATTCTTCCCTTTTTCTAGGGTTGACCATGCAGAACAGCTGCTGAGGAGATGCATGGGGGGGGGGGCGGTGTTACTGATTACTATAATTACACTCACTAACATTGCTGGGGAGGGCTTAGCATTGGCATGTGTGTGCATTTTGGTCTTCATAAAAAAACATAAATTGGAGATTTTTAGAATTCAGGCTAATTAGAAAATGTTATTTTAATTTCCCAACAATGAATTATCTTTTTTTGTTTGTTTAGTTTTTGCCTTGTAGCCCTGGCTACCCTGGAACTCTCTATAGACCAGGCTGGCCTTGAACTCAGAGATCCACCTGCTTCAGCCTTCCGAGTGCTGGGGTTAAAGGTGTGTGCCACCACCTGGCCTTTGAAGTCTTTTTTTAAGCGTTAGTGTTTCAGTACTGCTATTAATACCACAGTTTACAGGGATGTATAATCATTGTAGCTAAAGGACAAAGGAAAAGACAAAGAAAAAGACAAAGCTAAAACAGACAGAAACTGTGAAGAGCTGTCATCAAATTGACACTTCCCTGCAGTCATCTCCACCTGCGTGTTTGCAGAGTGTGGCAGTACTCCACCAGGAGGGTTCCTTTGGGAGCCAGGAGCTGCTTTCCTTGTTATCATTTCTGTAACGCTCCCCAGATAGTGTCTTAAAGTAGCCGCTGCTTTGCTGAGTGCTTTCCTACTGTCCCCACCACAGGAGCCATCAGTTTCAACCAAACTGTCCCTCCCCTACTTCATAGTTTTGTTGCTGTTGCTCATTTTGATTTCTAAAATCATATGTCCACTAGTAAGTACCGTGATAGCGCCATTTCCTGCTTCATTATAGACATTTTCTCCTGGCCTTCCATATCCTGTTCTCCACCTTGTTATTCATGCCATGGTCTCCACATTGGCCTCCAGTCCTGTTTTAACCAGGACTATAGCTGTAGGTGTCATCACTACCTTCTTAACTGCCTCTAGCCCACCACCTCCATGTCATAGTTTTTCCCATAGCCAAACTCCTCAACCTCTAAATTTCTATCATAGCTCCAAACGTTGCCATACCTGTCCTGTGAGCTCTTTGTGGTCTGGTGGGCTGCACGTCCTGTTGAGAAGGGTTTCTCACTCCAGTTAGGTCTGCTAACAAATACTGCAGTATTTTTAAGTTATGTGTGGTGGTACATGCCTTTGATCCCAGCACTTGGGAAGCAGAGGCAGGAGGATCTTTCAGTCTGGTCTACAGAGGGAGTTCCAGGAGACCCAGGGCTACATAAGAAATCCTGTTTTGAATAAACAACTACAAAAACAGTATGTTATTTCTAAATGAAACCTTTTCAGCTGAATGGTGATCATCAGACACTGTGAAAGCAAACCCTTTCATTTTTCTTTCTTTTTTCATGTTTTCCAGTCTTGTTAGAGACTACTCAGAGTAGTCTCTCACATTTTTTTTCTCTGTCTTCTTTTAATACTACCTATAAAAGTCTTTTTCATTGTTAGGTGGGCACCAAGTGTCACAGAATCTTCTCTAGAAACAGTGCTCTTTGGTTCCACTGCACCTAGTCAGCTTGGTGTGGTTGACCAAAAGCTGCCGGATGGTTTCTATTAGGTGTCTGCACCTGTGCATGATGTGCAGAGGCTGAGGTCATCAAGGCTAATGGCAGGGCTGCATGTCTTCTACCATTCTCTACCTTATTTATTTATTTAGGATTAATTTTATATGTATGAGTGTTTTGACTGTATTTGTACCATGTATGTGTTTGGTGCCTGTGGTCAGAAGAGGGTGTTGGATACCTAGAACTGGGTGCTGGGAACTGGACTCAGGTTCTCCATGAGAGCTATAATTTTCCAAATCCTCCACCTTAACTTTTGAGACAGGGTCTCCTAGTGAACTTGGAGCTCATTGCTTTATCTAGAACCTCTAGAATCTGTCTCCCCTCCAACCTCAGTGCCGGAGTTAGAGATGTGTGAGATGTGTACCATCACCCCTGTTTGTTTCTATATGGATGCTCTTCTCTTAAACCTATCACTTGGGGCTGGGAAGATGGCTGCATGGTTAAAGTGCTGCTCATGCAAACATGTAGACTGGAGTCTAGGTCCCCAGAGACCACAGAGAAGCTGGCAGCTTGCCTGAAAGTCTAGCTCTCAGGAGGCAGAGCTACAGAAATCCTGGGGCAGGAGCAGCTAGAGTAACTGTCATCAAGCACCAGGTTCAGTTCGCTAGTAGTGACTGAGAGCCAGAGAGCAGGTTTACCCACCTTAGTAAAGGCAGGCAAGTGATTGAGGGCGCTAGGCATCCTCATCCTCTGGCATGTGCATACACACACATGTACACATACCTACCACATGGACATATACCACACAGTGCACCTGGATGCACATGGAAACACACATAATGCACACGCATGGAACTCTGCTCCCATATATCCATCATGAGTATAAAAACAACAGCCCTCTTCTGTGATTTCACAGTTCACATGACCACATGACATGATTTCACAGTTCACATGACCAGTAATCCACTTCCTTACCTGCCTGGGCTCCTGTGAGTCACGGCACTTCCCCCACTCTGGTATTGGTGGAGGTGATGGCTGGAGTTGGGCGGGGAGGTTGGGAGAACCAGAGAGCAGCTTCACCTTCATTTTGAGATTTTTTTTTTCGTTATTGAAAAATTAATGTCCAAAAAAATTAATCTCCTCAAAAATCCATTTCAAATTAATATTATTAAAATTGTATTTGTTTTTAACCAGAGGAAAACATATCATTAAAAAGATAATCATTTTTCCATAAAGCAAAGATTTAAAAATAAGAATACTCAGTATTGAAAGAACTATGTAAACCTTATCCAGAAAGTTAACTTTACAATATGGACCAAATTCACACTTTTTATCTAGCATATTCTCAGAAACAATTTTAAAGAAAAATTTTATGTTTAAAAATGTCCACTGTGGCAGTATTTATAATAGAAAAATAACTGGGAAAAAGATAATGCATGCACTAATAGTACAAATAAATCTAGTGTGGGAATGCAGTGGATTGGGAGTGTGTAATGTTGCTAGCCTAGGACAGCATTACAGAGCAGCAAGAAAAGTGAGCGAGAAATACTAAGTATGTGGAAAATGAAAATAGGCATTTTGTTGGACTTTTAAATGAAGTATTTGTTATATTTGAAAGTGTGGACCCATGGTATGAGCCTATCACGTGACTTAGTGTTAAATGCACTAAATTCTGAGTTACACCTGTCTCCTCCCCTCAAAAGAAGCAAGCGTATTCAATGTTAGCAGAATGACATATAAGGCAGAATTATAAGCTGTCTTTAGTTTTATTTGCATATTTGCCCCTTCATCAATTTTGTATAAAGAACTTTGCATTTGTAAAACAAGTGAAGAACATTAAACAATTTTCTCAAGACAATAAAACAGTATCAATGTTAACTAACTTGGCTTTAAACCCTTGTCCTGTTACAAGTTTACTCCTGTGAATAATTTGTCTTCTGACCTCCACACTCATGCCATGGTGCGTGTGTGGCATACATACACATGAAATAAAATACAAAACAAACAAAGCGATCAAGAAGTTTGCTACTCTTATAGTAATTAGCTTCCTAGTGGTAAAGGATGAGTAACAAGCCAGATGAGGCAACATTAAGGCTGTAATTAAAAGATTTGGGAAGTCAGAAGGATGATCAGGATTTTAAGGTCATCTTCAGTTACATAGCAAGTTAGAGGCCAGCCTGGGCTTCATGCTCCCCATCTCAAAACAAACAAACAAACAAACAAACAAACTCGAAAGGGCAAGTGCTGAGACCTACTTTGATATGTTGTGAGAGAAAAGAAATGAAATTGAAGTAGTTACTGCAAAACTGAGAGGTCTGAACTAGATAGGACCAGAGTGACTGGCCACTTCACAGTGACTTGTGACACAGAACAGCTTGGAAAGACACATTCTGGGACCAGAAGAAAGGCCAGTGTGCTTATAGTATGTATGGTGAGTGGAGGTGAAAATAGCAGGAAAGGAGGTAGGCGGAGCCAGACCACAAGGACAGCAGACTGTCAAAACACCCTTAAACTAATGGCAGAGGGTTGGGTGGCATTAAGAAAATTAGCATAACCTAGTTATTTTAAAAAGATGCCTGGAAAATCATTGTAAGGAGGCAGAAGGCAATGACAAGTCACTTAACAGTAGCAAGAATTAGTGGTGGCCAGAGGGGTTGAGGGACAGATCTTTGAAACAAGTACAGTTGGAGCCAGTGGTCTTGCTGAGTATCATCAGGAAGCAGCAGGAAGAGGGAATGCCATCTGAGATTTGGATTTGAGCACCTGGGAAGAAGTGTGGCTATTAATAAGGGTGGCCAAGAGGATCAGCCAACTCTGGGGGTTAGTGAGAGTTCTGATTTGGCACATTGAATAAAACATCTGACAAGAGATAAGGAGACTGAGGGGAACAGTGCTATTTTTGTCCACCCGCCCAGTATTTTTCCTCATCAGTTTTGTGAAACAAGATTTTAAAACTGGTGTACATGGAGCCATGTTGCTGCCAGCTCTCTGCAGGCTTCCCATGTCTCCCATAGACCTGGGGCAGTGGGCTCTTTGGATCCTGTGTGAAGGAGAGATAGCAAACACCAGACAGGGACCTGCTTCTCTGGGACAAGTTAAGGTTAACAGAAGGATGCCTCAGTCTCAGTTAAGAGGCATGATTGGTGTCTAGTCTTGTGTAGGCGGAGGCTTTATTAGACAGCAGACTTGGCCTTCATAGTCTAGTTGTGGAATCATTCTTTTGAACTGTCGATGTGCTGGGCTGGCATTGGTGAGTATCCTTCAGCTTCTTTGGAGAGCAGGAGCCCTTATTTTTCATGCTGAAAAGATGAGTCTTTGGAGTTAGATGAGAATCATTTGTTTACTGTTTTGTAATCTTTGGCATAGATATTAGGAAATACTTCCTATGGGAGAGTCCCCCCTTCCCTTCTTTTTAAGTTGTGATTGTTGTGATAGGACAAACTCATGCTATGTAGCAGGTTGTCATCAAAATTGTGACCCCCCTAGATCAACCTCCTTTCCCAAGTGGTGCGGTGATTGTATGTATCGCCACACTCGGATCCGAGGCCTACATTATAACATTTAGTAAAAAGGACTGAAGAAAATTGGTTTGTCCTATTTGTCTGGGCAACTTTGGCCAAAGGCTTAGATGTTGGGAGGAAAGGAGTGAAGCTGCAGATAGGCCAACTTGCTCAATGGAGAGCATTCTTGGGGGTCTTTGGAAGGAGTTCTAAGGATACGTTGGCTTGGAACGTGTTGAGTTGAGAAGCAGAGTCACATATACATGGCTGATAGTGGGGCTTTGTAGCCCCTGGCTGGCTGTGTGCTGCCAGGTGCTGTACTGTGAAGGAGGAGGAGTTAGAGTTTGCTCGGATGGCTCAGATAGGAATCACCCCCAGTTGTCTAGGTGTGGATCTTAGGTAGGAAAGCTGTTCACAGGACAAATGGGGATGAGAGGGTATGCTGGGCCCCCTCAGTTTAAGAATGCCTTGGAGGAGATGGGGCAACATTTTCTTACTCATAGACCCGTTGAGGGTTTCCTGGTTATACACAAAATATGAATATTTTAAAAATCGAAATAGGGTAATGCCCATGTTAGGGAGCCTGGAATGATTAGTAAGAATGTATGTTAGCCGGGCGTGGTGGCGCTCTCCTTTAATCTCAGCACTTGTGAGGCAGAGGCAGGCGGATTTCTGAGTTTGAGGCCAGCTTTGTCTACAAAGTGAGTTCCAGGACAGCCAGGGCTATACAGAGAAACCCTGTCTCAAAAAACCAAAAAAAAAAAAAAAAGAATGTATGTTAAATGCCCATCCAGGTCAGTGAATTACAGCTGTTATTAATAGATGAAAGTAATGAAAAAATAATTTGATTGAGGGCAGCTGAGGGAAGTATTTTAAATAACAAGGTCATATAAGATACAACTAGAATGAGAGGAAGGAGGAGGAGATGGAGGCTCTAGTAGTGGGGAAGGTGAAAGCCCCCTGTGCAGGCATCTCTGCTCTTCACGGGGTGGCTGACTGTGTGTGCCTCCTGGGTCACTGCAGCACTCCTGAACTTACTGCTCCCCAGCTGTTAACCACAGCAAATAAAACAAGGCATTGGCTCATGCAAAGGTAAAATAAAACTCATGCAGCTTACTTTAGTTTTGTTTGCTTTTGTTTTGTTGGGGGTGGGATAGACAGACAGCTGGCCAGACTTGTTCCTAGCTTATTAGTTCAGTTGTCTGGCCAGCAAATTCTTTGCTTGCATTTAATTTTTTGTTTTGATTAGAATGATACAGAATTTTTAGCTCTTCTTTCTTTCTTTTCTTTCTTTTCTTTTTTTTTTTCTTTTTTTTCTTTTTTTTTTTTTTTTTTTTTTCCTCCCCTCCCAATAATTTATTTATTTTTTCTTTTTAGTTATTTTAAGATTAAATTATTTGGCTCTCCTTTGGATTTTGCATGGGGCTTTGTTATGTTTGTGCGTGAAAGCAGATTCTCTTCACTGGGCGCTTCATATATTTGCTTATGATTGCTAAATTCATCTCTGAGGGAAATGAAGTTTCATGTGTACTTGCATCAAATCCAATTTGCTAAGCTCTTGGGGTACAGAGGAATTATAAAAATCATGTCTGGTTTAGTAGGGTCCTGTTTATTAATCTCTGATCTTGATTTAAATGATTAATGGTAAATGTTGCTTTACCAATGAGAATGCCACAGAAGAATGTTTTCATGTTGGAGTCAGGAAACGAGTCATGCTGAGTTAGTCCCTTCTAATCAGATCCCTCCTTGAACCATCTGGGGTAAGTCACTTCATCTTTTTGGACTTTAGAGCCATCATTTGTAAGCATAGGGTTGACATGGTGCTTGCCCAGGATTTTCACCATCCCATATGCTGATTTAAAAACAAGTTTATAGCCAGTGACCTTCTATAACTCAGTTACCTTACTGATTACATATGCTTATTTTCTCTTTTTAATTTAATTTGCCAAAGGTAAGCAAAGGTGGAGTGTTTTAGACCAATTCGAGCGATGCACTGTTGGAATAGGCAGCATACACTGAACTCAAGTGTATTGCACTGTGCTGGTGGGGCCTTTAAAGGAAGAGGTCAAGAGTGTGGGGACAGTTGACAAAGCAGAGGTTTTGTAGATAGAGATGCAGAAATAAAGTAGATTACAAAGTTAAAAATTAACAAAACTAAAACATGCTGATATGCCAATTCTGTGTATAAGCCAGTGATGAACAGAGTTAGGGTTCTGGCTTCTTTACAGAGTCTGGGCGATAGACTTGGTAATTAGACTTAAAAAACATGGTTTTTAGTTATTGAGAAAGACTCTTGGAAATTGTAAGAGGAGATATTCGTATATACCAAAGAGACATAGAAAAATTCATAATTCTCAGTTCATTTTAGAAAATGCTCTGAGAGTGATTAGGACATGCCTTTGAGTGTTGGCTAGGACAGTGAAGCTTTTGGTAGTTGTTAGATTTGAGGAGGCAAAGTTAAGAGTCGGGGGTTGTGTATGGGGTAATTCTAAGGATGCAAACTTTTAATTTAGAAGGCTGTGTCTAAGTCTTTTTATATTGAGGTGTATCTGTTACAGTTGGGAAGGGGGCTCAGAGGAGTCCAATCAAAGGGATTTTCTGTTGTTAAATTTTTTTTTTTCCCCCGAGACAGGGTTTCTCTGTATAGCCCTGGCTGTCCTGGAACTCACTCTGTAATTTTTATCTTGGATTCTTATGGTATTTGGATAAAGAGACAATCATTCTGCAAGCTTTAAACCTTGGTATTTGCACCCAAACTAGAGGGTAGGTGGAAATTGTGTGTGCACATATGTAGGGGTAGGAAAACTGTCAGTTTGCATCTATCCAAAGTTAGCAATTTGTCAAATATTTGAGGTTTATTAAAGAAATGCATCATTGTTAAATTTGAGCTTTGTCCAATTTTAAACACATTAAGCCAGGATCTGTGGAGCACTGTGTCCTGTTGATAGCTGTAGTTACACATGTAAAGAAATGTTTCTCGTGAGTGAGAAGTGCAGTAGGTGAGATGAATATAGCAGTCACAGTTGCAGTAGATTGTAGCTGTGTCTATTAGAGTTTGTAGTGCTTTTCCCTTGGGAAGGCCAGATAGGGTGGATCACATAAAATGCTTATGAAGAGCTGTCTCAAGTTACTGGGTAAATATAATGTTTAAAAAAGTTACCAGCAGTCAGCTGTGGACTTGATGTTTGTTTGAATTTGTTACAGTTTGATTTGGTTGTAGTTTTGTTGCTGTTCCTCTGTGTCCATCCTCTTTATGTAAGTGACCTTAAACGAACATGAGGCGAGGGCCGAGGGCCGGGTGGAACTCAGCTCATAGAGCCTTGCTTAGTATGCAGGAAGCACTGGGTTAAACCCACAGAAAATCAGATAAACTGGGCATGGGGCTGCATACTAGCACCTGGGATGTGGAGGCAGGAGAATTGGAAGTTCAAAGTCGTCCTTGACTGCTGCTGCTGCTGCTGCTGTTCCTGTTCCTCCTCCTCTTCTTCCTCCCCCCACCCCCTTATTATAGCTGATTTGGGAAGCATGTGTGTGGGGTGGGGTGGGGGAGAGTGTTTTTATATAAAGCATTTTCTATTTTGGTAGTGAGACTTTCATTTCTTAACATCTTTCTTGTTTCTTTTCATATACCTTTTAGCTCATTAACCTTCCTCTCTGTACTGCATAACAAAGCTTTATTTCTTCTCATTTAGTCTCCTGTGGTTAGCTTTTTAAAAGATTATAAAAAGTTTGGAACTATGCTTTAATTGTGGGATTGTTGGTGCATTGTCAGTGGGAAGGGGAGGATGAATTTCATATTTAGACAGTGTAACTGTAGGTTTTGATTGTTAAACTGCCTTGTTGGTATTCCTGTTCTCATACATATGTGCATAATGTTGAAGAAACTGGCTTCCTCATATCCATAGCTAGCAGCTTGGTTGAGTTATGGAGAAGCCTGTCCCCTGCCTGTATATTTGCTCATTTGGAAATCTTGTATGGTCTATAAGGACACTAGTGATTTCTTTCCCAGCTTCCCTGTGGAGTTTGTTCCACACTACAGTGTAATTTCACTACCCTGTCCCATACTCCTGTTAATTTGTACATTCCAATGCAGTTTGTTTCATTGTATGCTTTTGTAATCCAGACTGAAGGTAACGAGCTGTGTGCTTTAGAGACCTGGCTCTGCCTTACCAATTAGGACAAAGTGGTTACTGAGAAAGAAGATGTTTTAAATAAAGCACGGCACCCTGAGTGGGACTGACAGGCATTTGGGAATAATAAGGTTTAGCTCTGACTCACAAGGATCTGTGCACAGGTCAGTGCTTTGTTGAGAGGAGGCTCCGGACTTCCCTCCACAGTGGTTCTGTAACTTTCCTCATGAGCTTCATCAGTTCAAAGTTCCGCCCTTACAGATCTGCCCTTTTCTCTTCATGATCATTTGAGACATGATCAAGAAGAATTGGTAGAATTCTCTAAATCCCTGGGCATTTAACCAATGCCTGCTGCAGTTTTTGAGTTGTACCTGTTGCTGTTTAGGAGGGTGAGGGTCTATGAAGCTATTTAGATTTTATATTTTTATCATGCGATGTTCTCAGATAGAGATACTGCCTCTAGAGATACTTCAAACTATGATGATTAATTTAAAGTCCTATAATTTGTTGGATGCTATTTTATCTTTAGCTGATAATGGCAAATATTAGGAATCAATGACTTAAGAGAGGAAGTTTAGTTTTAAATTTCACCAAATATTTAAAAGTCCAGATATCTTTGGATAGATTGTCATAGGCTAACAATTTACCAGTTCAGCCTCAATAAAGACCATATTTTCAGCATTTTAGAGCATATACTCTTAAAAACAGTAGAATTATTTTTTGATGATACTACCAAATAAACTCTAGAAATCAGTATTGGTCCAGTTAAATGGTAATGTTGCACTTCTAAAAAATTTCGCATTGGAATTATTTTTTAAAAATTGGATTGTATCAGTTGCTTTGAAATAATGTCAAGAGTTAAATTAGATGAGCAGAGAGTCAGTGAGGAGTTTATTCAGCATTTATACAGGGAGAGAGTAAGACAAGCATGTCTCTGGCATGGCTCAGTTAAAAAGTCCATAGCATTATATTAAAGAGAGGCTCTAGAAAACTGAGCTGCAGTTAGTTAGACTTAAACACTCTATTTCTAGCTTAGTTCTCTGAAAGTCTTGCACATCCTGCTATGTTTTGAAGAGTCATGGTAGCAGGATATTAGGTGCTGCACACTCATTTCTAAGTATTAGCACTATGTAGATAAATGATCACACTGGTTTTCTGATTGAATGTACAGGAAGTCTTAAATCTGCTCTCTTTTGATTAACATTGTATTATGCTATTGCTAAATTGTTTAATAGGCCAGGGGATCTGATTTTGTTTGAAAATATTTGACACCTGTAGAAGTTGCTGCCTTGCCAGCTTTATGTGAAGTGACAGTGGTGTGCCTTTGATTCTGGCCTAGGATGCAGCAAACTGTTAGTTTCCATGACACGTAATCAGGAATCCTTGGACACTGGTCCCAGCTTACACTGCACTGAACTTGTGTTGTTCTTGCCTGCTCAGCCCATCTGCTTATGCAGAGTGCCTAGCACCATTTCTGTTTGAGGGAGTCTGGACCCCATCCATCGTATAATTAGACAGTGGCCAGTCACATCCTGAGTGTAAAGCACCGTGCTCATCCTAGGTGTTTGCTGAGTGAAAAAGGTGGAAAATGAGCTGAGGCGGGGATTCTGGAAAAATGACCATTTCCTCTTCTGTTGTGGGTTAGAGCCATTTTATTTTTATTTATAAATATATATATAATTTCTCCTGTGTGAGTATGTTGTGTTAGTAATCTTAAGATACTAGAAATCTTTAGATTCTATCAGGTTAGAAATTTCTGTGGGGCCATGGGGCAGAGAGAGAGAGAGAGAGAGAGAGAGAGAGAGAGAGAGAGAGAGATGGGGTGGGGGGTGGTCAGAGGCAGGGAGAAGGCAGGGAGACAGAGAGGCAGACACAGAAGGGGAGATTTCTTTGAGTTCAGGATCAGGCCAACAAAGGTTACATAGTGAGCCTCTATGCTGGTCAGTTTTTTGTCAGTTTGACACAAGCTAGAGTCATTTTGGAAGAGGGAGCCTCAATTAAGAAAATGTCGCTGCAAGATTGGCCATGGGCAAGCTTTGCTTGTCTTCGCATAGTGTCTCTAACTTGGCACGTGTTTAGTGTGTGTAGTACCAATGAGTTATGTACCCCTTTATGTTAGTGTTCAGATGTGTTGTCTGGGCTTTATGTTTACAGTGTGCTTCCTACTTGCAGCACCAGCCTGAATACCAGCATTGGAACTGTACAGGGTAAATTAGGTATGATCTCTGTATGCTAAGTGGGATGATGAAGGCAACTAGGAAGGGGAGAACAGATGCCCTCCAGTTAATAGGAGGAAGGATTAAACTAGAGCAGAAAGAAATGCAGGAGAGACCAGTATGAGTGTTCATAGACTTTTGATTGTTTGGTTTTTCAGGACAGGATTTCTCTGTGTAGCTCTGAATGTCCTGTAGGCCAAGCTGGCCTTGAACTCACAGATATCCCCTGGCCTCTGCCTTCTAGGTGCTGGGATTAAAGGCATGCACCTCCACTGACTGCTTGCTTTTAATTTTTAAGAAGGTAAATAAAGTAGACTGGCCTTTACTTGTACCATCAAAGAGAAAAATGAGACCCAAATAAAAGCAGATGTGAGAAGAAAAATATTCAGCTTATACCAGAGAACACAGTGGATCACTGGGAACTCTTGTGAACAGTTGTACTTTAGGAAATTGGAAACCTGGAAGAAAAGGTTAGATTCCTGGACAGGTAACCTACCAGAACTGTGTCAGAAGACAAAAAACTTCAACAAACCAATACTGGGTAACAGGACTTGATTAGTAATGGACATTATCCTATCAAAGAAAAACCTGGTATCAGATGAATTTATTGTTGATTCTACCAAACTTAAAAAATATGAGTTCCTTCTCAACTATGCCAAAGAACTAAACACAGTGCTGGTCCAAAGCACATTTTCTGTGAGCAGCATTACTCTTGCTACTAAACCAGACAAAATCAGAGCACAATTAAACTGCAGACCAAGATCCTTGATGAACATGTATGCAGAATACTAATAAACAGAGCCCGACCTGCACCAGAAGTATGCACTGCGCTTCATGACCAAAGGTAGTCTCAGGCATGTAAGGAACGGCTCAGAAGAGCAGATGACTGCTGTGATATCACTGAAACTAGGGACAGAGCCACAAGGCCATCTGTCTGAGGGGACACTAGAAAAGGCAGCTTTGAAATCCAGCATACCTTCATGATTAAATCCTCAGTAAATTAGGCACAGAGATTCTGCTCCCACCCCAGATTGGAGCAGCAGGACACTCACAGCCCTGCCAGTGCTGAGCGCAGGGAAGTTGAAGCGTTTTGTCTGAGATCTAGAGCAAGACCAGGCTGTCTTCTTTTATCACCTCTGCCCAAAAGTCTTAGAAGTTGACGTGCAGTTGGTAAAGGGAAGGGATTAAAGGACGTGTAAATAGTACTAGAGGACAGTATTATTCTTGTTGTTGAGAGGACTCAGAATATTGTTGGAATTTACTTGAGCCTTATAAAGATTCAGTGAAAAATGTAATATTGATTAGTGACATTTTTATATATTAATAATGAACATGTTAAAAATAAATGGAAATCCCACTCATGTAGCTATAAAGTAAGATAAGCAGAAATAAATTGTTTTAAATTGGTTGAGAATTTTTTTATAGTGGGTTTTGGCCACTTTCCTCAACACATTATAGTTCAGTTTGCACTGCTCGTGTATCATAAATGTGTGGTCTTCACTGAGTGCTGGGCAGCCTCCCAGTGACAGAAAACCCTTAAAGTAGCTGACCTTCCCTCTCCCAAAAGGGGTCAGTTGCCATTGGCTCCCCCGCCAGGTTTAGGGATCCTGGCTTCCTGGCTGCCTTTCCTGCTGAAATTTGTTCTGGCTTTACTGGCTGAGTTTTCTCCTTAGACCCTAAACTTTTTTTTAAATTTTTGCTCGCTCCAGTCAGCCTTGCTCGCTCCACTGGCCCCGCCTGCTCTGATCGGTTCCGCTTGCTCAGTCCCTGCTCTCTGGTCCAAAGATTCATTTTTATTATTATTCATAAGTACACTATAGCTGAGTTCAGACGCACCAGAGGAGGGCGTCAGATCTTATTACAGGTGGTTGTAAGCCACCATGTGGTTGCTGGGATTTGAACTCAGGACCTTTGGAAGAGTAGTCAGTGCTCTTACCCGCTGAGCCATCTCACCAGCCCCGACCCTGAACTTTTTTTTTTTTTTTTTTGGTTTTTTTCGAGACAGGGTTTCTCTGTGTAGCTCTGGATGTCTTGGAACTCACTTTGTAGACCAGGCTGGCCTCAAACTCAGAAATCCTCCTGCCTCTGCCTCCCAAGTGCTGGGATTAAAGGCGTGCGCCACCACCGCCCGGCTGACCCTGAACTTTTTATTTGATATCAACACCGTGTTTTGGTTTGTTTGGCGTAAGATACTTTTGTATTCCTGTAAAGCTTCCCATGTCTTATTCTGAGATGTAATAAATTGTGAATTTGTTTGTTTGTTTTGCTTTTCTGGTTGATTTTCAGATTTGTTAGGCAGCCCTTGAGCCACTCTCATCTTATAGCCTCTAAGGTTTCAACTCTGCTGTGAGAATCATTAGCCCCTTCTGGGACCCTTGTGAGCACTTGGTCATTGGCCTCTCTCATTCTTTCAAAGTATTTCTTAGTTTCAGGCTCTTTCCTAACAGGTGCCCTGTCAGTGCTTGGCTAAGAGCAAAGGTGAGCCCATGCCGGTCTGATGTAGTCTATCATCTCCAGGGCTCTGGTCTGCAAACTCAATCTGCTTCCACTCTTTGGGGCTCTTCCCTTTAAACTCTGAGTTTGCTGGTGGTCCCCCACTCCATCCCCTTGCAGTTTATCTACCATACCAATTTCCTGCCTCGTTGGGCATCATCCTTTGTGTCTGGTATGTAATGTCTTGAAAATAGCTTCATGGAGGTTGCAGAGATCCTCAGTGGAAACCTAGATCTCATGCATGACTAATACTAACGGGAATAGGCAGACCCCAAGGGCTTACTGCCAAGATAGATTTGCCTGGCTACATTGCTCAGTTCTGGTTAAGTGAGATATACTGTCTAAAAAAAAAATGAGGATAATGGATAAAGACATTCAAAGTCTTCGATGAACACTTTAACCCCAAAGCTTCATATATTCTGACAGTTGTTTACACTGGGAAGATAACTCAGTTCCTTTGTCCATATTAGCTAGATATGGGGGGCCTCTTATTTAGATCATCCTTAAACTATTTAGTTCGGAGTTGTACTGGATGGTTTTATGTGTCAACTTGACACAGGCTGGGGTTATCACAGAGAAAAGAGCTTCAGTTGGGGAAGTACCTCCATGAGATCCAGCTGTGGGGTATTTTCTCAATTAGTGATCAAGGGGGAAAGGCCCCTTGTGGGTGGGACCTTCTCTGGGCCGGCAGTCTTGGGTTCTATAAGAGAGCAGGTTGAGCAAGCCAGGGGAAGCAAGCCAGTAAAGAACATCCCTTCGTGGCCTCTGCATCAGCTCCTGCTTCCTGACCTCCTTGAGTTCCAGTCCTTACTTTCTTTGGTGATAACAGCAGTGTGGAAAAGTAAGCTGAATAAACCCTTTCCTCCCCAATTGCTTCTTGGTCATGATGTTTTGTCTAGGAATAGAAACCCTGACTAAGACAGGAGTCATAGAAAAATCTCAAGTGAAATAAGATTGTTTGCATTTTAAGGATTTTATTCTGTCTCATGAGTTTGCACTAGCCACTATGCTAATGATATATGTGTCATTTGTTTCCATGGAACCAGGCAGAGATTAATACATTTGGTCTTTTAAGACACTGTACCAGAGTGCATAGGTGGCTCAGTGTCTTGGATCATGAGAAAAGCATTCTGGGCATATCAGTGAAATAGTTATTTTGGTTGCAAGTGCCAAAATAGTCATTTTACTTTGACCCACTAGCTCTTTTAAGCCATTTGGGATCTTCAGTGGAGAGTGAAGTGAGGTCGTTGCTTTGATAAACTACAAGAGGACAACAGTACAGATTACTGGGCGAGAAGACAGGTCTGAGCCCTTTCCTGGCTCTCTCATTTGTCTCTGGGCAAGTTATCAGTTAGATTTAGATAATGTAATAGACAGTATAAAATTCTAAATCACAGTGAAATAAATAGGCCTCGGGAACAAGGGTGATCTAAATTACCCTGGTATAAGATTCCTTGGGTTTTTGTTGGAATTCAGATGTAGAGAGAAAGAAGGAAATGTGACTATGGCTGTTAGCTGCTGGAGAGACAAGGATGATTAGTACTGTGTGATGGGGAGCGAGCAGGGTTTGGGCTTACGGGGTATGAATGAATTTAGCTTTGGGCTCAGTTATGAAGGGGCTGCATGTAGTTTCTGGGGGCTGTTAAAAGATCTGAACTCAATTTCAAATGTTGTCATGTTAAACAACTGAGATTCTTGTGCATAGCTGGTGTTCATTAAATCTTTGAGATCCATAGAATTGAAGCTTGTGCACATGCTAGAAGTACCCAGAACTTGAATGTACTTGAAAAGTGTGTTAAAACATACTGCTGGAGGGCTAGAAAAATATCTCTGTTGTTACAGGCACTGGACTTTCATTCCCAGCTTACAACCAACCACCTGTAACTCTAGTCCCAGGGGATCTGACACTCTTCTGGCTTCTGTGGATATCAGGTGTGCATGTGATACAGAGACATACATGCAGGCAAAGGAGCCGTGTACACTAAGTGACACATTCACATTGCTGGGCCTCTGCTCCCCAGAGCTTCTGGTTTTGTTCCTGCTGGGGTGGTCAGACTCATTTGCTTGCGGACAAATTCCCAGGTGATGCGATAGTTAGGGGACCAGAGTTTGATGACCATTGGTTTAAGATGGAAATATGGAAAGTGTAAAGACGTATTCAGGTATTTTAGAGAAGAAAGGGAGATGGATGAAGCCACAGAGTTGAGTGACCATTTGCTAGGTAACAGCCACAGACTTGACAAAATTGTTTCATTTTTTTTTCAGACTTGGAAGATTATATATACCAAATAAAATAGATTAGAGTGAATGGTTGTCAAATTTAATAAATACTATTTTTATTGTAAACTTTGAAAACAGGATGTATTCTGGGGGTGGGGTAGGCAAACTTCTGAAAATTGATGAAAGCCTGAGTTTTCTAAGAAAACCTGATAGTTTTTTATTCACTTTTGAGGCTTTCATGAATTTCATGGAGGCATTTGTACTCTGGTCATGAGCTCTTTAGGGTGGTGCTAGTAAGAGTGACAGGTATGAAAGCAAACTTTAAAAAAAAAAAAAGGATGAGGCTGGAAAATGCCAGGGAAATGAACAGCGGCTCCCCAAGATGGCCGGGGGATGACAGAGCTCCTGCCCACGCCCTCACACTCGGCCTCGTGCTCTGCACAGGTCTCCTTGCTCCCGTGAAGGCCGTGGTAATGAACTGATAGCTGAGCGGAATCATGACATGTGTGGTCTGCCGACACTAGTTCCCTCGGAATTCCATTCATGGGCCTTTTCTTTTTGTGCAACAGTTTTAGCCAACACAATACGCAGTGTCCAGTGCAGCGCAGTCCTCCTTGTGCTCAGAGTGCTGACTCCCGAGTGCATTCAGTACTGGTGCACTAAGTACGCCTGTCAGCACTGGAAATGTATAGACGGTCCCAAGTTCAAGAATTTTGTTCTGTTGTTATGTATGCTGTTAAAAAAATTAGCACTTCATATAGTTTCTGTTGGCTGGAGTTTTCTCTGTGTTTCACTGAATCAGCTTGCACAGTTTGGACGGATATTATGGATAGAAGCATGGTTTCATAGAATGTCAAATATGTAATTATACAATACACTTAGTAAATGTGAATACTCATGGGCTGTACTAAATCAGAGAACTAACATTTGTTTCTTTGCTTCATAAAAACATTCCCAAACACCATCTCCTGCTGTGTCCTTCTTGTATTCATATTTTGAAAGATTTTTGTTTTTTCACTAAAGTTGGACAACTTTAATTTTCCAGATCCAGAATTAAATTGAGACTAACCCTTCAATTTGAACTTAAGTGATTTTCTTCTTGAGAACACTTAAACTTGAGCTCCAAGCCTTAGAATGGGTATCATAAGAAAATCTCAAGTTTGTCAAAGTTAATTTTCTGAAATGTCTGCTGTGTTTCATTAAGCAGTGGGGGAAGAGGCACTCTGTAGCCACCACCCATGAAACCTTGATGACTGGGAGGGAGAGCGGCTGCTCATTGCCTAGGAAACTTGGGGGAGATGAGATGTGCCTTACTTCCCAAGGATTTTTAGAGTTAATTGAGATCTGTGTTAAATAAAGGCCATAAATGCTCTCTAAACTGTCTTTGATGGTCACTGCTCAGCTTAGTGACTCAGGTGTACACAGCTGCTCTGCATCTGTGCTGTTCAGCAAAATCGTTGATTGTTTGTGGGAAGCCTTGAAACATGACAAACGACAAAAGTTGAGTGTGTCTGCTGAAGGCCCATGTCCACATGCATCTTTTGCCCTTGTAGCAGATGGAGTCAGGGATGAGGCCAGTGAGGGTTCTCTGGGATTGGCATCTGTCTTCCTCTGCACAGTGGCTTGTTTCCCACTCTGTATCCTGTGATGTGTAGGCTCTGCTCATCTACACCCCAGACCCTCGTAGCTCCGGTGCCCGTGCATGCCTTTCTGTTACTCAGATTATAGACAAGCCTGCCACAGTCACTGGTTGATTCACTCTGGGTGTAGGCACTTAGAGGGCTTTGTTGATAATCATCTGCCCTTCGAGCCTTTCTCCAGCTTCAGTCTAACTTTAAACCTGAAGGACCTGGTGGCTTTCTAGGGTTTCCAGTTCTAAAAGCTCTGCACGGGACAGAACTCCTGCTTCTGGTATTTTCTATTCTTGATTTTCAGATTTTTTTTTTCCCTTTTAGTGTAAAATTGAGCAGCCTTGTCCTATTGATCTTGGTGTCAGACCTATGAGATTTTGCTTCTGGATATACTTTGACCCATATGCAGCAAGACAAGTCAGGGCACAGAAGGTAGCTCTAGAACTTTGCTTCCCTGTGCTAAGATCCCCAAGAACTCCGTGCTCAGTTCATGTTCCTAAACCTGATTTTCTGGAAGAATTGTCAAGTATTTTTGGTTTGGGGACAGTGATATAGTAAAATCTTCCTTTTTCCTATTCTATTGTCTACCCATCCTCAACCTCTCCTGAAAAGCAACACCACCACCCCCCCCCCCCCAGTCCAAGTCTTTCCTCAGACTGTAGAGGCTACCACTGTCTTCTTAGAGAGGAGAGCAGGGGGCTGGTGAGATGGCTCAGCGGGTTAGAGCACTGACTACTCTTCCAAAGGTGATGAGTTCAAATCCCAGCAACCACATGGTGGCTTACAACCACCCGTAACAAGATCTGACGTCCTCCTCTGGTGCGTCTGAAGTCAGCTACAGCGTACTTATGAAGAATAATAAGAAATGAATCCTTGGATCGGAGAGACCAACCGGAGCAAGCCAGGCTGTCCGGAGCGAGCGGAGCCAAACGGGGACGGCCGGAGCAAGCGGGGACGGCTGGAGCTAGCAGGGCCGGAGCGAGTGGGGCTGAACGGGGACGGCCGGAACGAGCGGGGCCAAAACCGGAGCAAGCGGAGCCGATAGGAGCGAGCAGGGCTGGCTGGAACAAGCGGGGGCCGTACGGGGGCGGCCGGGAGCAAGTGGGGCTGGCCAGAGTGAGCGGGGTCGAGCAGAGCGAGCGGGGTTGATCGGAACAAGGGAAAAAAAAAACCCTAAGATGTATAAAATAAAATCTTTAAAAAAAAAAAAAAGAGAGGAGAGCAGGATACACAGTAGAGTTCTGGACTTTCAGTACTGTCTGAGCCATGGCTCTTGCCAGCAGATCCATGCAGTCCTTGAGTCGGATGACTCTTCCTTCTTTGCTGCTTGACTAGGAGGTCTGACTCATAATGTACTTGCCGATAGCCCCTGTGGCACCTGGTGAGAGGTGTTCCCAGTGCACAAGTAAGAGAGATGGAGGGAAATTTAAATGAGCTAGATGAGTAGGTCTGGGTTAGGTCATCTTTGCCTCAGTGTAGGTGGAAGCAGGAAGACCGTGGCCAAAGAGAAGCCGAGCAGAGCTCTCCTGACGTCTCCCTGGGAGATACTTAGCATTTGGAGACAGGTTTTGCTCTGTGACTCAGCCTGCCTCAAACTCAACAATTCTCAGGAATCTGGCAAACCTAGGTTCAAAACCAGATATGAACTAAGTTCTCAGACAGATTGCTCATTCTCTCTAAGCTTTGCTTCCTTGGAGAATAATGTGATTCAATCTATGTTAAGAATTAGTTATTTGTAAGATATCCCTAGCATAATAGCCAGCTAGTAATTGGTGTTTTTAAACTAAAAATTACATGACAGTGCTTAATTTCTCCACACCTAAGTACCCAGCCTCAGCACATTGAACATTTTGTAGAAGTCCAGCTGTCAATCACAGCTGGATCACTAGAATCTACCTGCTATTTGTGGTTCTGTATACAGATTCATTCGTGTTCTGCGATGGCATTTGCAGGCTAGGCTGCCCTTCCTGCACAGCTCTGTGAGACTGCTTCATCTCATCTCACAGGCAGATGCACTCAGTACAACTCGCACACAGGAGAATACAGCTGCCCCTGACAACGCAAGGTATCTGGCCTTCTGTGAGGAGGGCCTTGTTACTTCTACCTGAAGAACAATGAGAGAAGAAACACACAATTTAAGGAAAAATGGAAGAAGATGTTCCCCTATAAGAAAGTATAGTAAGAGGCCTCAGGTGTCCTTCATAATTGTCAAGAAGTGGTCAAGAAATGCTGGAACTTTCTAAAACTATTATGAGAATAGCTGTATTTCTCTTCAACTACAAACTAGTGTGTTTGTACTTCTGGGTTCAGCTCCTCCTTCCTGTGACATAGCTCTCATTGTCACCCCCATACCTGTTAGCAGTCTGATGGAACCCTACTGTATGTCTCATTAGGTGCAGTATGGGACTGAAGCTTCTGTCCAGCTGCACACAAAGGGCCACACAAGCTGGTTATAGGACAGAAACATGACAGGCTAGTCTTTCTATTTTGTTGGCCATTCAACATCGTTACTTGCCTCTGCAAACCCTCAGAAGTAGTTGGTGGTTTTTCTGTTAATAAAACATTAAGTATGATGTTAGAATAGCAGATTTGGCTGTTGAACATGTTGGGACCCTTGCAGGTCTGTGAAACTGAGAATATTTATCTTGAGAATGTGTGGGAGTTAGAACATAGTATGAAATGTCCAAGAATAGCTCTCAAGAGTTGTTGGAGCAGCAGTTCTGAGTGAGGTTGTGTTACTAGCACATAACAATGAACAATGTTTGGACTAGGATATATACTTCTTTGCACCATGTGACATCAGGACACATGTTGCCTGTGATGTGCAGTTACTTTAATGACGTGTTCCGATTATCTGCTTCTTCTTGAGTTTGTTTTTCAGTGAATTTATCCATTTGATGTGATTTTTTTTTTTATGGCATGAAGTTGTTCATAATATCTCAATTATACTCTTCCTTACTCTCCACAAGAATATTATGAAGATATATCTTATTTCTGATGCTGGCAACTTGTATGTGCCTTACCCAGTCTATGTGCCCTCCCCCATCAGTCTCCATTTATCAGCTTTTGCTTGTCTCAGAGAACCAGCTATGATTCCACTGTTTTGTCGTTGTTGCTGTTTTGTTACCTATTTCATAGATTTTCACTTGAGGATTTATATTTTTTCTTCTGCTTACTCTGAGTTTAATTTGTTCTTCATTTTCTAGTTTCTTAAAGTAGATGCTTGGTGTATTGATTTGCTATTTTGCTTTATAATGCACATGTTGAACGCCGTGTTTTCATTTTAGAGCTGTTTTAATGGTAATGTAAATTTGAGGCTGCTGCTTTAACCTCTGTCTCTGCTGATTCTCATCTGCGTCAGTTAGGTTGGTTGCCATCAATGGCTTGCTTGTCTCCCGTGGACCTTCCTTTCCTGCTCTGGGTATTGACCAGCTGTGTTTAGTGCAGATGTTTATTCTTACCTTGGGTGCTTCTTAGCATATATACCTATAGTTCTTTGGTTTATTCTGGGTGACAGGTAAGTTACAGAAGCTTTCTCTCGTCATGGGTGACATTTCCCAAGACTTCCAAGAGTTTGTGAAGCTGCGGGGAGAAGTGACTCCTCAGCTACTTACTCTCCGTCTCACTTAGGAGAAAGGTTAACTTACAGGTGGGGGATGTAGCTCAGTTGTCTAGTATTTCCTTAGCTTGGGCAAGGTCCCAGGTTTCCTCTAAGGGGTAGGGGACAAGGTTTCAAGTCTGCCTTTGCTCAAGCGTTTGTAGCACAGCATGTTTGGATGCTTTGGTGGTGAGTTCACTGTTGGTGTCTTAGAACACTGTTGTCTGGTAGTTTGGTCTCCTACACTTGCGTCTTAGGCTAAACAAAGGACACAAGTTTCTTGTTTTTTGAGAAGCCTCAGTAAAGGAGGCAGGACTAGCACAGAGAACATACTGGTTCCCAAGTGCATCAGAGCCAGTGTTTCTACTAATGCACCGCAGACATATTCAGGGTCATGGTATTAACCTTTCAAACATTTTTTTTTTGGAGTTTAATTTGTAAACAAGACAGCAAGAGATTAACAGTAACAAATAACAGGATGATTTTAACAATAGTCTGTAGCAGGGATATGAGTGGGAAAGTCCGAGAGATTTTAAGTTAGGGTTAGGGTTAACCTAGGCTCCTAGGTTAGGGTTAGGGTAAGGGTTAGAGTTAGGGTTAGGGTTAGGGTTAGGGTTTGGGTTAACCCTAGGCTCCAGATTAACCACAGGGCTGTACAATCCAGAAGGCAGCGCTGCAGGGCGTGGACACAGTTCCACTCTGCAGTCCTGTTCTCAGTTTCTTTCAAAGGAGATCTGCATAGCCAAGGGTTAGTCTCCCCTTAGTTCTGAGACAGGTCCCACAGCGTGCCATACTCACATCACGGGTTCCTTTAGTCTGACTTTTGGGAGCAGACAGTACTGAGACAGGTGCACTGAGACAGATGTATGAGATGCTCTGACTCTTTTCTGGGCCCATGCTAGTGCTCTCAGATGTTTGCAGTGATCTGCAGTCC
The DNA here is from genome assembly GCA_902729485.2 of Mus minutoides. Lineage (NCBI taxonomy): Eukaryota > Metazoa > Chordata > Mammalia > Rodentia > Muridae > Mus > Mus minutoides. Next base: position 888,778 of record LR753362.1, on the reverse strand, counting down.
CAGGATATATGTCCATGAGTACATGTGTATGTGTGTTCATATACCCTGTTGTCCCTCTGTCCCTCTGTCCTATGAGTTCTGCTTTGTTGTTACCAGACTCTCAGCCTGTTTCTCTAGCTGAGGGCATTTGCTGGGCGGAGCCAGCCATAAACTTGCAGGATCCAGTATATAATGAAAATGAGAACTCTTTGTTCAAAAATTGTTGTATATTTTAAAAGAGCCACATTAGAGTGTTATAGAGAACCCAGGCCCTTCTGGGCCGTACCTGGCCAGCTCACTTGTCTGTGAAGAAGGCCTGGCTCCCACTCATCCTCCTTCCTCTGTGCTTGACCTGGAAGCTGTCTTCACAGAAGTTAGCAAAAGCAGCTGCTGAGTTCTGTCACCTGTTAGGGCTCACTGTTTTCCTTTTGCTTGATGTCAAAAGTCCTGGAAATTGTGCCTCCCTTCCTGCCTGCCTCAGGCTTCTTGTTTGAGTTCTTTGGTTGTCTCCAGTAGGAGGCTCAGTTCTGTTCGCATTAGTGTGTCTTGTGCAGAAGCAGAGCTTATTTGCCGTCTGCGTCTGTTTAAGGACCCGAGTAGATGCCTTTTCCTATTGAGCCTGTTGGCTTTGTACCTTGTTTAGATCTCTTTGAAGTAGAATATTTCATATCATTTACTGTTTTCCAATTTTAATTCCTGGACTAAAGGGTCTTGAAGTGGAAGCAGATTCTGTGGTACCCATCAGCTCATTTTCTGAATTGGACCACTTCATTTCTAGCAAGTGTTGCTTTCGCTTGAGATCTCTTGGCCCCATCCTTCTCCATCTTGCCCTGAAGTGCAGACTGTAGATGGGTGAGGACAGGTATTTTCCTACATCTTGTGCAAAACACAATCTCCTTGCAGTGCAATATGATCGGCATTTGTGCAGTAAAGTATTAATAGTGTTTCAGATATGCCCTGTTCTATTAGCAAGAATATACAGTAATACAAAAATGAATTTGTCAAGTTTTATGGCACCATGATCTATTGTACAATATTAATCTTGCTGCAGTATTATTAAGTCATTTTTCATCTTCCTTCAAATTAGTGTTGACGTTCTATTACTGGATTTGTTCTTGTCCCCAGATTAAAACATAAAGGGAAAAAATTCCCTGCTGCAATATTAAAATTAATTGTAAGGTAAGCAGTACCCCATGTAGTAAAGTAGAATCTTCCTCGAAAATAGAATAGGAATTATCTTTGTACTTTCTTCTTGTTCTTACACACACACACACACACACACACACACACACACACACACACACACAGTGTTTGCTTGCATGTTTGTATATGTGCAATTGGTACATCTTATCTAAAGGAACCAGGAGATTGTAGCAAGGGATAGGAATTGAATTTCAAATACATGATCTTATAACTGACAGCAAAATGAGTGGCCCAGGAAGGAAGCAAACTGTCATTGGTACCTGAGCCTCGGAGTTGGCAGAGTGCTGGTGGGCGATAGGTTTATAGGAGGAAAAATTGGGCCTGGCTTGGAGTCTTCTATTTTGTTCATAGATGTAACTTGTGTTCCAAGAAATTTGGGATGTTTAATAAACAGAAAAGAAATCAACCTTTATAAAGGCCAGTATCATAATGGGATATGCTGTAGAGTTTAGAGTCTCCTGTGTATTGGGTGAATGTTGTACCTCCAGCTTTACCCCAGCTACTCAGTAGTGTGTGTTTGTTTGTTTGTTTCCCTTTTGGTACCATTTTTACCCATGTAGGATCCGGCATCAGTCTCTGTATCTTTGCACTTTCTAGGTGCATGAGTGTATCCTCAAAAACACTTCAGGGGGAATCATACCATTCCCAAGGAGATTAAATACATGAACAATTACAATTTACTTTAAAATATTTCAGCAAACTGAAGAATGATTGTATTTTAGTTTTTGTAAGATGAACATTTATGTGATAAATGTGTATTGTGAGAGATAACAAAATGTATAGTCTTTGATGTTGGGTGGTGGAAATATATTTATGTTTAAAGTTTTTCTTTGCAGAAAGCTTGGTTTGTATAGTAAAAAATTTAGTCATTTATATATATATATATAAATTTATATACACATATTATATATATATATATAAAAATTTTTTTTGTAAGTGACAAAGACCACAACAGCCTTCAAGAGCAAAGGTTCAGACTTGAGAAGAAAAATAGATGTAGAATCTTCTGGTGGGTTCTCCATCAGAGGAGTACAGTGTATTTTCTTGTTTTTAGTGAATTACTTTTTATGAGTAATATGTATATGAGTAATGAGCCATGAAAACTTTTAGGAATTTTTTTTTTAGAATCTTTCTTTCTTTCTTTCTTTCTTTCTTTCTTTCTTTCTTTCTTTCTTTCTTTCTTTCTTTCTTTTTCTTTCTTCCTTCCTTCCTTCCTTCCTTCCTTCCTTCCTTCCTTCCTTCCTTCCTTCCTTTTTCTTCTTTCTTCTTCTTTCTTCTTTCTTCTACTACTACTACAACAACAAGGTTACATCTTCTCTTTGAAGTAGTAGTCTTTCATGACCAAGCATTCAAATATATGAGCCTATGGAGGCCATTTTCATTCAATCCACCATATAAGATAAAATACAATGTTTCTTAAAATGACTCCTAACAAAGAAGGAAAATCAATTTTAATTTTTTAAACAGTTGCACAGAACTGCTGTAGAAGAAACTCAAAACCAAAGCTGGGTCTAAGGATCTAAGGGTAACAGTCTGTAGGTATTACCAGAGGCAGAAATGTGGATAAGAAGGCAGGCTCGGGTGTTTGCCGTTTTAGCTCCTGCACCAGAATGTACAGGAGAGCAACTGGAATCCGAGCAGTCCTTGCTCCTGTGAGTTCCTCTGGGGTTTGAGGTTAGGCTGTAGCTATTGTACTTTCTGGCAGGGTTCACAAGTCGTGGGACCTCCCACTTGGAATAAGGCATTGCTACCCCTGATGCAGCTTCAGTAGCTTTTAAGTCAGCTTCTCCACGTGTCTGCAGTGTCCAGTGCTGCATATGTATGCCTGATGGCAGTAAATACCCAGCACCCACCCCAGAAAAACCCATCAGTTGCTACCTGATAAAAAAATGAAGAGCTCCTCAGGGTGGTAGTTATTATAGGCAGCAGAAATTTGTTAGTCATCACCAGTGTCTCCTATGTACTAGTAATACTGTTTTTGGACTGTATGTCATGTAGGAGCTGTCCCCACATGGAGGTGTTTTAGCCCGATTTTAGTTGGTAAAAGTAAGTGTCTCACTGAGTAATATGAAACCATATAGACCAGAGCTCTGTCTCCTCAGAGTTTTGGATAGTGTGCTGGTGGGGCTGTTTGTCCAATCATTTATTTTCTTACTCTCTGTGAAAATTAATTATTAGAGAAATGGAAAAATCGCTGAAGAAAGCAGACATACTGTACTGTTGAGCCGTCTGCCCTTTCCTGAGGAGAGCATTCTCCAGCTGTGACCACAGTGTATAGTGTTTAGTTAAAACAAAGGTTCCTCATATTTACCCTGTTATTAAGAAGCCTAACTCATAGCTGTGTCGATGTAAAGATTGTTTTGTAGAGTTTACTACATGCTCAGGGTACAGGGAATATAAAGATAAGAGGTATCCATCCAGTCTACAGTGTTAGCTTGAAAACCACTGGTTGGAGAAATAGACTGAGTTAATTTTCTGTCAAGTGTTAATGTCATATTAGATGAAAATACTCATTTTGCTAAAATGTAGAAACTCTAGAGTCCAAGTTCCCAAGGTAGCATTGTTTTGCCCTCACACAGCTAGAGCATTGCCACATTGGACCACATGATTGATGCTTTTCCTCTTAACTGTGAGAGCACATACGATTCTCTGTGTCACTGACTGTGAACGTGAATGCTGCTCTCCTAGGAAGCCGTGGAAGCATGCTCAGTGCGTATCTCCAGTGTGACCTTCTTGCTTTCTATTCCTGCCCAACTCTGTCCCTCCTGTGGCTTCTTGCTGTACCTGTTGCAAACTCTGACATCTTCCTCCCTCTGCAGAAAAGCCACTGCTCTGGAACACGCTCATTGCGTCTCTGTTTCTGACATGCTGCATTGTTGTTCTTCATGGAATTCAGGCTGTTCTTTTTCTCTCAATAAAGTGTTTGTTTATGGTATTTTTTAAAATAAATGAAAATATACTACTTCTAAATATTTTTTTCTCAGCTCCTTGTCTCTTTTGAAACCAGCCTTCATTCAGAGGTAGACAAATATTTAATATTAAATATTGATTTGTTTCTGTAGTTCTGACACGTTCTTCCTCTTGAGCGCTCATTTAGGACTCAGCCTCTGTTTAGAAGTGTAGCTCTTTCTTCTCTCTATTCCTACATTTATTGAGTGTCTGCTCTGTGTCATTGACTCTTGGGTCCTGCATATTGAGCATAAATAAACAACCTTCTTTGGGGCTTTGTGCTTTTTTGCATGTTTTTATAAATTATTTTGCTGTAATACCTGTGTGCTCGGCGCCACCCAGGAAAGGGGGTTTGATGTCACAGATGGATGTTAGCTACCATATGGTTACTGGGACTTGAACCTAGGTCTTGAAGAGCTAGCTTCCTTTTAATTACTGCGTTCTCTTTTCAGCTCCTGTTTGCACACTTTTAGGCCGTCTAGTTTTTATTCATATTGTAGTTATTTAGTTGAGCATGTGCACCCTAAAATACTTAGATCAGCAGAAAATGAAACTGGCAGGGTGTGTCAAGTGTTCTTTATTCACACGGGTGAAGAGATAGACAGGTGAGTAGATAGACAATGGGTAAGTCTGCGGTGGTTCTGAGGGTGGTGATAGCTGTGGTGAAAAGAACATGTCATAGTTAAAGGAGAAGCGCTGCCAGGGACAGGGTGTGAGAATCTGCAGTTTTTCTGTTTCATAGAAAGTAGTCATTAAGTGTCTTAATGCAGGCTCTTTCAACTAAAATGCCATATAATAGGTGGCTTGGACAAGAGCTGCAATTCTCACAGTATAGAAAGCCAAGTCCTCCAAGTTCAAGGTGCTGGCCAGTTTGGGTCTTGGTTTTCAGATGCCATCCTGCTTTATCTTCCTCAGATACTGTTTTGTAAAGTGACACCCTCATGATCTAATTATTCTCCAAAGATTCTACTGTCAGTGTCAACACACCAGGCACCGAGACTTACATTACACAAGCCTCTCCTCTGGGAGACACCAGCAAATATTTCTTCCTTGGAAGTAAATAAACATCAGCTGTGTGGTCCTCTAGGGGAGAGTGTAGGTGATGGTGACAGTCCTCTAGGGAAGAGTGTAGGTGACGGTGACAGTCCTCTAGGGGAGAGTGTAGGTGAAGGTGACAGTCCTCTAGGGGAGAGTGTAGGTGAAGGTGACAGTCCTCTAGGGGAGAGTGTAGGTGACGGTGACAGTCCTCTAGGGGAGAGTGTAGGTGACGGTGACAGTCCTCTAGGGGAGAGTGTAGGTGAAGGTGACAGTCCTCTAGGGGAGAGTGTAGGTGAAGGTGACAGTCCTCTAGGGGAGAGTGTAGGTGAAGGTGACAGTCCTCTAGGGGAGAGTGTAGGTGACGGTGACAGTCCTCTACGGGAGAGTGTAGGTGACGGTGACAGTCCTCTAGGGGAGAGTGTAGGTGAAGGTGACAGTCCTCTAGGGAAGAGTGTAGGTGACGGTGATAGCTTCTGAGGCTGGAGATTGCTGTTTGTTCTTCTCTAGAAAAAGAAAAAAGAAAAGCTAAGCCCACTGGTATAACAGGGTGCAGTGTGAGACAGGGAAGAGATGGGGTTGAGTAGGAAGAGACAGTAGGGCCCTTGTCAGCCTAAATGCAAGAAGCCTTGCGTTTACTGTGCTGAGATGGGAAGTCAGAGTTTGTTTGATATGTCAAAGGAATAATGTCAGCATACTTAATTTGAAAAGTAGTAATAGTTTTAACCCAGCATGGTAAATGGTTTCTGTGTATAATCAAATACAACTTTGGAGGGTATAACTTTTTTGTGGATGATGAAATACAATCTTTTAATATTGAGTGTACTTGGGCTGGTGAGAGGTCCTAGTGGGTAGAGGTGCTTCCCTAGGAGCCTGATGACCACCTCTGTTCAATCCCCGAGACCCACACACTGACTTCTGCAAGTTGTTGTCTGATTGTTGTTCATGTATGTAACATAGAGACGTACATTAATAAGCACGGCACATAGATAAAAATAATCCCCCCCCCCTCCTTTTAGAATAGGCACATTGCTCTCAGTCTTTCACATTTAGATACAGTAAGCAACATCATGAAATTCTTCCAGAAGGCAGCTTCTTTTCGTGGCCCATTTGATGAACATAAACTGTTGATTTCTTGTTCCTGGTATGACACTGTGTTATAACTCCTATAAGTTTATAATGAGCAGTTGGTGAGCAGTTTTTATTTTATTCATTTTTTTTTTGTTTGTTTGTTTGTTTTTCCAAAGACAGGGTTTTCCAAAGACAGGGTTTCTCTGTGTAGCCCTGGCTATCCTGGAACTCACCCTGAAGATCAGGCTGGCCTTGAACTCAGAAATCCAACTGCCTTGGCCTCCCAAGTGCTGGGATTAAAGGCATGCACCACCACTGCTCATGAGCAGTTTTTAAATCCTTTTCTCTGTGTTTCTTTATATTGGTCTCTTCTGTTAAGGTTCAGGAACTGTTTCTTTTAGTCTAGACTTCAACATTCACTTATCCTTGAAGTGAAATCTTAGATTTGCATTTCTAGACAGCATTCACTCTGCTTATAAAAATAGAATGTTGTATCTCAGTTGTCTACCACACACCGGCATTTAATCTCTCACTCTTGCTGTTGATGAGTTGTTTGGCATTTGGATAGGAAGAGTAAGCGGACGAGAAGACTGGAGCTCAGTGAACCGCTTCCCGCTCTACAGCTTCATTCCTATGTCATCCTTGGGGTTCACACTCATTTTTGAATTTAATTTTAAATAGTCAAGATTTCTTTCCCATCTAGAGAATAATCATTGCTTATTGGTGTAACTGGGAGCGAGGGGCAGGGAATCGCTCTATGGGATTTTGGACTGAAATGAAGCCTACAGAGAAGCTGAAGCTCTGGAGCAGGGAGTGCCTTGGCAGGCAGCAGCCACCACTAACCACCGCTGTTAGCATTGAGCAGCACACAAGTTCCCTTCTTCTGTCTGAGATCTGCTTTTCTACCTCATTGCTATTCAGGTGCTTTATCTGTGAGATCTTAATCCCACGATCCCTGAGAACAAGGAGGGTTCCTTCATTAGAGAGAGAGAGAGAGAGAGAGAGAGAGAGAGGAGAAAGAGAGAGAGAGAGATATCAGTAATTTTGTTAATATCTAGTATCTAGTTCCCATTCGTATTACCTCAGTTAAAACTTGATTTTTAATCTAAACTCCAATCAGAGATCCAGTACTTGCTTATTTATATTTATTTAATCTTTAGTATTTAATCTTCAATAGTTAATCATATTTTTTTAAACTTGTTTCAGTTTTCTGGACAGTTCTTTGAGTATGTTTTGGTTAATTTTCTATAATGTTCAAAATTCTGGTTTATTTAATCACCTTGAATTTGTGATTCTTACCTCCCAAATGCTTGGCTATATAAACATACACTGCTACTTAAGGGGGCGGGGATCTTATCTCAAAGTACCACATATTTGTATGAGTGTATTGTCTGCATATAAGTGTACTACATGTGCACAGTACCCTCAGAGATCAGGATGGGGTGTTGGTAGTTGTGAGCTGACATCTGGGTGCTGGGATGTAAACTTGGGGTCTCTGCAAGGGTGGTAAGGGCCCTTAACTTCTGAGCTATCTCTGCCGCCCTTCCAAATTCCTAAAACATCAAGTTGTTACACTGTTTTCTGTTAGCAGTAAGAGTAAATATTGGCATGAACGTGAACATTTAAGAATTGTTTTAAAAAAGATTTAAACCATTTTCACACTTGAAAAATCAAAATTTTTATAAAATAATGACTAGTTTAACTATATACTTACCACATAACTGAGTTCTTTTGACCTGTGATATTTTTCTTTCAAAGAAACTGACAATCTTTTTTAAAAGATTGAATGTCACCAGTAAAGATAAATTCATTATTAACTTCCATTGAAATAGGGTAGTCATTTCCTTGAGTCAGAAAGACAGTTTGATTTCTTGACTTTTTATTTGTACTTTCTAGGATTAGGTGCTTGTGGTTCAGTCGACAAAATCATGGTGTGTATAGGTGTGTGTTCATTTGTTCATTCTGTCAGAAAAAAAACTACATGGTCTTTATAGTGTTATGATCCCAGGAAGTTATGTTGGGAATGTTGTGTTCCCAAATTGGAATTTTTTTTTTTTTTTTAAGTTTTTTTGCGCCAGGGTTTCTCTGTGTAGATCTGGCTGTCCTTGGAACTCACTTTGTAGACCAGACTGGCCTCGAACTCAGAAATCTGCCTGCCTCTGCCTCCAGAGTGCTGGGATTAAAGGTGTGCGCCACCATGCCCAGCTCCAAATTGGAATTTTAAGTTTTTGGAAAGTGAAAAGTCCTGCTTTGTGTTTGGAGGTCTGCTCCTGTAGTTAAGCAAGGAACTTCCTTTATTTTTTCTTCAGGAGCTTCTACTCAAACCATGTTAGTAGACCACCTTGTGTTTATGTGTGAATGAAAATATTTATGAGCAGGCAGAAGCAGTTAAGTAGCCACTTCTGTGATGGAGAGGGGCTGCTTATTCCATCCTCAAACATTACTTTTCCCCCAGAAATTGCCTGTCACTAACCTCCAGCAGCAGAATGACTAATTATGAGTTGGAGTGTTAACATTCTTCACTGTTTTGACGTTGTGTGCTTGGCTGGGTGGAGTGTGTATTTTTTTTTTTAAACTTTTTCAGGGTGTCTATATTTATCACATACAATGTAGATGCCTTTATAATAGTAAATATGTGATTTGTTACTCTAACCTTACAATTTTCATCAATAAAGCACAGCTGCTTAGGTACAAATCAGAATGGATTAAGCAGTTTGTTATACCTCGTGGCTCCCTAGAGTAATTTCAACAATGAAGATTTACCAAGAGTCTATAGTGCCATACCAGACTTTTGCTAGTACAGTTCTGTGGCTAGTAAACATTCATCTTTAGTAGTCAAATGGGAAGCAGGGTTCACAAATTTTGAATGGCTGGTAGATGTTCTTATCTCAGCAGAGAAGGGGTGGTCCGAGATCTAGGATGTGATCTCCAGTTGATCCCCTGGTTCTGCTTGTCCTACTCAGTGGTGATAGACAGCTGTTGGATCAGTGGAGAGCCAGTGGGAGATGATGTCATCACAAGGATGGAGATGCCTGTGTGAGGCAGTTAGTTCTGTGGATGCAGCATGCAGCTGTTGACTGTAGTCACCCCCCACCTCTGTGTGTGTCTGTGTGTCTGTCCGTCTCTGTCTGTCTGTCTCTTCTCTGCCCCCGCCCCCAACTGCTTTGCCTGTATATGTATATGCACCATGCCTGGCGACTATGAAAGTCAGGAGAGGGTGTCAGAATCTTCTGGAACTAGAGTTAGAAATGGTTGTAAGCTACTGTGTGGGTGGTGGGGGCCAAACTCTTAAACCATAGAGTCATCTCTGCAGCCCCTCTAGTCAGATTTTCAACGGTCTCCAACCTCTTGAGGTGACCTGAGTAGAAATACAGTAACCTCTGTTGTATATGGAGGGAAATGTACCTTGCTTGTCAGTCTCTCTCTGACTGTAATACTTACTGTAGGGACAGGTATTTTAAGAGAGCATCCTGTTTTCAGCCAGTAAGGCTTTAGCCTGCTCTCCCCTTAGCAGCCCATGCTGTTTGTTTTTTTATAGTTGTGTAATTTGATTTTCCTTTTCTTTTTCCCCTCCCCTTCTCACTCTCCCCCCTTTCTTTCTTTTGAGGAAAAAAGAGAGAACTCTATTGGCTATACTTGTCTCAAGTTCCTTGGCTTAGGCATGTCTCCTGTTCAGACTGTATAAGCCCTGGATTTCTTATGCACACCATATTGGGTTTGTATTAATGAAAGGTTCTAGAAGAAAAATAAGATTATATTTTGGAAAATGTCATTAGTAGTGCTCAATGATAATTGTTAGTCACATTTTTCTATGCAGTGACAGCGAGGGAATTAAATGATTAAGTAATCCAGTTGATATATATTTGTTGAATGTATAGTATGTCCTGGGCCTGGTGCTAGGGAACCCAAGGAAGAATAAAGCAAGTCTTCTTTGAATGAAATTTGATTATAAAAAACTTAGTGAGTAAAACATAAAGTAATTGGTAGTAAAATGAGAAACAAAAGCTAATTAAAATGTCAAAAAGAGTAAGTCAGTATCAAAAATTATCTTAGTTTATATGTAGCAGCACTCACAGAAAAGATAGATTTCGAGTTTTTATAGCTGTATATGAGTACACTATTGCTCTCTTCAGACACACCAGAAGAGGGCATCAGATCCCATTACAGATGGTTGTGAGCCACCATGTGGTTGCTGGGATTGAACTCAGATCCTCTGGAAGAGCAATCAGTGCTCTTAACCGCTGAGCCATCTCTCCAGCCCCCGAATTTCATTTTTTAAAAAAATGTATTTATTCACTTTAAAATCCAGTATCAGTCCCTCTACTGTTCCCAGCCCCCCCACCCCCCCTCACGCAAGTCCTCCCTCCCTCCCACTTTCTCCTTGTCTTTTGAGAAGGGGAACTCCCCCTCTGGGCTCTGGATGTCACTCCGGCACTGCCTGTGTCCCCTCTTCCCCCATCAAGCTGCTATGTCACCTCTTCTCCCACTGAGGCCAGACAAGGCTTCCATTTAGGGGCATGGGACCCACAGGCAAGCACGTAGACATCAGGCGTAGGGAAGGCCCCTGCTACAGCTGTGCAGGGGACTTAGGTCCAGCCTGTGCTCCATCTTCAGTTGGTGATTCAGTCTCTGGGAGCACTCAAGGGTCCAAATTAGTTGACTCTGTTGTTGGTCTTTCTGTGGAGTCTCTCCTTTTGGTCCCTCAAAACTTTACCCAATTTTCAGAAGTCATGGTTTTGCCAATATCAGACAACATATTCACTACTTGAAGGTGTTCTATCTTCATGGTGTTTTTCTTTTCTTTTCTTTTCGTTTTTTTTTTTTTTTTTTTTTTTTTTTTTTTTTTTTTTTTTTTTTTTTTTTTTTTTTTTTTTTTTTTTTTTTTTTTTTTTTTTTTTTTTTGGTTTTGTTTTGTTTTGTTTTGTTTTGTTTTGTTTTGTTTTTCGAGACAGGGTTTCTTTGTATAACCCTGGCTGTTCTGGAGCTCACTTTGTAGACCAGGCTGGCCTCGAACTCAGAAATCTGCCTGCCTCTGCCTCCCAAGTGCTGGGATTAAAGGTGTGTGCCACCACCACCCTTAAAGGAAATTTTGATTTCATTATATTCTGTTTCTATAGATACCAGTTCTTGTAGAATATGAATGTGATTGTGAACATTGGGTTTCTCTTATCAGATACTTGGAGCATTTCGTATTTTGTTTAAAATTATTTGGAATCATTACACATCATTCCATTGACCTTCTTTAGTTATATTTGTTTCCACCATTGGTGTTGTTTTCAAATTTTTATTATACATGATGTCAAATGAACATTCTCTGCATTGGTTTGTTTGGAGAAAGGGTCTTTTGTAGCCTAGGCTGACCTTGGACCCAGCGCCCCATGCTCCTACCTTGAGAGGACAGTGCTCCAGGCTTGAGGCTCCACATTCAGCTGTTGAGTTACTTTTGTAGGGCAAGTACCTGGGAGAAGGTCACACTTACTCTCGGACTTCTCTGTGACTTTGTTTGCCAACTCTGACTTGTCGTAATTGGTTACCTTTATCTTATAGCATAGGTAAGGAGAAGAAAGTGGGCAGAAAAAAATGTATCATTTAGCCCTTTGGCATATAAATAGTAATAAAGAGCTGAATTTTTGTAATTTTTTTTTTTTTTTTGTTCGCAATGTGAAAAGGAGGAATTGCAGCTTTTAAGTAGAAGTGCTTTAGCATTCAGTCATATCCTTTGGCACAGTGTCAAGTTTTTATTTTTAGGGAGGTAGCTGATAAAGACTCTGTCCCTCATAAGGGAAGTCAGGGTGGAAGAAAGAATGTGTTGTCCTGATAGAGCATTCAGGGAGCCTGCTGACTCTGCTGAGAGAAATGATAGTGGCTTATCATCATCACACCGCCAAAGCCAGGCATTCAGTCAGCTTAGATACAAAGTAGGGAAGGAGACAAAAGTCTCAAGTGAAGACACACAGGCAGCTCTGAACCCTAAAGGAAGAGGGGGAGGGGGAGGAGAGGGGGCTGAGTGCTGGCAAAGCTGGGCCTATCGGACACATTCTTCAGGTGCCCTGTGTTCCAGGTAAACTCATTGGAAGTACTTTATTTCTCTCATTGAGGGACAACATAACACTTTCATTTGTTCTTTTGATCTTGATGCAGTGCCTGGTACATAGTAGGCTTTTTAAATGCTTATTAATTGTATTGAATTAACAGGTGAAATTGGTAGTTGGCAAATGTGCCTTGAAAATTGTATTAATTAGCTAGAGGCTTCTTGAACTGACATATGACATGGATGGGGAGAGACTTCCATGACGTCAGGTATGGGTCACAGAGTTGGAGGAAGTTCAGGAAGAAGAGGTTGTGCTAACTGCTTCATTGAAACACCTTTTGAAAAGTAGGATCCTTACTAAAAATTCACATTTGAATATTTACATCAAATTTATTGTGATCTTGCAGGTCCTAGAAACCCAAAATGTCCTTTAAAATGTGGGAAAATAATAGAAACTACCGGCTATTCAAACAATAGAATATTAATTATCAAGCCACAAATAGATACAGATGATTCTAAAGTGCAGATTTCCAAGTGAAAGAAGCTGATCTGGAAAGGTTGTATTCGTGCTGTCGTTGATATAACCGTGGAAAATGGAAACCCAAAGCCTTAGTGCGGAGCTCAGTCAGTGATGTGAGTTCACACAGTACAGCAGTTTGCAGGTTGGTAACAGTGTTACCTATGACATTGATTGGTGGGTACTTGACAGTTGTCAATATGTAAACCATGCAGTACAGAGAGTAAGCCTTAATGTCCATAAATTTTGATAAATCATTTAGGAAATTGTGATATCCTAGGATATAATGCAGCATGTGACAACTAAGGCTTACTCTGTGTAACTGTTACCTTACTGAGAAGGGGGGGTTGGCAAATGAAAGAGCTGTAACTCTAACTCTAGGACTAAGAGCAGCCTGTAATACTAAAAGCGCAGGAAGTAAACAGAGGCACTGACTGGGCTGTAATTGGTAACATTATTTTCCATGGAGATAGAATCTGATCTTGCTGTACATGTACCCTGGGAGCTGGAACTTCTAGTGAGTGGAGAGGGATCGGGAAGCTGTATTTCCTTTTGTTGGTGTGGGAGTTTATAGGTGAATAAGGTGGGGAGCCTGGTATGGTCTTTGTAGTAAGACACTAGAAAGGATACATCAGTAAAAATGTATTTATCATAGTTTAATATGGATACAGATAGCTATACAGGTATTTACAGTTGTTAATAATATACTCAGATGTTGCAGACAGATATCCTCACCATCACACAATGAAGTATGAATAAAACAAAAGTACCTCCTCCTCCTCATCCCCTCCCTCCCTCCCTCCCTCCCTCTCTCCCTCCCTCTCCCTCCCTCCCTAAAAAGGGTGACTCATGATCCAAACTGGGCTAGTAAGCATACTGGGTTGAAAAAGTTTTAGAAATAGGATGGAGATGGCTTTGCTTAAACCTAAGTTTTACCTGTGAGGGAATAAAAGACTTAAATTCCCTTGCTTAAAAGATTGACAAGGTGGAGGAACTGTGGAATATTGGCCCTTGGCAGGTTAGCCAAGGAAAAAAAAGGTAGCATTTCTCAGAGATTATTATGTTCAGATGTTTTTTTGTTTCACTAGCTGAGAAGGGCTCAAGTAATGTCACAGCAGCAGATCATAGTGAAACCTAGATCTTGCTTTCAGATATCATTTTCCAGTGATAGGTCCTTGGGTAGGATTCAGGCAGAAATATCTAATGTGAGATGCAAGCGCATTACATTGCCAACAAGTAAGCTAATGCCTTTTAAAACTACAATGGTAGCATCACTGAAAGCACTTTTAGTAACTTAGTCTCTTATCAGCCTTTATAGACAGAGCAACAAAATTAACAAGTGTGTTGTTTAAAGTGTACAGTGCACTCACAACTCTACAGAGAAATGTAATGGTTGATTAAGTAAGAGAGAAACATTAGCCCTGTAAAATTATAAATAATTTATGTGGATATTCTACCTTAAGTAGAGTTCCTGATTGTGGCTTGTGTATGGTGACACCCTTCTAAAGTGGGGGTAGGAAAGAGGTGGGGAAGTCAATTAAAACGGAAAAACCTGCTGTCTTAGTCAGGGTTGTACTGCTGTGAAGAGACACCATAACCACTGTAGCTCTTGGAAAGCAGGTTCGGGGATGTATTGATTATCATCATGGTGGAGAGCAGAGAGCATGGTACTGTGCAGTCTGACACAGTGCTCGAGCAGTCCTAGAGTGTCCAGATCTGCAGGCAGCTGGAAGCAGCAATACTGGGCCTGGCATGGGCTTTTGAAGCCTCGAGCTCACCCCCAGTAATACACTTTGTGCAGCAAGGCCACACCTCCTAATCCTTCTCAGGGAGCGCTGCTCTCTAGTGACTGATCATTCAGATACCAGGCTGTGAGGGCAGGAGCCCCCCTCACGCTGCTGCCTCAGCAGTGACTGAAGACTAGTGTCCATAGGTCATTTATATGCAGTGTGATGGCGGTTAGTCTCCATAGGTCATTTATGTGCAGGGTGATGACGGTTAGTGTTCATAGGTCATTTATGTGCAGGGTGATGGCGGTTAGTGTCCATAGGTCATTTATGTGCAGGGTGATGACGGTTAGTGTCCATAGGTCATTCATGTGCAGGGTGATGACGGTTAGTGTCCATAGGTCATTCATGTGCAGTGTGATGACCATACTTTGAGTGTTTCTTCTTCCTAGTAGGCTGTACACCTATTAAACACATTCTGGTCAGGAAGAAAACCTAAGGTGGTGGGCTAAATACTTTTATTTTTATCATCATGGTGGAGAGCAGAGAGCATGGTGCTGTGCAGTCTGACACAGTGAGCTGAGCACCTATGCATCATCCCAGGAAATGGGATGATATAATATGCTGTTCAGGGCAAGGAGGAGACAAAAGGCGTGAAGTATGGACTTAGTCTCTTATCAGTATTGGTTCATTCCGTGTGACACATGTGCCATAAGTAGCAAAGCAATGGAACCCTGGGGACTGGGGTTCTTTGATGTAGTCTGGTATTTCTGCAAACCTACAACTAGTTTTTAAAGAAAAGCTTATTTTTGTCACACTGCTGTTAATTGCTTATGTTTATCTGTAGGTGAAAGTTTGAAAAAAAATTTTTTTCCAATTTTTTATTAGATATTTTCTTAATTTACATTTCAAATGCTATTCCGAAAGTCCCCTCCCCCTTACCCCTCCCTGCTCCCCTGCCCACCCACTCCCACTTCTTGGCCCTGGCGTTCCCCTGTATTGGGGCATATAAAGATTGCAGTACCAAGGGGCCTCTCTTCCCAATGATGGCCGACTAGGTCATCTTCTGCTATATATGGAGCTAGAGACACGAGTTCTGGGGGTTCTGGTTAGTTCATATTGTTGATCCTCTTCTAGGGTTGCAGACCCCTTCAGCTCCTGGGGTTCTATCTCTAGCTTCTCCATTGTGGGCCCTGTGTTCCATCTTATAGATGATTATGAGCATCCACTTCTGTACGAGACAGCTATATCAGGGTCCCTTAAGTAGGCAC
>LR753362.1:657885-872895 GCA_902729485.2 Mus minutoides | reverse complement strand
ATTTTTAAGGAAAGCAAATTAGTATATGTGGTGGTTTTAATGAAAATGCCTTCTGTAGGCTCATATACAGAATGTTTAGTTTGCAGCTGGTAGACCTGTGGAAAGGGTCAGGAGGTGTGCCCTTGTTGAAGAAGGTATGTCACTGAGGGTGGGCCCTTCATATAGCTTCTAAAGGAATGAAAAGTGCATAGGTGCTCACTGTGGGCCTTGTGCTTTATATTTAAGGAATGCACTGTGTGTGTGTATGTGTGTGTGTATCAGTAGAAGCAGAAATCATAAGCATCTTCTCTTTCTCTTGTGCAGTGGGCAAGACTTAGTTTGCTCTGTCCACTTGAAAGGAACTTGGAACACCCAGACACCTGAGAAAGACAGCACTACTTTTCTGCCCTTTGCAAAGTAGTCTGCAAGTGTCCCAACGGAAATCAAAGCTTTAGAATGAAAAGTGTTTGAATTCATTTTTATTCATTCTGAAATTAATTGCTCTATCTACACCTCAAAGGATAGTACCAACTTCCAAGTTAAGAAATATGCTTAATCTTGTAGAGAGAGAGTTCAGAACTCTGTTGTGAGAACCTGAAATGAATGTCCATGCATCTTAGCAGAGAAAGTTTGTTCCAGGTCACACGGTTTGCACCTTAATGATCTTACGTACCTAACATATTCTGTGTTTTAAGTATATTGTTGTAGATCAGAGCACTGTAAAATATATTGGAATTTTATCTTTTAGCAAGCTAACAGCTAGTGGTTCAGATCTTTAGATTTTAGTGAATAAAATTACCTTTTACTTTGTAAAACTATGGGGTTATTATTAGTTCTTTATCAGACATTAATTCATTCTGTGGTCACATGTAAAAATCCCTAAATTTGCACAATGCTGAGAGTGTTGTGAGAGGTCTGGCTTGCTGGAAACTGTAGACATATACACATGCATTTGTATTTCCATGGCTGCAGCAAGCTATTATGGAAGGTCACTTAATGAAGTGAAGTCAATTCAAAACTAACAGCATATAAAAGAGTTCTTGTCATGCCTTTTAGGCTAAACACTGATAAACAGGTGAGCGCAGAGTTAATAACCATGTGCTGTCTTCCTTTTTGCCTTTCTGAATGGTATTTATTTTAACTCTTCATTATTTGAAATGTTGAAGACTCACAAACTCACTGGAAGTTTTGGGCTCAAGAAAAGTTTTGTTTGAAGTCACTCTTAATTTTATTAGGACCTGTTAATTTATTTTTCTGTGTTTGAAATCATCGACATAATAAAGTAAGCAAGCGTAAGAATCTGTCAGAGATAAGAGTTGCCCAGGTATGCAAGTGGAAGTAGTTATATTTGGCTAGATTATAAAGTCTTTGAAAGTGAGATTATGCGACACAGTGCTCTGCAGGTGCACGGTGCAGGGACACACGGAGGCTGGCCATTGGCACACAGCTCTTTTTTTCACTTTTGTAGGAAAGCCTGCAGACTCTGACCTCAGCTGCAGGTACTTACTCTATTTAGCATGTTCTTCTAGCAGATGGGTGTGTGCTTTAGCTGTCAGCTGTGAGCATCTTAGAAGCATGCCTCAGACGTTTTGTGCAGTTAATAATAGAGACTTGAATTCTAGAATACTCGGCAATGTGACTTTTCCCTTAAGAATATACGTGCTATGTAATTACAAACATGATGTAGGCATAGTTCAACAATAAATACGTGCCATGCTCTGTGAAAACACTGAAGGTATCAAGGTGACATCTGCAAAAGCTATGGCTTTGTTTTAATGATAGTACTATGTTTATAATTAAAGCAGGCTATATATTCTGTTGTGGACAAGTGGAATTAATGATCACTGAGTGAGTCTATCTGAGGAATGTTGAGTTTAGAGAGTGGAAAAGAGGCCATTGTACGGCTTCAAGTGAATGTCCTAATTCTTGGGGTATTCAGGCTTTTAAGTCTTGCAGAAATCTTAGGTGTTTGGCAGTTGCTTTCTTGTAACACGGGCTCTCTCCATTCTTGAGGCATATGTTCTAAGACATGCTCACTGTATTTTCCTGTTTGTGCACACCTATGATACAGCTTAACTTGTCACTTAGGCACTGCAAGAGATTAGCAGTGGTAAGATGGGGCAGTGGGAACAGTATTCTGAGAAGCCTGTAGCAGTGAGTACTCTTAACACCATTAGCTTCTAGACAAGCACCATGCCCTACAGTTACTCTGATAACCAGGTTGTCTGTCAAATGTCTAACAGGCAAGTGATGTATAGATCTATTCCTCAATTTACATGGGATATTGGTATCAGTACCCTCACATGTACCCAGATCTGGGTGTGTTCAAGTGTCCTATTTAGAATGGTATGGTATTTACTTATAGTTTATATACTTGTATGCCTCGGACTGGACTCAGTCGGCCCCTCAACCCACGGGAGAATCAGGTTCCTGGTATGCAGGTGGGCAAGGAGTCGGCAAAAAGTGACAGACACTGACATAGCGAGAGTGCTGTATCTGAATGTAATTTCTCAAAGTGAGCATCAGACTTAAAATACAGAAAAAAATAAGGAAATTAGGTGACACATCAGCCAAGGTACATTGAGGTTACTGGATGCCTAATGACTCTTTACATAAAACAGAAGAACGCATACATAAAGACTGACAGGAACTAGGAAATGTAACAACTGAGACAAAGTCAGCTCTATCTAAGGTCAGCTATATTCTTAGAAGCCAGGTGTGAGGTCCTTATGCTCCCAGGGCAAGGGCTTTTATGCCCAAGCCATAGTTCTAATTCTGATTTATTGTTTAGCCCACCACCAGTCAGCTCTTAGTAAATACCCAACTATGCGATTATCTGGGCTAGTGAAAGTATGTGCTAGGGAGTTAAGCTCTAGCTAACCTTCTCATGAATAATGCAATACTCTAGTTTCTTCTTAAACCACAGCCTGATCTTCTTCCTAAACCATTGTAAATTCCTATATATGGGAGTGACTCGGCTGTTATTCTAAGTGATTTTTGTGGGGGACTTTCTTCTATTAAGTAATGTAGTCTGCCATACATAACTGTAATAAGAATTCTAAACTTACTTTGCTAAGCTTGCCCTGAAATTTCTAACTCTATGTAGTAGATAGTAATGCCTGATTTTTTTCACTATCTCTCTTTCAATATTGGAGGGAAGTCGTCTGAATGAATAACATTCTCACTAAATTCCAAGCCCAGGGTCGGCTCAAGGGCTGCCTAGGACATTGGTGAAGTCCAGGAAGCAAAGTTCAACCTAATTTAGGTATTTGACAAATCATTAGTTGGAGGCACCTATAATAAAAAGCACACATATCCATTCACCTACTAATGCAGGACAAGTTTGGAGCATTCGTGCTATGGGATGCCAAGGCTCCAGGAGACTACGTTTCCGTGAAACTTTTTGCCTCAGGACTGCATCCAAGCTTTTGGGCTTGCCTTGCAGACTTCTTCACTGGAGTGGGTGTGGCACTTGCACATATTTTAGAGCATCCCTTGATTACTTACAATGCCTATTGTCTTTTAGTGATATATAAATAGTTACTGTATTATTGCTAAAGTACCAAAGAAGTGTACATACTCAGTACAGACACTACATTTAAAAGAAGTGTGTGTGTGTGTGTGTGTGTGTGTGTGTGTGTGTGTGTGTGTCTGTGTGTCCAGCCTCAGAAGCCATAAAGCGATGTTGGATCTTCTGGAGCTGCATTTACAAGGTAGTTTTGAGGCACACCATGTAGGTGCTGAAACCAAAGGTTCTCTGAAAGAGCAGTTTTTGTTTTTGACCGAGCCAACTTTGCAGCCCCAGACATGACAACTTAAAAATATTTTTATGCATTGGTTGAATCTCTGAGTGTATTGGCATGGAGGAAGGAATATAAGCACTGTACTGGACATGCCAGAGAGGAAGTCTGTGGCTTTATGATGGCTGGATGGTGTGATTGCATCACGCTACTTAGAATGGGACACAGTTATAGAATTTTATGTTAAGTAGTCTTGTTCTATAACTGACTGGGTAACTGGAACTATAAGAAGTGAAAGGGAGGACCAGGGTCCAGCAGTGGGGGAAACTGGTTTCTAGCATATCTCCATGTCACCTGCCTTAGAATGAACAGTGTTCCTCCTTTGAGGGTTTCATTCCCCACCTCCTCTCTAATGGCAGCACACTGGGAATGTAGAATCTTGGTCTGTTGGTCAGAGTTGGGGTGAGCAAGTGGGACACAGCACAGGAACAAGTGTTCATTCAGATGGAACCAAACAGTAAGTACTGTAGCAGCTACAGTTGTGGTCATGCTTACTTCTAACCTAGACTCCATCAACTGGAATGGTTGAATGAATAAAATCGAAGTTACCAACTGCCAGACTTGAATTTTAGCCTAAAATACGTTGCTTTAGAGTGGGAAGGATATGAAAAGTGAGTCCACAGATAATTCACAACCTCCGTGTTTAATCATTTACAGATAAAATGCTTGCCTCTTCGTTAAGCCTACTGAGTAGCAGATCGTGGTCTTGTAAAGATAAGAGGAGATTGGCATTTCTTTTGAGGATCTTCTCTCAGAAGTTATACACAGCTTACTTAAAGCCTGTAAAATACACATGTGAACTCTTCCATCTCTAAGCTGGTGATTTTCTTGTCATCACAAATCTGTGTAGGTGTGTGTGGACAGTTAACTGCTTGCCTGGTACCAGACATGACGGGTAGCTTCCAGTGAGATTATCAGTCTCTGAAAGTGTCATGGCTTGGGCGCTTGAATATGAGCAGGATGAAAAGTGAGAGTCTGCTCAGCAGATTGGCTCAGAATTTCTTTAGTGTTTCAAAGCCCAGGAGTTCCATGTGGGATGGTTTAGTTTGATCTTTTTTTTTATGGATGTACATACACACACACACACACACACACACACACACACACACACACGTATTTACTTTCACTATATAGGCAATCTAAGCATGTTTTGAAAGGTGGAATTTTAGTCTCAAAGTTTGGCTCTAATATCTATCAAAGTTTGATAGACATTGACAGATGTTTCTAGAGGTAATTCTTTGCAATGAAATCTTAATTTCTTTATAGTGGCAGTATATAAAAATGACTATGGGCATTCATTATTGCATTGACAATAATAACTAACAACTGCCTGCCAATTGTTATACTGTAAGAGCACTTGGCGTTCAGATTAGATCCTGTTATAGGAGGAGCAGCTGTTAAGAAAGGTCCACAAGGCTCCATCTCTCTCTCTCTCTGCTTTCAAAACTCAGCCAAGTCATTGAAGTATTTGCGAGAGAAAGTTTATTTTTGGAATAATATGTCTGAACCGTAGGGCTCCTGTGTGAAATTTAAAAAATTATACATTAAAACTGAAGAAATATAAGAATTTTTAACCATTAAGGACTATTGTAAGCACTTTCTGTGATTTGGGAGTGGAAAAACTTGAATGGATAGTCAGTCGCCTGTGGAAACAGTTCTAGCGCTTGAAATTTAGAATTAAGGAAACTGAGCAGAGTCTCACGCTAGGCACTGCGCGGTCAGTGCTGCAGCCCGTGCCTCCTCAGCTCTGCTTGCGCCCTGTCGTGCCGGGCACTGCGCGGTCAGTGCTGCTTGCGTCCTGTCGTTCATACAGACCGTGGTGCTTCCTTTTTCATCTTTGCACTCAGAATCACCCATGTGCTTCTTGCTGCCCTTCTCTTAAAATGAATGGGAGCTGGGCATGATGGTGCACACCTAATCTCAGCACTACGGAACTGTTCTAGGAGAGCAAGACTTGATAGAGATAACCCTGTTTGAAGAAGCACACAAGGAATGGAGGAGAAGGAAAATAAGGGATAACCTTTCAAACTTACAAAATAATGGATGTTTTAGATAAAAAGCATTTAAAGCATGTGTGTAGTAGTACACTCTAGAGTTTATTTACTTGATTATTATTTAGACAGGGTCTAATTTTGTAGCTGGGCTGGCCTAGACCTTGTAGAGATCTGCCTGCCTCTGCCTTCTGAGTGCTGCACCACCATGCCTGGCACATTATATTTTAACAGGCTAAATATTGGCTTGATTGAATCTACTCTTCTATGGCACCTTTGCTCACACAACTTCAGTTGCAGTGATGGGTTTTTTAAAAATTCTAAAATTGTTATAGTTATTACATTCTAAATAGGTAATGTGCCAAAGATGAATATCATAATAGTTAAGCTTATTATTATTATTATGATTATTATTATTATTTTAGATTTGATTTGCTTTCAAGAACACTAAAAAGTAGCATTCAAATAGTTCTTCAGCACATATGAGGGAAAGAAGATTATTTGGATGTTGTGAAAAACTGTTAAACTGAATGTACATGTATTAGGCAGTTTATTCAACCTGAAATTTTGGTTCTTTGAAATCCCCTAGAAATGCTGTTGTTCTGTAACCAGATGTCATTGATTCAGAGTAGTCTTCCAGGGATGTGCTGCATGAACTCAGATGAGGGCCAACCAGCTAGCTGTAGCAGCTGTCCTCCATTGTGTACCCTGAGATGTATAGTTCTGTAGGGACAGCTTCAACATCTGTCCTCATCCCCAGAGAAAAGTGATCATCTTCTGTATGCACACAATACATACACAATGCACGTGTTAGAAAGTGAGTTTAGTAGACTTGAGATCATGCTAATAACAGAAGATGACCAGCTGTTGTGTCTGTTCTGATGTAAGTCAATGTGGGATGGTGAGAAATTTCACACCAACTTTATTTCACACTAAATAATTTTAATTGTATATATATATATATACACAGAACATGTGAAATTTGCCTGATTAAAAAGTCATCCTTTCTAAATAAAATATAAACTTGGCTGTCTTCTGGGTCTCTGCTGTTCTGAGTGCTGTTGTCCTTGATGAGGGTCATTCGTGCACTCTGCTAAAACAATTTCTTAGTGCTGTGAATCATAAGGTGTTAAACTCTTACATGTTTGTGCACAGCACACAAAAGTGCACAACACTGATTCCTGCTGTGGTTTTGACTGATGATCTGTGCTCTGGAGGATTGTTCAGAGTGAGGGGAGGAAGAAGCTATGGATTCCTTGAAATCTAAGGTCATAGTGTGAGGCTGAAGCAGGTTGTAGCCAGCATATCTCATTGTTTATACACTGTAACAAGTTGTAGCCTCTGTGTCTCATTGTTGTACACATTGCACAAGCATAATTCCTGAGAAGTGGCGGGATTTCAAAGGCCAAGGTGTTTTTCACAGGTTTTGTAGATAGACCAGTGCTAGTAAGAGTTCTACATTGCATTTCTCAGGAAAGGCAGAGGGATGAAACAATTTGAATTTGGGGCCTAGATTACATTTGCATAGCAATAAGTAGTTAAAATTTTTTGAGAAGTCGGAGAGGTCAGCAAAGGCTGTTTTCTGTTGAACATTCCGAAGGGTAATCTCCAGTACAGACTTACAATATGATAAACGTAGTATGTGTGGCTGTGTAACTGACTTAACAGAGAGATGATGGGTGTCTGTCGTATTCTTTCCATTTATTTAACTTGACCTATTTGCATAATGCCATCTAGTCCTTGGCTCAGGATTTAGGAATCAACAGTGAAATGATCATTAAATAAAAGTTTTAAAGTGTGAGCCTTGTTAGCTTTAAGTTAATTCTGGCTAATGGTAAAATTATATATTTAAAATTAGTACTAGGCTCAACAGCTAGAGGGACAGGCAGAAAACATGACCCAGAAAACGATTTCTGCCCATTTGAATGGAGAGTTTTTCCTAAAGAGGTGGGAAGTGTCCATCCATTGATTTGTTTATAAGTGCAGTTTTGTTTTTTTTTTTTTTTAAAGATCGTAGAATGGATGTCTTGAATTGTAGAATGATATTTTGGGCCTTGCTACTAAATCTGTGGTCCAGGTGGTAGCCGCAGTAGGATCAGGTGGGCTGTTGGAGAGGGAGAGACAGAGGTGCTGCTCCAGTCCAGCTGAATCAAAACCTGCTTGCCTGCCACACTGCAGAGAGTTCTTGTACCTTTCAGGTGTGAGATAGAGAGGCTTAGGGACCTTTTGGAAAGCAGGGTCTTCAATTACATGTAATTTAAAAAAATCCCCAAACTGGGATTATTGGAGGAAACTGAGTATTTACGATGGCAATTTACACTGATCTAAGGATACTGTACGAGAGAGGTACGAGACCTTCATTACGGAGAATACAATTCATGAACTGTTATTTTACTGCTAGACAAACTGGTGACTCCCAAAGGCCTGGAAAAAGTGTATTTTTTTTTTTTTTTTGTACTTGGTTTTATACTTATGAACCCCAGGTAAAATTTCAAATGTAGGAACATTTCTTTTTTTTTTTTTTTTTTTTAAAGCAGTAAAGTTGGTCGTGTCTGGGGTGTGTGTGTCCAAAATGACTAAGCTAGTTTGTGAGAGGATTCTGAGCATGAGAACCCTGCTGTGAGCTGAGATCTTGTCTTCCTCATTCTGTTCCCCCCTTTCTCTCTCTCTTTCCCTTCTCCCCTCTCCCCTCTCTCCACAGCCCACATCATTTACCACTAACTAGGTATCTCAGGGGTCCCAGTTCTAAGCTGTTACAGACTTTGGTAGTATTTTTAAGTGCTCAGTTTTAAAACTCAATTTTAAGGCTGTGTGAAGGACCCGGATTTGTTCTTGTTAGGTATATGTAGTACATGGTTTGTCGAAACCACAGTGGGCTTCCTGCTAATAGGAATTTAAATATATAGTCATTCTTGGAAGTGTGTATCCAGGATTCAGAGGTTTTGGTCTCTTGGTAACTAATCAAGAAGCCCAGTGATACTTGCCTACAGGCATCGTGTTCACAGGCCAGATTTGTATCTGCACTGCCTTATGGTAGGACCTGAGGGAAGGGAGTTCTCATTGCTTTTGTGTGTGTGTGTGTGTGTGTGTGTGAGAGAGAGAGAGAGAGAGAGAGAGAGAGAGAAACTTAGAGAGAGAGAAACTTGAATAGCTAGCAGATAATTTAAAAGAAAGAAATCTAACTTCTTTCACTCTGAGTGTGTGGTCTCTGTTGCCAGGTGCTGTTGTATGGAAGGGGAGAAAAATGCTAAGTTTAGGTGGCATTTTAACAAGGGGATAAATGTTTTTGGCCCCATTTCCCACTGACATCTGATTTCTTCTTTCCCTCTCTCAGCAGCAAATAACACCAAACACTGCTGGATATCAGGTTATAATAGAGCCAGTGTTTACCTCCCACCCTCCACCCACAGTTAAATATCTGAAAATCCTTATATCAGGAGAGACAAAATGATCTTCTGAATTCCTCTCATGCATCTGTTAAACTGCAAGAGCTTGCCAAAACTGCATTCTGAACTCTTGCTGGTTCCTACATGTGTTACCAATATCCACATTTAGTTTTGGAAATGAATGTGGTTAGTTTCTGTTGTGGCTTTCTCAGAAAACTCTGGGGCCACATTAGGCCTCTTACAGTGAGTGTTTGACCTGTCTTTGCTTCTGTCTGGATACATTGTAGGAAAGCAGATGGTATGACTTTAAAGTACAGCATGTAAGCAGGAGAGTGTGACCTTTCCTGAGACACAAAGTTTATGTTTTATTACTTCTTTGATATTCCTGTTAAGGCCTATTAAGACTGCTGAGGAGTGAGCCTGCCATTTCTGTCAGATGAGCAGGACAAGGATGAAGCCCTGTGAATGGCAGCTAAGCCTGTGGCAGGTGTGCTTTTAGCTTCTGTCTGTAGCTGTTGGTTCTCATACCTGTGTTGGGCTGCAGTGGGGCTGTAGGAATAAGAGAAAGACAGTAAAAAGTTCTGACACTCTGTTTCAGGCTGTTAATTTAGGCAAACATATGTCTAAACACTTGGTATTCATAAGGTAAAAGATAACTGCAAGTTCACATGTTACCACAGAGGTTCTGACCAGCTCTGCTTATCTCAGACCCCTGAAAAGAATGTGGGCCTAGAAGTTACTGCTATCCTCAGATAAAATTGCTACTGGAATTGGG
Organism: Mus minutoides; assembly: GCA_902729485.2. Lineage (NCBI taxonomy): Eukaryota > Metazoa > Chordata > Mammalia > Rodentia > Muridae > Mus > Mus minutoides. The sequence goes on along the minus strand of LR753362.1, from coordinate 862,964 downwards.
AGTGAGGACACTGCTGTCTTGCCCTAAAATATGGTTATGTGGGGGATAGACTTAAATATCATTATCTGTGTGCTATCTGTATATATATATATATATATATATATATATATATATATATATACGTTATATATAAGAATCATGAAGATTGGCACATTGCTATGTGACTTTAAGAGGTAATTCCACTTTGAAGTTCTAAGATCAATGGAGACTGTAACAACAGCTTGAGATCAGAACCCTGGTCTTTTTTTTTTTTTTTTTTTTTTTTTTTTTTTTTTTTTTTTCTCCTTTTTGGTTTTTTTTGTTTGTTTTTTGACAGAGTTTCTCTGTGTAGCCCTGGCTATCCTGGAACTCACTCTGTAGACCAGGCTGGCCTCGAACTCAGAAGTCTGCCTGCCTCTGCCTCCCAAGTGCTGGGATTAAAGGCGTGCGCCACCACTGCCTGACCAGAAACTGCCTGACCAGAAACCTTTTCTTATTTTTATGTGGCCTTTACCTTATAGCCTTGGTCAGGTCAGTTCTGTGCACTAACACATCTGTCTCTTTCATTAAAAAAGGGGAAGTCGTTCACATTACTGCCTGAGGTATCTAAGTAGTGTGTGACTGTCATCTTTATTTGAATGGTACTTTCATAGATCAAGAAGCTGATAGACTGTGATACTTTAGTAGAAGTTGAAAGAATGAAATTGAAAAAATAAAACTGAGGAAAAGCAGCAAGTCAGAGAGTGGATCAGGAAAACAACAATAATGTTAACATTGGTTTACATTAAGGATAATAGATGGTCATGACTGTCAGGCCTGGCACCCACCCCCCCTTCTTAAAGCATGTGTAAGACCTTACTTTCTGAGGTTTGCCCTTCCAGCTGTGAGTCAGTGCATGTTGTCTGCTCTGACCTCTGACCTCGGTATTGCTACTTTTGTGCTCATTCTGACCCCAACAGCTTATTTTTCCCTGCCCTAACCACATTTCTTTATCTGTGCCTTCATTTTACCCCAACATGTTTCTTGGTTCCATCATTCAACGCTAAACAACTATGGTAAATTAGATTGATGTTTTACTAATAGCTTTGTTGAAAGATAATCCACATTCCTTAAAATTCACTCAGTTTTTGGTGATACCCATCACCCCTATCACCAGCATCTTAGTTCAGAAGACTCCAACGTCCACGTGGGTGGCCATGGATGATACACACTGTGTTAAGTCACAGTCAGTGTGGAACCCTAGCTACATGTCTGCACAAGGTAATTAGTAACTGATGGTGGCAGTGTGAGCACCATCCATAGTGAGAGGGTAGAGGAGTGAGGCCATGTTCCCCGTGCTTTGCTTTCTGCTCAACTCAGTAACCAGGGCAGAGCGCGGCAGGTGGGGCTGTGGGGTTGTGGGGGGGGGGGTTGACTAGAGTGTCCCCTTTTGTGATCAGGACTCAGTGGGGAGGGGGCCACCTGAGCTTGTTTCTGAGGTTTGGTTGCTAGCCCAAATACACAGAAAATAAAATTTGTTTTACACTGAATGTGGTAAACAAGAGTGACTGATGCTTCTTCATATGGGAAAGTAAGTTGGCTTTTTTTCTAAGACCTTTAAAAATGCTTTGCATGTCTCTATCGCCTCCTCTGTGAAAACACAGACATTCTCTGTGGGTTTTCTGCAAGAGTAGAAAGTACTTTTAATTGCTAAGCTAACGCTTGTCTCCTTGACTTACATTTTTAAGGTATTTGTTTTTTTAACAGGTGTGGATTTTTGATTATGGCATTTTTGTTTAGAGTAACAATAGGATCCAGGCATGGTGGTCCTTTCCTTTAATTTCAGCAGCTTGGAGACAGAGGCAGATAGATCTCTGTGAGTTCATGGTCAGCCTGGTCTAGATAGTGAGAGACCTTGTGTAAAAAAGAAACAAGCAAAAAAAAAAAAAAAAAAAAAAAAAAAAAAAAAAAAAAAAAAAAAAAAAAAAAAAAAAAAAAAAAAAAAAAAAAAAAAAAAAAAAAAAAAAAAAAAAAAAAAAAAAGAAAAGAAAAGAAAGAAAAATAAATAAAAACCCAGTAGAAAAATTTTTGCTTTTCTCCAATTTTGTTTTATGAATTAAAAATAATCTGAACATTATTTTCTTTTTCACAGTCAGTAAAACAATCATTTTTATATCAATATTTTTATATCAATATTTTTCATGTCCATAAATATGTAAGTAAAATGTAAGTAGATACTTGTTTCTTGATGTGAAGAGACACCATGACCCAAGGCAACTCTAACAAAGAAAAACATTTAATTAGGGCTGGCTTATAGGTTCAGAGGTTCAGTCCATTATCTTCGTGGCAGGAACCCCGGCAGCATCCAGGCAGGCCTAGTGCAGGAGGAGCTGAGAGTTCTGCATCTCAGTTCATAGGCAGCAGCAGGAGACTGTGACACACTAGGCACAGCTTGAGCATAGGAGATCTCAAAACCTCCCCAGTGACACACTTCCTCCTAATAGTGCCACTATTGGGTCAAGCATTCAAATCCACTCACTTACGGGACCATACCTATTCACAGAAGCACAGTACTGTAAATAATGGTTTGGGATTATGTGGAATAGACCTTCATGTCACTCTTGTTCAAAAGTAAATTTTAACCAATTTTTCTCAGTTAAAAAATACATAGTTGTATATAAGTCATTCTGATTTTTATTGGAAGACAAGATCTTAAAGTTTGATATTTATGTATAGCACTTTGAGGTACATTCTGTAGTAGTCAGCATTCAGCAGCCTTAACTTCCATCTGCACTGTATTTGGGCAGAGGAAAGTTGGGCAATGGAGCTTAGGCCTTGATGTTGCTGCTTGCCGCCCAAGCCTTCCCATTCCTATTGAAGAAAGTGCATCTTTTCAAGACTTAGATGGAAGAATTTGGTAAAACACTAAAGCAGCCAGATTTAATATTCTGATACACTTTTTGCTCCGAAGAAATCTCTCATTTTGTTTTAATATTAATTTTAAATCTTTATATAATGAATTTTAGGATCCAAAAATCTTAACCTGAAACAAAGTAAGGGGTGTGATGGATGCAAGAGACTTGGCCACCCTCTAGTGGCCGTGGGACCATATTCCACATCACCTGTCACTTGGGAGGGATATGAAGTTTTACTCTGTACTAGAGTCCAAACCCTAGCGTGGCAGGGACGGAGGCGGAGCGAGAGTCCTGGAATGTGTGCTTCTCTTACCTGCTTGGTGGTTATTTCACTTCTACTTTCACAGATTTTAAAATTTTATTCAATTAAACTTTGTATTTTCTTGAGACAGAAAAATAAGATGCAAGCAAGCTCATATAGTGTTTGCCAGTATGTACTGGGCACTGTTAAACACATTACACATAATCCTTAAAGTATGGATTTACATACTTTGGATTGCATGGACCTATGTGTGTTATGTTCATCCAACCCTGCTGTTTTCAGGGAGTAGTAGCTATTCTCTACATTTCCGTGGCCTGGAGAACTGTCACCTGCTATTTTCCATGTATTAACACGCTTTTCCCCAGTCTTGCTCACTGAAGCTCTTTTCCTTTAATGAATGTCTCAGACATCACCTTCCTGTGGACTGCTCATCGCCTAGTGAGCCTTAGTGTAAATGGATTCTGTGTTCCTATTTCAACCCTTTTTAAATACAGTACTTAATGCTCTCTACTGTACAGGGTCGCCTACTCCCTGCCTTTGTTGTTTGTTTCAGTGTTTATAGAAGGCATCTAAAGCACTTTCTTGGAACTGTGTATTAGGAGCTCTGCCTGCCTCGGGAGGTGTTTGTTTACCGTCTGGGTACAAGGCTGATGTTATTTCTTTGTTTCTTTGACTTGTTTATATATTAACATGAATGACTTGGGTAGAAGAGCTTGGATAGTTTTATAATTGCATTGCTTAGTTGGCAAGTACCATACATTATTTGATTTAATCTTCTTTTTATCAATACAGTGACTAGACCAAGACTGATAATATGAACTTAACTTTATTTGATGTCTGTAACAATGTGAAGACGTCCGTCCCAATTCATTTAATATTACTTTGGGTACCTTTGATGCTTAGCTGACTGTGCTTTATAGTTTCTGTTTTAAACGAAGCACCTATTAATTAAACACCTATGAAAACGTGCTCAATCTCATTACTGATCCGGGAAATGTGAACTGAAACAAAACTTTGATAATGTCACACTGTTATATTGACAGAAGTTAAACTGTCTGGTAGTAGCAGAACTGAGTGGGCTCTGCTGCTGGGGTGAGAATTAATGAGTCTTCCCATTAGCAGTGTGATAGGGTTTGGTAAGGGAACATTGGTTTTGTTTGGCCTAGTGTTTCTAACTGCATACCTCAGAAATGCTCACACACATAAGACCAGTGTAAGAGTATTCATGGAAGTAGGACTTTTATTAATGAAGAAGTTGGGAATAAGTTCTCTAGCAGTAGGTGAATACATTGTTTTCCCCATAACTTCCCCATAATATTATGGAGTTTGTCCAAATGGACTCCATTTCAGAAACATGGCTGAAACGTATCTGAATGCTGGGTATATAACGTGTCATAGTTTAGAAACATGTAAAATCATGCTATTTGTGGCTGCCCACCCGTGGATGCTTAATATAAGAGATAGGTATGAGCAGACATTAAAATGCAGGTCTTGACACAGGTTTTCAGGATAGTAGTTATGCTGAGGTAAGAAGGGGATTGGTCTGAAGGAGCGTACACAGAGCGTCAGGCTGACCGGCAGGCTGGCTGCTTATAAACCCAGAAGCAGATAGAATGAGTCACTGAGACTGACACAGCTGGGTGGTAGGTGCAGATGCAGTGCTATCCGCTCTACATCTTTTAAAGAGTACCCAATGGAGTGACTGGGTGTGTGTTGTGACAAAGCCAGCCATAAAGGCGGCCATTGGCAATGTACAGAACAGAGAGTGGTAACTGGGAAGCCAAAGACAGTGCGTCAAAACTTAGGCTTTACACTCAAATCCTAGCTGTGCACTTCCTAGCTGCTGGCTTTGAGCCTTAGTGAGCTTATCCTTGAAATAGAAATTATAGTAACCTAGGGATGTGTCAGGAGATGTGAGAAGGGAAAAAGGCATGCTAAAAGTGGTGAGTACTCAAGGGACCATAGCATTACTCAGGCTGTAGCTGACAGCACTAAATCATGGTGTTAATCGCTATGCTAATAGCAGTGTGTTCTCACACACACACACACACACACACATTTGTTTTCTGTCTGAGCATATAAGATTTCTAGCCAGGCTGTTGGTGGTGCAGACCTTTAATCCCAGGACTAGGAGGCAGAGACAGGTGGATCTCTTGAGTTTGAGGCCGGCCTGGTCTACACAGTGACTTATGGATAAACAGAGAAACTGTGTTTCAAAAAACAAAAGCAACAACAACAAAAATCTAAATACAGAAACTATGCCCACTAGAGAACACACTAAAGTTGTGTTCTGAACTCAGATCTACCTCAGATTTAATTACAATTAAAATCTTAGAAGACAACATAGAAGTTACTATGCATCCCCCCGCCAGCCCCCAAGAAAATACTCCCTTCCAAATAAATCAATTACTTACAGTCTTGGTCAACTAAAATCTCCATCTTTAGTGGGCTGGTCCAGTATGCAGGCTGGTGTATGTCAACTTGACATAAGCTAGAGTCACTTGGGAAAGGCCTGTGGTGTATTTTCTTGGCTGATGATTGATGTGGGAGGCTCAGCTTTGTGTGGGTGGTATTCCTCCTGAGCTGGTGGTCCTGGGTGCTATAAGAAGACGGTCTGAGCAAGCCAGCAAGCCGTGTTCCTTTATGGCTTCTGTGTCTGTTCCTGCTTCCATGTCCCTGCTTTGACTTCTTCATCTTCTTTTTTTTTTTTAATTTATTTATTTCATGTATGTGAGTACACTGTAGCTATCTTCAGACACACCAGAAGAGGGAATCAGATACCATAACAGATGGTTGTGAGCCACCATGTGGTTGCTGGGAATTGAACTCAGGGCCTCTGGAAGAGCAGTCAGTGCTCTTACGCTCTGATTCAGCCCCTGCTTTGTCCTGACTGCATAATGGACTACATGTTGTAAGTGGAAACAAGCCCTTCTTTCTCCAAGTTGATTTTGGTGAGTGTTTTATCACAGGAATAGAAATCCTAAGTGCGACTTCAGTGAAGATTATGAATTAAGAAATAAAGCTCACGTAGGTGCAAGAAATGAAATGGTGTTTGGTGGAGGTGGGGTAACTTGTGAGACGGTATTTTAGTGATCCCGAGCCTTGTCTGCTTGAGTCTCAACGTGAGTGAGGAGGGCAGGTGTTCCTGCTGCGGTTCTCCTCTCAGGGTCTTGAGCTTCTCTTCTCCGAACCTGCTCATCCTTTACCTTGTGACTATGGGGCCACAGAGGCCAGAAGAGGGCATCTGAAGATACAGGAGGTTGTGAGCCTCCTGATGTGGGTGCTGGGAACTGAGTCTGGTCCTCTAGAAGAGCAGTACCTGCTCTTAACTCCTGGGCATCATCTCTCTAACACTGGACGTGCATTTGAAAGTTCTCCCCAGAGGCGGGAATTGTAGACGTTTTAAAAGCTAAGCTGTTTGGCGGGTACCCACAGCTGAGGGTGAGTAAGATTCCGAGTTCAGCTGTGTGCAGCAGGGTCCTCATCAATCCGTCCCCTCACTGGGCTGATTGAGACTAAGGGACAGGCAGGGGTGAGTGCTAGGTGGGTGGGTAGAGGGATTTTTCTATACATAGGAAGAAGAACCAGATCAAGCAGGTCTTTACACGGGTGTTTGGCATTCAGCTAGAAGCATCACCTTTCCGTTCCACAGTGACATGAGCTGGTATTTGAGGCTAGTTATTAGTGTGTCCAGTGAGCCAGTGAGTTCCTGGGGTAGCTCCGTGTTTTTAAAATGAAGCCTGAAAGCTTGATTTGCTTAGTTTCACTTCACTACTGCTCACATAGAGTTAATGGCAGTTCAGTTGAGACTGTCTTTTCGTTGTGTGAGTATTAGACTGTAAACAGTGCTCTGAGAACACATGTCTTTAGAATGTCTGTATTTGATGTTTGAGCAGTTGGTAGGAGACCTGATGTTTGTGTTCTGCTGGGGAGAGATCTGCGCTCATTTAAACAGGGAAATCCAGTCCTTTTCTAGGCAGACATTTCTTTTTTTTCTTTTCTAGGGCTTAATAACCTACTCATGTTTTACCTTACCTGTTTGTTTTATATAAATATTAACTATATTTTTTCAAACTATAGAAAATAATTTTCATGTCAGCATTTTTGAATTTTGTTTGTTTTTTGAGACAGGGTTTCTCTGTGTAGCCCTGGCTGTCCTAGAACTCACTCTGTAAACCAGGCTGGCCTCGAACACAGAAATCCACCTGTCCCTTGCAAGTACCACCACTGCCTGGCACGTTTTGAGTTTTGTTCTTTTTCTTTCTTTCTTTTTTTTTTTTTTTTCCAAATACTTAATCCTGTTTTCCCCTTAAAGTGTACTTTTTTTTTTTTTCCTGGAAAGTGTGTGTAGATTCTCTCCTTTGCAGATTTTGGGGGGTCTGTACTTGTTGGGGGAACTAAGACACTATACTTTTGCTATCCAGTAAGCTGCTTTGTTAATACTACATGAATCTTAGCAAGTTAAATGTGACTTTCAGGATGAGAGAGTTCAGATCTTTGAATAGACTCCTGAATTTCATTCTCCTCTGGTTTTCATATTTCTACCTTCTTCTGTACATTTAAGAGTAAGTACAAAGATTCCTAACCTGTGCTTTTTAACTGTGGACTGGCCCATGTGGCTCAGGCCTTAGATAAAAACAGAGAAATAATAGGTCGTAGTTTTCTAGTGAACTGTTATATGGGGTTGAAATGTGGATGTATCTAGGCTTCTTGTTTTCCTGATTGTAAAATGATGATAATTGTACCTGCCTCCAGGACTATGGGAATTACAAGATGATATGTATGTTGACTGCATTTTTAGAGCTAGGGCATAATAATTTGTGATCCAGCACCTATCCGTTTGATGATAAAAGCATGTTGGCAGTTATCTCATAAAGCGTGGTGCTTATGTGACACTTTGGTCATGGCAAGGAAAGCCACAAAGCATCATGGATAGCATTTATGGTAGAGTAGAAACACCCGCTTCCCACAGTGATCATGCGGGGGTCCTGGGTTGTTTTGTTTGTTTGTTTTTCGAGACAGGGTTTCTCTGTTTAGCCCTGGCTGTCCTGGAACTCACTCTGTAGACCAGGCTGGCCTTGAACCCAGAAATTCGCCTGCCTCTGCCTCCTGAGTGCAGATTAAAGGCATGCATCACCACGCCTGGCATGGGTCCAGGGTTCTTAAAGGGAAACTTAGAATCTCTTCTTATTTCGCCTCTTTGCTCATTACACGGTCTCATACTGTGCAGATTGCTGTAGGTCTTCTCACCAAATGAGTTTTGTATCTCTAAGTTAATTTTCTGCCAGAATCACTTGAGGCTGATGACTGGTGTTTGCGTAGCCATTAAGCACACTGCCAGGATATGTCCACTCCTGTCCACTGCTCCCATTAAACAGCTGTCACAGATTTGCAGATCTGCCCTCTTGCTCTGCATTAATTGTAGGGAACCATAGGGTACAGTGTAAGCTGACCTGTGGAGGAGTTGGTCAGGTTGTTGTCTGTGCTCGGAAGGGAAATGCAAATCTGTCATCTGGTGGATCTGATTTATTAGAGCTTCATAGTTATAGAACCAGAAAAGATGGGGAAGAAATTGGATTGTTTGGATGCTGGGTCTTGGTTAACCTTTCCTTGCTTCATTCCAGAACTTGGAGCCAGTAATATTTAACAGTTCTGAGCAGCACATATTGGAGGAGTCTTGGGTTAGAAGCTCTCATTAAAGTTGTATATAGCACCCTGCTGAGCTTTACAATTGGTTTTGAAATGAAAATCTGTTAGATTAGAGCAAATATTATCCTAGCTGTGGTGATAAGTAATGTGGAAAAGATTAATGATTTGTCTGTGAAGCCAGTGAGCATTGAGCCTGCCGCTTCAGTGCCCTGTTTGAAAAGGTTGGGGTGAGAGAGGAATCAGAAGAAAGGAGGATGGTGATCCACAGCCCCTTCCCCTTGATAACACCAAGGCAGCTTTAAGTTTCAATTATTCCCACAAGGATAAGGTAGATCCTAGTAGGACCGGCCTCTGTCAGTGGTATTGAAAAGCTGAGCTTCTGTCCTGTCTGCGGATATACTTTCCCTCCTTTTCCTTAGGTAGGTGGTGGTCTGTGATCTCTCAGGAGCAGACATCTGAGGATCATGGGTGAACGTGACCAGCAACAAGGGAACTCCTCGCTTCCTCACCCGTGACACACACCACATTGGAGGGGCCGTGAACGGTGACGGGGATGCTATTACCACCTAAGATTTCACTCCACAGAGCTGCCAAGGGTGGCCCTTGACTCCTCCACCCAGTTACAAGCACTCTGTTCTCCGAGACCATCTGTTGAAGCAAGGAGAGTAGTGTCCACACTGTTGAGTGCAGTGTGCCCTGGCAGAGCAGGGTTGGTCTTGGCATTTGGTGAGCCCTCAGCACCTAAATATGAGTCTGTACAGCATAGTGGACTTAGGACAGTGTCCCCAACTTCCTGACCTTGGCATTTGGAAGTCAACTATCTCCTTACCAACACTAAATTAATTAATTAGTTTATGTTAAATTTCTTAAAGTATGACATCCTGTAAGCTCTTATTCAAAGTTTTCTGTATCAGCAGCACCCTTCCCCCAGGATCTTGTTAGAGAAATGCATGTCAGACCCTGTCACTGACCTGTGACATAAGTCAAGGAGAGCCAGCATTTAGACGAGACCATAGAATTATTGCATGTCAGAGTTTGAGAAGCTCTGTGGTGAGCCACACCTGATTTTTTGAAATAAGCATCGATGTATTTTTCTTTTTGTGCAAAGCAAACAAGAAGGCTGTAAAGAAAACAGAAGGAAAAGCTTCTGGTGTTGAGTTTAGTGTCAGTGCAATTCTGTGCTGCTTGGGACTGCGTCTCCTCCTTCATGGAGATGCTGCTCATAGATGCAGTTACTTCTCCCTATCCCTACAGCACACACAGGTCAGCTCTTTGCAGGCATTTAAGGAACAACAGCTACCATCTATTAAGTGTTTTATTGTGTTCCAGACACTATACTAAATTTATAAAGTAATTTACCTCACCCGATGATGATGATGATGATGATGATGATGATGGTGGTGGTGGTGGTGGTGGTGGTGGTGGTGGTGGTGGTGGTGGTGGTGGTGGTGGTGATGATGATGATGATGGGTGTCCATCTTTTCCTGGAAAGACTATCACCTACCTCATTGGAGACATCATCTGTCTTTGGCCGAGAGCTTACCAATAGGCTAGACTGGATTTCGGGCAAACCTCAAAAGCCCTCCCCTCTCTGCTTCTGTAGTATTGGCCTTAAAAGTGTGGCAATCACAAACATGTACCACTGCATCTAGCATTTTTTAATGTGGTTCCTGGGGATTGAACTCAGGTCTTCATGCTTGCAAGGCAAGCACTTTACCAACTGAGCTATTTCCCAGCCTACCTCTCTTTTTTTAAAAAATGAGGAAGTAGACCCAGAGAACTTAAAGGAACTTTGTTAGTTCACTTAGCTCCTAAATCTTAATGAAATACAGAGTGGTTTGTTTGAATGTAAAGACTAAGTAGCCTGCATTTCTTCCCCTCAGCCAGTCAGCTTGTTTCTACAGGCAAGCACATAGAGTGCACACTTTTCATTGATTTGAACTGAGCAACTTTAGGATCGCTGGTGCTTTGGTCCTATTGGACAAAGCATGACTAGATAATATCAAGTTAGATCAAAGTTCACAGGAGATGAGAGTTGTAGTGTAGCTCTGCCTCTGACTGTCTGGTGTTGCTTGTCCTTGGTTGCCCTGTGTTTCCCACATAACTGTAGACAGCAGATAGGTTTCTCCCTCCATAGTATGTGGTCTGTAGGACATGTTAGCTGTACCACCGAATACTCACCATGAGTCTGTGAAGCCGGGGGCTTTACAGATGAGACAGTCGGGTGCTGAGCAGAGGGTGGGGGATTCTTCATTGTTTTTATTCAGAAAACGTCACTGGTGAGGGACCTGTGCTTGTGTGTGAGGTGTATTTTAAGGCAGACATCCCTCTCTTGGTTGGGAATAGTGGATCTGACTGATGCATCAGTCACTGCTGTCAGTTACACAGTTTAGTAGTTTAAAAAGTCATGAAAACAGAGGTACACAAAGTGACACATATGTTAATGAGCTTGATTTAGCCATAGCATAGCACCTATTTCAGAATAACATATTGTGTATGATAAAATATGTAATTTTCTCAATTTAAAATATTCAGAAAAAAATTGAAAAGTTTTACAATGTATACCCTGTAATTATTCAGCTTTTTGGTTTAGGCAACAAGGAAGCACTTCTTTGGCAAGAAAAAAAAATAACCAAAGTGTTAAGATCTGTTTCATATATTTATAGGAAAAATGTCATTGCTTGTGAAAAATAAGAATTAGGTCAGGACAAAATGCAGCTTCAGTGTTTTAAGTAAGTGTTAGCTGCACTTGCTCTCTGTCCAGGCTTTGGTCTCTAGTATGTGTTCTCACTAGTAAACTTCTCCATCATTACAACAAAAGAAAAACTTTTTAAAGTTTTCATGATATTCACCAGTTGAAGACATTGTTATGATAATATGCCTTTTTCCAAAAATTCATTGCTCAACCTGGTAGTTCTGCTAAAGCGAATGTGTGCCCAAAAGAATTGAACCCTAAGTAGGATACGTGACTAAGTATGTGTGTGTCACTTTCAGCTTGGGCTTTTGGGCCTTATTTCTGAATTGCACGGTATCTTCAGCAATAGGGACTTGACTTTCACCCCTGGCTGAGGGTAACCTAAGGCAATCAATAGCAGTGGGCTGTATGCTATACAGCTCTGGCCAACGGCTCAAAAGAGGACTTCTCATGGCTGGTCCTGGGATTTTTGGTAGGTGGTCTTGAATTTTTGGAGGGAGTGTTGTCAGCCCAGATGAGAAAAGATCAATAAAATTATAAATATGTATTTGTACAATGAGTTATGGCACTTTTTTTTTTTTTTTTTTTTTTTTTTTTTTTTTTTTTTTTTTTTTTTTTTTTTTTTTTTTTTTTTTTTTTTGGTTTTTCAAGACAGGGTTTCTCTATATAGTCCTGGCTGTGCTGGAACTCACTTTGTAGACCAGGCTGGCCTCAAACTCAGAAATCCGCCTGTGAGCCACCATGCCCGGCCACATTTTGTTTTCTATGGAAGTATTCATAGCGGTTCAAACTCTGCTCACATTTAGACCATGCTGTGAGTGGACTGTCTGTTTTCTGTTCTCTCTAGAAGCCTTCAGACAAGCTTTAGTCAGTCACAGGGCACAATTTTTGTGACATTTTACTTGTGGTACCTAGCACAGTAATTAAAATATATTGCTTGGCTATTGAAACAATAGTTTTTTTTATTATAGAGTTAAAACCTTTGTCTGGAAAGACACTTTATTATTTCAAAATGAATGTTATTTGGTAAATAACTTAAAATGTAAAAGAATAGCTTCAAATGGAAGAATATTACTTTGTGGATCAGTTTTCTGACCTTTTGTCTTCTTGGATCTGAAAGACCATTAATACAAAGTTGAACTTGTGGGAAAATGACAAGAATTTCCTCTTAAGTTCTTGTTGTTTTTGTGCAGGCTTGCATTTACCTGTGTAGTTTTGTATGTTGTTCTTTTTGATGGAATGCAATGTTGGGATTACTCTGCAGTGTTTTTATTCAGTAGAGAAGTGTTGCTTCTTTGTGCAAGCTAGAGATGTTCGCGGGTAAGAATAACCCAGCACGCAGGGGAGGGAGGTGTCCAGTGTGACTGACCTAAGAGATTTTTGCTAAATTTCTTTCCTGAAGGTTGGATCTTACCGTGAAATGTGCACCCAGCCCTTTTGTAGCCCTTTGTATTTGTCTTTCTTCCTGGGCCCAGAGGAACATCAAGGGAGTTTTTGTGAAGCCAGCAGAGGGCGCAAATCTGATGCTCCTGTAACAACTTGAAAACAGAACTGAGTATAATTAATTGGAAGAGCTCTTCACCAGAGCTCCTCCTCAGCATCCTTTTTTAAACATTGTGATCTAAAAACCATTGTGCCAGGCGTGGTGGCGCACACCTTTAATCCCAGCACTCGGGAGGCAGAGGCAGGCGGATTTCTGAGTTCGAGGCCAACCTGGTCTACAGAGTGAGTTCCAGGACAGCCAGGGCTACACAGAGAAACCCTGTCTTGAAAAACCAAAATAAATAAATAAACAAAAAGAAAACAAAAACCATTGTGAAATAAAATCAGATGAAAAAAAATGTTTTAAAAGATTTGTTGTCAAATCTGACAGTTGGTTTTCTCCCTAAATTGGAGAACATCAATTTAGAGACAAGCATCTTACTGGGTAGCCCTGGCTAACCTGGAATTTGTTATGTAAACCAGTCTTGACTTCAAACTCATAGATATCCACCTGCCTCTGCCTCCCTAGTGCCAAGATTAAAAATGTGCACTACCACTCCAGGTCTGTGATCTAGACATTTTTAAAGAAAGAGTGAAATTGATCAAAAATTGTGGCTTATTCAAATGGTATTTATTTTATATTTATGACATTTAATTAAAGAAGGGTAACTGCTTTTAACCATTTTAAATTAAATTATAGTAATGACTGTGCTTTAGTTCGTGTAATGAATTTGAAGTTCAAACTGTATAGGGAACAAAGAAGTTAAGGCATGTTACAATTCTGAATCTTATTCTCTTTAAAAAAATTTTTTTTCCCTTTATGTGTTGTCTGTTGGTTCAGGTGTCATTTCAGGAGCCTTGACCTACTTCCCCCTAGACAAGGTCTCTCATCGTCCTGGGCCTCACTGACTGGGCTGGGCTGGCTGGCCAGTGAGCCTCAGGAGGTTCCCTGTTTCTGTCTCCCAGAGCTGCGATTACAGGGGTGTGGCACCACAGCTGCCCTTTCCCTGTGGGTTCTCGGTTCCAGGGATTGGACTGGGCTCCCTGTGCTTGTGATGCAGTTTCCGGAGCTTATATGGATCTTGTGCTGCTAAAGGGAACTAAGCGCAGTGGTGGGACCTCACACTTGTCACACTTGTCACACTGCTCAAGCTGATCTGCCCTTAACCTGTCTTCTCCAGAGTGGGGAAGGAGTTTCTGGTGTAGAGAAATTTAACCCTCTTTTAACCTTATAAAAGCATTAGAAACCTCAATAATGCTTATTGTGTCTTAGGGTTTACGTTGTTGTGAAGGGATACCATGACCATAGCAACTCTTATAAAAGGGCAACATTAAATCAAGCTAGTTCACAGTTTCAGAAGTTTAGACCATTATCATCATGGTGGGATGCATGTCTGCATGCACGCAGACTCTGGTACTGGAGGAGCTGAGAGTTCTTCTACATGTTGACCTGAAGGCAGCCAGGAGGAGGATTTCCATCATACTGGCCAGACTTGAGCATATATATTTGAGACCTCAAAACCCCGTCTCCACAGTGACACACTTTCTCTAACAAGGCTGCACTTCTCCACTAAGGTCACACTTCTAATAGTGCCACTTTCCACAGGCCAAGCATATTCAGACCACAAACTGGGGGTGTTTCTATTTGACCAGTTGCTGTTGGCTACTTGTGTTGCTAATGCTGGCTGTGTAATTGCTTTCTCAGTTAGTACACAGTGTACCTCTTTTTAAGCCTAAATCAAGCAAGGCCTTGTCTTTAGAGCCTTGACTGAAAAGAAGAGAGTGATAGCTGGGGCAGGGCCGAGGGCCCCACATTAACCATGGGCAAACCTTAGTGTACTCAAGTACTGAGGGTAAAGAGCTGGCATGTGGACATGGAAGGGGAGCTGCTTGGCGTTGACCCTGCTCCACTCATTCAGGTCTTTGTAACAGATTTTACAGGCTAAGACTAGTAGCAGATCACAGATTAGAATTGATGTAGGTTTGAAAGGATTTTTTAGAGTCCATGGAACAGAGGAGGACTATGAGAGGAGTGGAGACTGATGACAGTGATCCAAATAGTGGCCCACGTACATAAAGATTGTAAGACCAGCAAGAATAAACCACTAGGGATTCTGGGAAGGAAAAGCTGAGAATAAGTAAAGGAAAGAGCTCTGATCTCCGGAAGGAAAGTAGGGTATTGCTAGAGCAGAGTTAGTGAGATTTCTGAGGGATCGGGTTATTGTCTTCGGAATTGTTAGCTGAAGTGGAATAAGGATAAATGTCATTAGAAATGAGGTGAAGGCATCTGATGATGTCTGTGTCAGGGAGGTCATGTGCAGGGCGGAGAAGAGGAGAGCAGCTCCCAGCCGTTAGCTTGCTGTGAAGTGGCAGAATGTCAGACGAGACCCTAATAAGGTTTACCTGTTCTAGAGTTGTCTTAGCAGAGAGGCTGTTTTAGAGGAAGCAGTTGGTTTTCTTAGGGATTTTTAACTGCTCACTGTGGCTTGAGAGAGAACATGAAGCACTTGGGCTATAAAAGCACTCGCATCAAGAAAGGCCCCACCGACACACGGCCCCGACACACAGCCCCGACACACAGCCCCGACACACGGCCCCTGGGGAGCCCTGTGCTTGCTGTGCTCCGAGTCTCCCTTCAATCTATGGACACCTGGAGAAATGGTGACTGCTCACAACTGTACATGTCTCACAAGGGCATGCATGGCCCACAAACAGATGCACCGTAAGAGTATCAGAGGAAAACCATGCTAGAAAATTGTGAATTCTACATGATACCTTTTTATTGGTTTCTAAAGTATGTTCCCTACAGGAATTATAACCATTGTCAGCCTTTTTTAAAAAAAAAAGTCATTTTACCTCACGCCTTTAAAAAGGGCATAAAGCCAGAAATAGTGAGAAATTCTGGCTTTCTGTATTCATTCTTACAGGTTACTACTTTTAAAATTTATTTTGTTTTTTCTCAGCCATTTGAGCACTTAGACCAAGGGTACATGTATGTTCTGAGAGTCTTGATTCAGACGGTCAAAAATGGGAATTTGAATTTTTGTCATTGCTAAAGGTCACATTTTGCTTAGATATAATCCAGTATATTCATGAATTATATAGATTAGAGCCAGTCCTAGGCATCCTTTTAAGTATGACAAAAGGCGGTATAGTATCTGTCGTGTCCGCCCCCCCCCCCCCAAAAAAAAAAAACCATTTTTACTCAGGTTTAAATTTTCTTTTAAATATACACATTTGATGGTTGCTTCCATCTGATCAGTAGAGTAGCATGGAGATTAAATTTGTGTATGTCTCACTTTAACCCTGGGGGTCATAAATACAGGCCAGCGTTTCTTGGTTGTTTTTAGATACTGATGTGTAGGATTATGTGCGTGCATTAGGATTCTTTTTCTTTGAATTACAGCGTGCAGCTGCAAGGCAGTAAGAACTAAAGTGCTGTAGCTCTGAAGGACATCTCCAAATATGACATCTTCATTACGTTTGTTTACAGCCTCATTTTCAAAACAGATAATCACCGTCTCTGCATTTTTTTTGAACCTCTTTAACAAGGATTCCTTCCTTCTGCTGTTCTAATTCTGTTTATTCAGGCTTGGTTTCTAAGCAACCAAGATGATACGTGGCTAGGCATGTATATATAGCGTTTCAGTGATTGCATAGCTTGGCTTTGAAACCCCTAGAAATCATCTTTACAAAAGGGCAGGGCGATGTCCACATTGTCAATATCTGTGCTTAGATAGTGTTTTAGATATGTTTTAAGTTTACGTTGCTCATAACTAGTAGGTGGTAGAAGTATACAGGGTTTTTTTGTTGTTGTTGTTCGTTTGTTTTTAGCAGTGTAAATGGTTTGAGGAAAATAAAAAGGTAATACAAGTCTATAAAAGACACAGGCTGTATCATCAGACCATGCTTTAATTTTCTGAAGTAGAGAATTCAGTGTGAAAATGTTGGATTGCTGGTGTGTAGATCTTCTCCCTATCGAAAATATTCATTAAAAATTACCAAAACAGGACAAAGTCTCTGCCAATTATCCTAAGGCTAGGCAGTAAATGGAAAAATTCTTACTTAAGATGTGAACCGGGAGCGTCTACTGATCTTGATGAGAACGGCATGAGTTTGGTCACTTTCTTTCACCAGCTGTTCAGGTGCGTGCACGGGCTCACTGGACTGTTTGTCCTGGTCAACTCCGAGTCTAGGAATACCCCTGGCCCCAGGAGGACAGATAACAAGCACATCTTACCATGAACTCTGCACCGTATATGCCCTATTCTGGATGGACTTTAAAGTCTAGTGCTTGTAAGCCATCTCATAAGGAAGAAGATGTAAGATCAGTATTGATCTTTGTAACATATCACAACCTTTTCTCTCTTGGACAGACATTCCATTTAGCTGTATGTATTGTATGACCGACTAAGAGAATACTCTTAACCTGGGAGAAGGCTCCACACGCTGAGTGTAGTGTGTTCTTTCCTACAGGTTTATCAGGTTTAATGCGTAAGAAAGCATAAAATATTAGGGGTGGAGAGGAAAGTATTTTCAGTGTTTGAGTGATAACCAAGCCTCATGGAGTACTTGTGTTAGGTTTTTGAGGGTGTATTGCACCTCTCTGATGTCATCTAAATGCTGATAAGTAAAACATACCCTCATCTTGGGTTCTTCAAATTTCAGTATGTAACATTCTGAGCAGGGTTTGTGTAGTTGCTATATTCTGGCCAATTAAAGAGGATAAACATATCCACAGTGCAGAAACAAACCATGAACATAACCTAAAAGGCCAGCCCTCACTACTGTCTGGTGTACAATTTGTACTAAACATATTCATCCTCAAAATACCAACAGCAAACAGACCCTGCTTCTTTAACCTGGTGCAGTACTCATTGTCCTGAGGCATGTAGAGCATATCATTTATAGCTACATCTACACAGTTGTATCATTTTATCTTTTTTGTTTTAAGATAAATGTGTTGTGCTTGTTTAACAAGCATCATAGTCATCACCAATACTATTTTAAAGGTGGGTACTCGGGTAAGCTCTTAACATTTTAAACTTTTTTTTGTTTTTTGTTCCTTTTTTTCTTTTTCTTTTTCTTTTTTTTTTTTTTGAGACAGTGTTTCTCTGTGTATCCCTGCCTGTCTTGGAACTCACTTTGTAGACCAGGCTGACCTCAAACTCAGAAATCCACCTGCCTCTGCCTCCCAAGTGCTGGGATTAAAGGCATACGCCACCACCGTCCGGCCATTTTAAACTTTTTTATGTATTTAGATGTTTTGTCTGCATGTGTGTCTTTGTGCATGTAGGCTATGTAAAGGTGTCAGATACCCTAGAACTGAAGATACAGACAGCTGGGAGGCAGGTGCTGGGAATCCAACCCAGGTCCTCTGGAAGTGACCAGCACTCTTAATCACTTAGCCATCTCTCCAGCCCCTTGGAATAAGCAACTTTTGATATGTTTTCTCAATGATAATGAACTTAGGTGATACTGATAACACAATTGAAAGATCAGAGTAGACAGGTAAAAGATATTTAATTTTAGTATTGATAAAGGAAGCACCCATATCCAGACTATTGTGGGACTGTCATTAGGATGGACGCAGATAGGGTTCCCACAAGCTACTGCTGACACTTGTGAGCCCTTTCCTTGTCAGGGTTCCGTAGGGTTCCGTAGGGTTCCGTAGGGTGGATGTGCAGCTTTACCAGTTGTTCTGGAGACTGGCCAGATGACTGTGCAGACTCACAAGGTGTGGTAGCACATTGTCTTTAATTCCAGCACTCTAGGCCAGCCTGGTTTACATAGAGTTTCAGGTCAGCCAGGGCTAGAGAATTAAGATCATGTCTCAAATCACAACCAAATCAATGTGTGTGTAAGTGACAAGAGCCTGCAACACATGATGTTTTTTGCAAACATCATGTGAATCAGAAATAAGGAGCATCTATATCTTTAATCCTTTCTGATAAGGAGTGGCTTTTTCTTCATAGGATCTGGATTGTACTAGCCACTAGGGAGGGCAGGATACATTGTAAGTGCAGGATAACAGAAAGGTTGGGTGGAGCGTAAAGGCAGAGAGTCCGCATAGGAGAGTAGCATTTCTGGAGCAGCTCAGTGGCAGAACACTGGCTTTTAAGGGGATTAGTTCCTGCATCCAAGTGCTTTGGGCTTCTGTCCCTTTCTCCCATTGCCATTTTAAAGATGTGTAAAGACTCGCAGAGGAGACTCTGTTTCTCTCTTACCCTGTTGATTGCTCGTTCTGCTTTTTCTGGAGAGAAAGGCTGAAGTGATAACAGTGCAGCCATTTGATTGCAATCAAAGTGGAGAAACAGGGCAACTTGAAAGAGTCTTTCCAACTGAAACTTAAGCAAATGTACCATTTTAATTAGGACTGGAGAGAATACCCCCAGCAATGGTAACAGCTTCGATATTTTCCAATGTTCTAGATGAACCAATGCGCCTAGGATGGGCAGTCTTCTGAGAGAGGACCATCTGAGTATGTCAGATGGACATTCATCCGAGAGGTCAATTGCAAGTCATTTCTCTATTTGATGGTTTACTTTCATCATTTTTGGCATGATTTATAAGATGTGGAAGTGTCAGTGGTTCCTCTGATACTAGTACACCTTCATAGCCATTTGTCTGTGCCAGATAAACTTAGCCTTCCATGTTTTGGATGTCATCCTAGATGCAGAAGTCTTGAAAGCAAGGTTGACCACAGACAGGCTGGATGCAGTCCTTGTCTCTTGAAGCTGTCAGATCACATCCTGGGTTAAACTCAGGTTGAAGCTCAGGCCAATTGGGATCTGGCTGGGTTAGCCAGAGTAAAACAGTAAAAGTAAAACTACAGAGCTTAAAGTGGCAGGTTTGGAGTAGGTTGGGAATAAGACATGTATCAGGTTTCTTAGTCTGGGATCAACAGGCTCTATGGTTAGGTATCTGAATTTTACAAAGAATTTCAAATTACGTATTCCTCTCTGTTTCTTTGTATATTACTAAACTATGTTTTTAAAAGAGAATATGAGGTCTGCCTTTATAAGTATATGGTTTCTTTGAAATTCACTTTCTTATGAAAGGACAGTCTAGAAGCATATAGGGATTATTTGGAAAGAATTCCATGATACAACAGTTTGTAGAATTGTTGTGTCCGATACTGGTTCGTAGCACGTTGAAGGTTGAAACAGTCTAGAACCAGCTTCAAAAGGTACACACTCCATGCAGTGACTTAAGTGACTTTACTCTTTACAGATTGTCATTTTTCATTTGTTTTGTTTTTCAAGACAGGGCTTCTCTGTATTGCCCTGGCTGTCCTGGAACTTGCTGTGTAAACCAGGCTGGTCTCAAACTACAGAGATTCACCTGCCTCTGCCTTCTGAGTGAAGGGATTAAAGGTGTGCGCCACCACATCTAGCTTCATACCCACTTTTTATTGTTTCTTTGTTGAGGATTTTTCTTTTAGCTTTCTTAATGATTTGCTTCACAAGTTGCAAGAGGAATATAATATTCATAAAGTAGAATTATTCTCAGAAGTTTAAGTTGAGTATATTAAACATGTATATTTTAGCACAGATATATGTAAAACCCAGCATCAAAGAAAAGTTAGTTTTAGTGTACAACATGCAATAGAATACCATTTCTATAAAATGTGAACTCACACCTCGAGTGCACAGATAATGTGTGGCCTTCAGGGATACTCTCCAGCGTCATGGTGATGTCTGTTAGAACAAGGCCAGAGTAGGGAAAAGAACCAAACTTTGTGATAATCACACACGTGTGCAGAACAGATACGGCAGACCTCAGACTCTGGTCTGGGTTATGGACAGATGGCATTTGTCATATTCTTTGTTTTATTTTTAAATAGTATTGAAGACCATGCATATGTAAAAACAAGCGTAACAATAAAACTCTGTCAGTCCTGATGTGACTTTAGAGAGAGAAGCACTGCCCTTCTTTGTCCCCTCGCTTGCACATGAGCAGTCCTGTCTGCATTTCATTTTTAGATGTCTGAGAAAAAGTGGACAAAAAAATTCTAGAAGGAAAACCTAAGATCACTTAATTTTATGCAGAGGTAGTGCACCAAAGAGAGTGGTTTGTGAGCCCGCCTTTCCTGCCGTTGCCGTGTCTGCACATGCACCTTGGCCTCTTCTACAGAATATCATGGCTGTCAGCGAGCGCCACAGAGAGTGTTGACGTGACCGTTCTTGTCAGACTCGTCTTTAAAAAGAATCAGAAACTTATATATGCTTTAACACTTTTAATTCTGGAAAGTTTGATTTAAGATGAGTTTATCATTTTAGCAGATGATGTTGTGACTTGACTTTAGAACACTTCACCATACAATACTGAAATCCCATCAAACAGTTCCCCACTCTCTTCTCCAGGATCCTGACAGCTCGACAGCTACCATTCCTACATCTGCCTCTGAGCTTCTCTACTCTAAAGTACCACATGTAAACAGAACCATTCACCACGATTCAGTGTGTGTGTGTGTGTGTGTGTGTGTGTGTGTGTGTGTGTGTGTGAGAGAGAGAGAGAGAGAGAGAGGGAGAGAGAGAGGGAGAGGGAGAGGGAGGAGGGTGCTTATTTCATTTAACATATGTCCTTAAAGTTAAGTCATATAGCTTTTTTAGGGCTCTTCATCATCCCATTGTATGCACGTAGCAATCTTTATCTCAGTAGATGTTCTAGTTGCTTCCATGCAACACAAAAGAGCAAAACCTATCAAGGTGCTTCCTACATTTCCTTCCTGTAGGCTGAGCAATTGTTTATTTTACAGTTTCATCACACTTGCACATGTGCGGTCCCCCCACCCCACCCCCGACCTGGCTTTGTAGATGGTTGTGGACTACCATGTGGGCTTGAGTCCTCTGCAGAAGGGACCAGTACCTTAACCAGCGAGACACCACTCCAGCCTCCCTCTGCTCTCTTCTTTATAAGGTGGATGCTGCTTTTAGATTAAAAATAAACCACAAGCCAAGACTTAAGACTCTGTTGTAGATAATTCTATAAGTTATTTGCTTCGGAATCAAATATACTGAAAATATTTTGTGAAATCATTTGGTCTGTCAAACAGCTAGGCAGAATAGCTTTTCTTTGTAGATAGTTATGGGCATCTTAACAAAAGCTAGTACAGTAAAAACCCATTCCAAAGTCTTTAACTGGCCCTTCTCATTACAATTCATAAGCCAGGTTTGCTCCTCTTTCTGTGTGCTTCTGTGGTACATGTAGTGGGCTGCAGGGCTTCACAGGCTAGCTAAGGACACTGCTGTAAGCTCACCATGAACTGTTCTATCCAAACCGTCCTGGCACACTGAGCAGTATACTCCTGTATGTGATAGTTACTCCTTGGGTCTTGATGGGTGTGATTGCTTTCATTAAACGTTTCTGCTACAATTTTAATTTGTGTGAGGCAGGACTGATGAGCACTTTACATTAGTGTTGTGGAGCGGCATGCCTCCTTCGGAGCTGAGCGGCATTGGCCTTCGCTGTCCTGCAGAACTTGAGCACAAGAGTGCTCCAGCCTCAGTTCACTCCGACGGTAATTCCTGACAGAGCAAGGGCTTTGCTGAAGAGTGTGATTTTCCTTGTCAAGAAGAAAGATGAGTAGACTTTATCAGGTTGATAAATTCAGGTTAGAGAGGACGCTGGGGATGTGCTCCACCCTCCTGCTGTGCTTGGCCTTTTCCCTGAGTTTGTACCACAGCATCACAAGCACACACACAGCCGAATGAACCTGGGCGGGAGTCTTGGGGCTGCTTGTGTTTAGGAGATTTTTTTCCCCCCTTTTCATGGCATTTGAAGATGCAAAGGTAATTACTCTTTCTTTTCTGGGCTTACTGTTTTAGATATATATGATTTGTACTGAGACAGTTGAAGAATGGAGTGTGCAGAGAATTACACTCCTCAGCCGCCTCTGGTCATTGTGTCTGTCTTGTACTTTCAGAACATTTTTGGATCTATTACTTAAACCTGACACATCTTGACTTAAAACCTATTCAGTTCTATTTAGCTGATGCTTCTTCTGCCCGTGTTCTTTGGCTGGCTGGAAATGTAAAGTGTGTGTGTGTGTGTGTGTGTGTGTGTGTGTGTGTGTGTGTGTGTGTTGGGGGGTAGTCCTCCATTCCATAACTATGGTCTCTCATTAGAAATTCTAATATCCTGTCTGATAATTCTGTGTGTTGTTGTCTGCTCTGAAAGAGACAATGGGATGTGTAGCCCTGGCCCCTCGTGGAGCCAGGTCATTCCCATGGTCATTGTATGCCCCACTTAAATACAGTTGCCGGTGGGGGGGGCATTTTAGATGCCTTTCTTTGTGAGATCACCCACAATAAAAAGTGAGATTTTGATACTTTTGATTTTCATGACCTGTTTCTAAAGCAAAAGTAAACAATGTTAAGCTTGATATGCATGTGATTTACAGGTGCTCTAGTGAGAACAATGGCTTTTTCTTTTTTATTTTCAAGACAGGGTTTCTCTGTGCAGCCCTGGCTGTCCTGGACTCCATTTGTAGATCAGGCTGGCCTTGAACTCAATAGAGATTTGCCTCTGCCTCCCAAGTGCTGGAATTAAAGGTTGACTTTCTCTTTTGAAATAGAGAAATCTGCACAAAGGGAAACGTCACAGGCTTCGCAAGATTAAGAGAAGATTCTTACTCAGAAATGCATAGCCTAGATGTCTGTCTATAGTTCAGGGTTAGTTGGCTGTCTGCTAAACTTTCCATGATTCAAAGCAGAATCAAAGTTTAATGGTGTGACCATCGAATGAGCTCTTAATGTAGAAGGATAAGTAGCAAATAGGTTTTTTTGTTTGTTGTTTGTTGTTTGTTTTTTTAAGAAACAGCCAACAAATGGTGTGCTTATACCAAGGACCTTGTCTGTGAAAGCTGAGAACCGATGGATGGCGATGGATGGCGAGGACTTGAGTGTCTCCTACTTTCCCTATTAGCCACATTACCATAAGCCCCTTATCTCTGAGGCAAGAGTTAAGCTGTTGGACTGCATTGAGTAGCAGTGAGCAATCCTGAGAGTCCACCCTCACAAGACACACTCACTCTGTGTACTACTGACAGAAAGCAGAATTTGCTTTAAAGATGATTTCAGGTGGATAAATGTCTGCCTCTCCCATTCAGTATGCCTCATTCACATTTGCAAGTAAAG
Organism: Mus minutoides; assembly: GCA_902729485.2. Taxonomy (NCBI): domain Eukaryota; kingdom Metazoa; phylum Chordata; class Mammalia; order Rodentia; family Muridae; genus Mus; species Mus minutoides. The sequence continues at coordinate 838,862 of LR753362.1, read as the reverse complement.
TATAGCAACCAATACTTTAGTTTAACCAGTTTTACTTGTTTTAAGTGAAATTTATATAAACTAGATTGGATTAGGTATAAGGTACTTAGTATCTAAAGACATCTTGTTTTGCTTTATAGTAAACTTTACTTTTTTTTTTTTTTTTTTTCCGCCTGCCTCTGCCTCCCAAGTGCTGGGATTAAAGGTGTGCATGCGCCACCATGCCCGGCTAAACTTTACATGTTTTAATGCATTCATTTAGTAGCTTGTGTTGCAGACAGACATAACCAAAGTAAGGTCAATATAGTATGACTAAAGCTAAAACACAAAGTTTACAATTCCAATTCAGACAATCAGTTGTAGAATTTATAAGCTCCCTGTTGCCTGGAAACCATAGTTGTTAGAAAGGAGACTTCTTGTCAGTAAGCAAGTGTTGGTTTAGTGTGGTTGCTACTCACTCACTCACTCACTCACTCACTCACTCACTCACTCACTCACTCACATGCTATAAGGTCCTAATAGAATGTAATGATCCGGATAGAAAGTTTAGATTATCTCCTCTTCACACATCAAAATCACAATCAGAATCACTTGCAACGGCCTGATTTGAGACTTGGCTTACTCTAAACCCCATCTTATTTCCTTTAGGCTCCTTTTTTCTGTGATACTCTTGAAAATAAAACAGCTATATTCTTTTCTTTGAGATGAAAATGTGCCTGTATTCATGAACAGTCCTGTGTACAAGAGTTCCTCAGATTCTGTGCTGAGGTCCTGTGCACAGGCCCCGTGCTGCCGGCGCTCCTGGGTGTCTGCTGCTCTTCTCAGCACCACACTGCTCCCAGGCCATCACCATCCGGTCTGCACTGTGGCTTTCTGCTGCTGTTGGTTCCGTTTTGAGATTGCCATTGATGACAGCATCTCTCTTCCCTTTTCTCCCTCCAGACATTCCCTTAAACCCATCCCTACTCTTCTGTATATTCATAGCTTCTTTTTCCACTGGTTGTTACTATATGCATGTATGTATTTGTATATACATCTATATTCTCAAATACTACCTGTTTAGTCAGTGTAATGCTACTTCTATGTATATTTTCAGGGCTGACCATTTGGCACAGGGCAGTTTGGTGTGCTCCTCCCTGGTAAGGACTCCTCACTAGGCAAGTTGATGGTTGCCCTCATTCTGTTCCCGTTTGGACAGTCATGTTGGTGAGACTTTATGGGTGTAGTTTCTTTTGTTCCTAAGAGGCACAGTCTCACAGCTGATTCCCTGACCCTTTGACTCTTCCAGGTCTCCTGCTCTCTCTTTGTTCTCCAGCGCTGATGGGGCCTCAGGTGTGAGCATGTGTTGTCAATGGCTTTGGGACCAGCTCCACAGCTCTGCACATTGCTTAGCTGTAGTTCTCTATAGTGGCCTTTGTCTGTTGCAAAGAGAAGTTTCCTTGATGAGGGGTGAGCACTACTACACTTCCCTGGGGGACAAGGACAGGCATTTGTTGTTGTAGTTAGAATTATGCTGGTTTAGTAAATCAGTGGTTGTAGATTCTCCTCCAATAATCAGGATTTCACTAGCACTGGCTTTTTTTAACCAATAAAATGTGAATGAGGAGCTCATGCCATTTAAGACCAGAAATATTAAGAGCCAAGGTATGGTCTCATGTGTCTCCCTTTCTCTTAACACCAGAGTACTCTGATCAGGACCAATCATTCACCTGGCCTGGACTACAGGTTGTAGAGCTCTGTCTACTCTCAGTAGATCTATGAAATGAACATAAATGACAGACCATGAAACCTCTATATTTTAGGGTCATTTGTTAGTTTAGCTTAGAGTGACTGCAATAAGAACCTTGAAGTTCTTAGATACTCAAAACCTAGAGCAAATGTATGTATGTATGTATGTATGTATGTATGTATGTATGTATGTATGTATTTATTTGTAGTTGGTATTAGTCATTAAAGTGTGTTTATGATTCCATACTGCAGTTTGGGTCCTGAACACTGAGTACAAGTACTGAGAGAATGAGAAACACAGGAAAGCTGGGTGCCACTTGTAATGGAAGGTCCCTGCTCTTGCCATCTCTGGAACTTCATGTGGTTTGTTAGGTCCAAGCCCAGGGGGAGAGGTGAGCTAATGTCTGTAGGAGGTCTCTGTAGAGAGTAGTCATAGGCTGAAAAACACTAATTGATTGTCCATAAACACTCCTACTTTAACCAGAAGGCTTTTCAAACTTCCAGCCTGGCCCATCTTAGCCTCATAGTGATTTGCTCAGTAGATAAGATAGTCATTCTCCTAGAAAAGGAATACTGAAGCAGGAGCTCAGTGGGTTGCCTGAGGTCCTATAACTAGCGAGAGGAAGAGCCAACCTTTGAACTCTAGCATGCATGCTCCTGAAGACCAGGAGCAAGGCAGGGTGCAGAATAACTGGGTAGCAGTTTTCTTCACTACTGTAAGTACAGACTATCAGCTGAGAAAACACAGGATTTTCTTTTTCTTGAGCCTCTTTGTAAGTACCATGGAACTCTTTATTATATCATGACTTTCATAGACTGTAAATTCTGCCACTTTGGTGTCATTGGTAAAACACAGACAGCCTTGATATTATGAAAATCATTGTAGCCTTTTCTAAACAAACCCCAGTACATCTATATATACACAGCAAAAAATAATTAATTAAAAAACCCATCACTCATTTTTAAAAAAAGAATTGTTAGCAAACATATCATTTCACTCTTTAAAACAGTTTCTTTTGATTTAAGTCATTAGTTGGCCTATTTATTTCTGGGTAAAAGCTTATTCTTCTTAAGTTTACCATGCTTGGTCATGTTTAAATAGATGAATAGTAATTTGTGCAGAACATTTCACAAGTTTAAGTGAAAGTGCACTTAACCCATCCCACTTGATGTGACGTGCACTCCTAGTCAGTAACAGGCACCCCACGAGACGGCGATGAGTGAGGATGTGGGTGAGGATGCTAAGACCTGTCACAAATGGAAACTCAAATAAAGAGGAGATGCTGGTGGGCAGGCGCTGTCTCTGTTGCCTGCCACCACCATCCTCCCTCTCCCTAGAGGGGGAAGCCCCCGTGGGAATTTCTTTGTCATTTCTCATGTCACTTCTACATGGCCAAATGAAGGGTTATGCTAAATGTGGTGGCATGTGTCTGTGAACCCAGAATTTGGGAGGCCAAAGAAAAATGATTGCTGTTGAGTTCAAGCCTGCATGTTGGGTTCTGAGCCAGCCTGTGTTCAGAACAAACGCTTAGTGCCATAAGGACTGGATACAGCTATAAAACAGTGCTATAGAGGGAGGAATAACCTTTCCTTTCTAATTGACTTCCAAATGCTTCCTTAGTTCTTTATGGGATGCCTTTTACGGTGCATTTGAAGCCCTGGGCTTGAGCTGACACATCTTTCAGGTTCCCACCTCTATGTCTGTTAGGTTCATTCTACACTTGCGCCATTTAGGTGGTTAATGACAGACCTCAGGGGCTAAAGCCTTTAGGGAGTTCAGTTCTCATGGCACCAGGATCAGTTATAAGAAAACAGAAGAGTAATCTCTTAAGAGTGAGTATTGGTCCTGAGGGTGGGATCCAGGGCTTTGCACATGGAGCCACACCCTTAGTACCAAACAGAAGATTTAAAACATAGCACAAGATTTTAACTTGACTGTGTTACTTTGCTAATTTTTCCACTGTACATGTAGGACTCTTGTTGAGCTGTATATATGTATTCATATATTATCAAATAAACATTTTTTTTTTACTTTTTTTTTTTAAAGATTTATTTTATTTATTATATGTAAGTACACTGTAGCTGTCCTCAGATACCCCAGAAGAGGGCGCCAGATCTCGTTACGGATGGTTGTGAGCCACCATGTGGATGCTGGGATTTGAACTTATCACCTTTGGAAGAGCAGTCGGGTGCTCTTACCTGCTGAGCCATCTCACCAGCCCTCAAATAAACATTTTGAGACTAAATTAAGGTCCTAACAGTCAAAATTTGTATTTTCCATTTTTTGAAATTGGTGCATATTGTACTTTAATCCAAGAGGCAAGTGTGTCTCTGGTGCATGTTACAATAATACTAATGGACTGTTAGATATTTGCTGTAATGTTAGATGTTAATTTATGCCTTGTAAATTAGAAACTATGTAGTCTGCACAATAAGTGCCGTATAAGGAACAAGCTTCCCTGCAGATACCTTTGCTGGTTCACACTCTGGGTGGTATTCTGCCTGGGTGTGAAGAATTTCTGTCCTGTATAATTTCAGTGAGAAACCAGATTATAAAATACATTTAATTGCCAATCATAACAAACTCTGTCAGCTTCATGCATTGTTGACTGTGTTTCGAAAACAGTGTTTGAGAACAGGCTTAAGAGCCAATCTAAGACAGTCTCTGTTCTCCAGGACAAGTAGGCAGCTTTGTGTTGGAATCAATGCACATTAGGAGGCAACTTTAGAGACTTTCTGAGTCCTGTCAGGACCGGTTTCACCCATACAGAATATTTGAAAAGACTTTTTCCCCCAGGTTTTTATGTTGTTTGTCTGTCCTTTTTGTTTGTTTGTTTTTGTTTCTTTTGTTTTTCGAGACAGGGTTTCTCTGTATAGCCCTGGCTGTCCTGGAACTCACTTTGTAGACCAGGCTGGCCTCGAACTCAGAAATCCGCCTGCCTCCACCTCCCGAGTGCTGGGATTAAAGGCGTGCGCCACCACCGCCCGGCTGTTTGTCTGTCTTTTAAGTACAGAAATAAGTTGTAAAAACCAGGCATTTGCTATTGACAGGGATGCTTAATGTTTGTACTGTGGGTAGAAGCATTCTTGCTTCTTATAAATAAATTTTATAACAATTTAAACTCCATTAGTGTATAAGGACATTAATACCTTTAAACTTTGTATGTTTACCAGGATCCAGCAAGTTAGACTCAACAAATCTAGGTAGTTTATTATATGGCAGACATTGTGTTAGGCGGGTCTACAGTGCTTGAGATTTTCATTTATCTGGCAAGCGCCTTCTGCATAAGGGTAAGTAAGCCTTTATATTTGGCCGAACTGAGTTTCTAACCCAGGGCTCGTGAAGGCCAAACAAGAGCTATGTTTCCATCCTCCACGGGTGGCGGGAAGACTTCCCCAAAGAAGTGGTACTTGTGTGCAGTCTTGAAGGGTGAGTGGTGGGTACCAGTGTAGATCCCAGGTTAGGTTTCCATCATGGGATGTCAGAGTTTTCTGAGTGGAGAAAGCAGTGTTTGGAAAAGCAGCAAAGGCAGAGAGTGGCTGCCAGCAGGGACACGTGGGACATGTGAAGAGGGTCAGTGACTTCAGATGCAAAGGCAGCTGAAGCCGTTTCCCTTAACATTTATACTGTTCATGTGTGTGATGTGGGGTGTGTTAGTGGGGGTGCCTGGGCCACTAAATTGTATGCCATGGTACATGTATGTAGGTTGGAGGATACGTTTTAGGAGTTAGTTCTCTCCTTTTGCTGTGAATTCTGGAGCTCAGAATCTTATCACCAAATTTCCATGGCAACACTTTTCCCTGCTGAGCTATCTCATCCTTTCCTCAGAAGTCTTTCTTGGGGGACTTCCAGCTTTTTAGCCACGTAAAGTTTTGTAGATGCAACAGAGGAGCCTTAAGGGTTTAGGCACAGAACTGACATCAAAATTTGGATTTTAAAGGGAGTTTTATTTCTTTGTTTCTCACAATGCTAATTGCTATGTGGAGAGTGGATTACAGTGACCCAAGAAAGGATACAAGGTTTCTGATAAGTTGTTGCTGATGTGATCTGCAGATAAGACTTTAACATAGAGAAGTGTGTCGGCCAGAGAGGGTCAGCTTCTGTGAGCGATGAGGCTAATGGATTTGATTGAGATGGAGTGTTGAGGAAAGGAGAATATGAAGACATGACCCCCAGGCATGCTGTTGCCAGTTCCACGAGACAGTGGAAGGGCAGAAAACGGGGCTTATTTTAGTTCCTGAGGAAGTGCATAGATGAAACCTTCTCTGTCCTATGTGGCTTAGACCTGAAAAACCTGACTGGGGCAATGTGGGAATGAAGAATGACATTGACGAAACAACAGACATATCCAACAACCTGGGCTTTAGTGGGCTGTGCTTCCTCATGTAGAGGGCACCTACAACAAACCCTAGGTACTCACTTCTGCAGTTGCTAGTTCTTACACATGATTAGCCAACCTTTTTGGACCAGAGAAAGCCTCTGAACCTATCGAGGGGAAGATTTTGCCATTTTCCATAGGTCTGAGGCAATGTTTTTTTTTTTGTTTTGTTTTGTGTTTTTTTTTTTTTTTTTTGACATGGTTGCACCCATGTCAATAATACATATTTACCTAGTACCGCAGGAGTCATTTATCCATATCAGAGTTAGTGTCTGTCTGTCTGTCTGTCTGTCTGTCTTGTGTGTGAGAGAGAGAGAGGGAGAGAGAGAGAGAGAGAGAGAGAGAGAGAGAGAGAGAGAGATGGTTATCTTGATCACCATGAGAAAATAAGAATCCGGTCCAGAATTTCCCATTTCAGCTATTAACAAAGCCAGAAGAGAATATTCATAAAAGGAGTTTAAATAAACCCAGCTGCATTGAAATGTGTTTTCCCTTTAAGTAGGGTACATAGTGACTATATTGTGGGGTTTTATAACTAAGTCTGTTGGCTCTTAACTCTTGCTTAAGCCAGTTCTTTCTTAGACCATTTGCTCAGGGTAACATTCAACACCTAGAATTTTATTAAGATTTTAATCAGAAGGCTGAAGTTTAGTTTATGATTTGGCCTGCTACCGCTGATGGTTTTATAGCTTTCTAAGGTAAGAGAGCTGGGTTGGTTGGGTTCTAGTCTCTGATACACACAAGCTGGGAAGGCGGGGGAGGAAGCTGAGCTCGCTTCTGTTAAAGGGACTTTGTATGCAGTGCTTTGAATGAACCAAAGTGCAGGAAATGAATTTTTATTTATAAGTGGGTTGAGATAAAACTCTTGGCAACATTGTTTTTTCCTGTAGCTGACTGCTTGAAACATGAAGTACTTTTTGGTATGGATACCAAAGAAAAGCTTCCCGTGGCAATGGAGAGTTGAAATGTAATCTAAGGGCAGAGAGGGTTTGAAGGCTGGAGAGGAGATGTGGAGATGTCGAGAACCCTCCTGTATATAAGCTTGAAATTTTTGGGTCCATTGGTGGCACTGCTGTGGAGGGTGAGCCCAGCCGTGTTTCGGAATAACTTGTAGCCCAAGACCCAGCTTCAGTACAAACTTTCAGCTACCCAACCCCACAATGTCCAGTATGGGATGAGTAGGGATGAGGAGCCATGCTTGCTGTCATTCACGGATCTCCTGTGTCTGCAGTGGTGATGGAGAAGCCTTGTTACAGCCAGCCAGGTCACCACTGAGTGAGTTGGAGCAATGCCGTGAGTTTCTCATCTCTAGTGATGATGGAAATAGAAATGAATGGATTTTGCTCATTCATAGATATAAATGCTAACCCATAAGGGACTCAGAGCCCTTATAAAGACACTGACTGAACTGTTAGCGGTTCAGAAGAGTAATTGATAGGTATTTTATGTGTGATTGAATGGCAGCATTTTGTTTTATTTATTTATTGTGTATGGGTCTTTGGCCTGCTTGTTTATCTGAATTCCACATGTGTGCCTAGGGTACCTGCTGAGGCCAGAAGAGGTTGATCCCACGGAACCGGAGTTTGTGAGCTGCCATGTAGGTGTAGGAATTGAACTTATTCCTTTGGTATTGTTCAGTCACTTCTAAGGAAGGAGGAAGGGATGGATGGAGGGAAGGAGTCTCAGACATTTCTTGAGGCCCATTTTGTTTTGGGCCTGGTAAGCTGTAAAAGACAGAGGGGTGTTGTCTTAGTCAGGGTTTCTATTCCTGCACAAACATCATGACCAAGAAGCAGGTTGGGGAGGAAAGGGTTTATTTGGCTTACACTTCCATACTGCTGTTCATCACCAAAGGAAGTCAGGACTGGAACTTAAGCAGGAGCTGATGCAGAAGCCATGGAGGGATGTTCTTTACTGGCTTGCTTCCCTTGGCTTGCTCAGCCTGCTCTCTTATAGAACCCAAGACTGCCAGCCCAGAGATGGTCCCACCCACAAGGGGCCCTTGATCACTAATTGAGAAAATGCCTCACAGCTAGATCTCATGGAGGCATTTCCCCAACTGAAACTCCTTTTTCTGTGATAATTCCAGCTGTGTCAAGTTGACACAAACCTAGCCAGTACAGGTGTAATCATGACTCTCACCTTTGTTTTTTGTTATACCTGCATGTTTATAAACTCATAGCTATCTTTTTCTGAGGCAGTGTCTTAGAGCTATTTTATTTAACTGAATTTATTAGTTAATCATGTAATAAAAAACTTTAAAAATAATTATCTAAAAAGATTATTTTAAAAAGAACTCTAGTAATGTTTGGCCTAGGCTTAGAATGGAAGAAGGGGTAGGTACAGTTTTGCTGAGCCTTCCCTCATTGTGTCCGTGAGTCAGGCTTGTTCAGGTCCCTCCCCATCCTCCTGTCTGGGCCTATAGAGAACATGCATTATGCACAGGTCTAGCATTTTATTTTATTTTATTTTATTTTATTTTATTTTGAACTTTGAATTTTCTCAGTGATGGCTCAGCAGTGTTTCCGTCTTGTTGCTAACTGACAAAAACAGGACCAGGGTTCTTATTCATGGTGTGGTGGGCCTGAACCTCGCAGGCTGCTTTGCAGTGAGAACTTGACATTGTATATCATGTCTTTAAAAACAAGCTTCCTTTCTTCCCAATTGATTGATGTCCTTTTAGAAATTCATCCTGCTTAGATGGTGAGAATTGCAGAAAGTGATTAGCAACAGTGAAGTGGATTAGCTGATAGATTTATGCTTTTGAACAGCACTGGTCCTGATTTCCTCATGTGTGGTAACAGAGTCTAGCTTTCCTGTTTATTTTAGAATTTTAGAAAAACAAGTGTTGCAAACGTTAATCCCTGACCAGAAGCAAGAAGCAGCCGCTGTCTGTGGACCCTTGGTTACCTCTGCCTTCCGGAAGCCCCTTCACCTTCTGGGAGGGGTTCTTGAGTCTCCCTGCTTCAGTCCTCTCTGGGTGTGGGTCAGGAAGCAGGTGCTGTGTGAAATGAAGGCGCTGAGCCATGCTCTGAGGCAGGCGGGCAGGGGCAGCAGGGCAGGCACGCTGACCCGGGCGGGGGCACAAGCATTTCCAGTTTCTTGTGCCTGAGTAAAGTTGGTATCTCAAGGAGTTGAGGACTCTACCAGGTTCCGTTTCAATATGTACTAGATTCTATTCCATGTCGTTTTGGCCTCATAACATTTCCAGTTGTGTGGTATATGGTTGTGGAAAGATACTAATCTTTGACATGGGTGTACTAATAAGATGGTATAAAAGTTTTATATTTTATAACATGCAAAAGGCATTATTTTATTTTTATTATATAGCATTTTCTTGATAATTGATAATACTGAAATAAATCATTTTTAAAATGTCAAAACATTGAATAAGAAAGTGTCTCCATCACACTGAACGTACGTTCGTGTAGAACTTGGTGCAAAACCATTCGTGGAGGACCTGCTTCTGGGTCGGGGCTTTATACATCGCAGAGCAGCTCCCTCACTGTGATCTATTAAAAGTCAGCCCTCAACACAAGGGTTTGTAAAAAGAGGGGGAAAAAAAAGAAAAATAAAAGAAATTGTCTAGGAGATATTTACAGGAAAGAAACAGCACAGGACTGGGTGGGCTTGACCTGCTGGCCCCTCCCTGAGTCCGGGGGTGGGTGGGGTGGGGTGGGGGGCACTTCCTATCCATGCCTGCTCTGTCCTGGGGGCAGGAGCTGTGCTGTCAGCTTGAATTGAACACTAATTAGAAGACCAACCTCCTTGTGTTTTTATGTCTGTTGTAAACTAAATGCAGCCCATTTCTTTCGCTGTTGTGGTCATTTCTTTTACATCTATCCTCATTACTGATAATATACGTGCACTCACTGATTTCTGCCACTTTTAATGTGTTTTTTGTTTAGGTTGCTATTTTTTGTGCTGCTATTTTCCTTCTGACCTCTCACCGCTAGGTCTCAGTCTCCCCCTCCCCTTTCTACTGATTAATCTTGAAGAACATTTTTGCATATTCAAAGTTCAGTATTAAAATCAGTGTCTATCCTTATCTGAACCACAGAGGGTGTTAATATATAACTTGAAAGTGTAAATCATGCCCGTGGATTTATGTTTGTTTTTTCATCAGCCATTCACTTCTGCGCTTTGCTTTTCGTTACCCACAGTAGCCTTCCTCCATGTTTCATGTGACTCTGACCCTAACATAAATGTTTTCTAGTGGCTGCTCTGATGTAAGGGCCATAATTAATCAGTTTTCTTACCCTTTTTTCTGTAGATTTTCAAAAGAAACAACCAGATGATGATTCCACCCCAAGTACAAGTAACAGCCAATCAGATTTGTTTTCCGAAGAGACCACCAGTGACAACAACAATACCTCTGCAACCACGCCAACTCTTAGTCCCAGCCAGCAGTCGCTCCCGACAGAACGGAATGTAACTTCCCCGAGTACAGAAGAATGTAAGTCTCTATCTGTGAGAGTCTCTGTCTGTGAGAGCAGCCCAGGAGCAGCAGCGTGAGAGCCTTGCTCAGGAAGGCTGAACTCAGATTCTGTTTAAGACAAGTGTGTGGGTGTGCAAGTCAGTAAGTGCAGCCACTCCAGAGAAGGGGAGGTCTTTTTAGGACTAACCTTTTATTCCTGTGTGAGGACATTACATTGTTCCTGTGTGAGGACATTACATTTTTGGACCAATCTGGACCAGTGGTTATCAGCTCTGGCTTCACATTAGAACCCACTGGGAATATTTAAAGAAATGTTTTTTATTACATTTTTTAAAGACTTGTGCATGTAGGTGCACTTGCTGTGGTTATCATAGAGGGCAGAGTACAGTGTGCAGGAGTCAGTGCTCTGCTTCCACCAGGATTGGAACTTGGGTCATCGGGGCTGCATGACAAGTGCCTGTATCCATGGAGATATTTCACCAGCTCTCCACCGAGGATTTAACAAACAATTTTAGTTTTTTATTATCATCCTTGAACCTAATTTAACTTTTCAAAGAGAAGGAAGCTCAAAGATTCAGCCTTTAAAGTCTATAGAGAATTCTACTGTACAGCAAGCATTTAGAATCACCAATCTTGGGAACTTCAACCTGATCTAGACTTGGATTGAACTCTTGCCTCTGCTGACTGGCCTTGACTAAGTTTAAACTTAGGTAATAAAAACACAGGCTGTGTGAAGAAAGTAGGAGATACTTTCTTTTATTCTTGTTTAATATTTTTACTGCGTGCATGTGCGAATGTGTGTGTTTTGAATATGAGGATGTAAGCGAGTAGTTATGTATCTTTCTCTCCTGTTAGGCTAAGGGGCCTGGGGATTGAACCCAGTTAGCCAATCCTATGTATAAGTGCCTCTATCTATTGAGCCATACCACTGGTCCTCTTGTTACCCTTGAATGTGATACATAGTCCTTATAATGCTACAGTGACTTCTTGTGGGACACAATGTAACTCATAGTATTTGCCTCTCATGCTTTCCTTAAGGTTGGAATTTATGTTTCAAGCTTAATGGCTATTTAGAAATGTAATAGTTTAGGCTGTCAAGTCTACTAATTTGAGGAAGGTTAGCAGGGAAAAAAATATTTGTTTAAATACTTTCACATGTTATTGTATTCAGTTATATTGAGAATATAAAACAGAAGATTTTTAGAGAGTTTATTGTTTAGCAGGGACATTTAATTTAAATCAGAAGATGGCAAACAGGAGTGATTATTCCTCTTTTTCCTCTTGAAGCAACACAATGCTGAGAGACTGAGAGGACTGCTAACATCTTACTTGCACAGGGCAGCTCTACACTGGAAGTGATCCAGCCCAGTCCTGTAGGGATGCTGGGGTTAGAAGCCTGACACATTCTGTGTATACTTTATGTTAGTAGGCCAGCGTTTGTAGTAAATGTTATTGGAAGGCACTGGCTTACTCAGAAATGGTATTGAAGACAGAATGCTGTGAAGAGACACTTCATTACATGTAGTGTGAGCTGTGGAGGAAAGCTGCCTGGAATTTCTCTTGGCTAGTGACTCTTCATTCATGGAGAATGAAGTTGGAAAGTTAATGATTACCAAGCTTGAATGAATGTCCAGCCAAGCTACCAGGACTTTGAACAATAGCTATGGTTCTAATGAAGAGACAGTGATAGTGTCACTGTCCTTTTGAAGGAGCAGTCTGACGGTATTGTGAACAGGGGTAGGTTAGAACATTCCAGAAAAGGAGATTTTAATATTATAACTTGTTTAATGGAACTAGGAAGGGTGTGAAAATCATTTCAGAAGAGAAGAAGGATGTTAACAGTATGTCAAGGAAGTAGATAATTTTGCTTCCTCCTTTCTAGTTTGGATGGCCTTTCCTTCCCTTACATAATTGCTTTGGCTAGGACTTATGTAGAGTGCTGTATAGAGGTAGCAGTAGAGAAGAGAGCCTTCTTGTCTTCTTTCAGATCCTAGGGAAAAGGATTCGACTTCCTCATTGGTTATGCTGTTTGCTGTGTGTTTGGCACATATGGCCTTAATTGTGTTATTGTATAATCCTTTCTATGTGCCCCGTTCATCAGAGCTCTTATTGTGGAAAGTGTTTATTTCTCCTGTACTTTGGGAGTCTCATTCTCTAACCCAGTTGGTCTCAAGCTCCTAACAGTGCTCCTGTGTGAGCTGCCCTGAGAGCTGAGGTCACTGGGAGGGAGAGCCGCGGAGCCTGGACAGGGTGCTGAGTGTTACTACCTTTTCTTTGTCTACTGTCCTTTTCCTGCTGGTGTGATACACAGATTCGCTGAGTCTTGTCCATGGTTTGTAACCATTTCGATGTGCTGTGGGGTTGAGGTTGCTTATATTAAGAAAATGTATGGGTTGTTTTTGTGTACCTGTCCTAGTCTGCTTTGGTGTTGAGGTAATAATATGGTCTTATACATGAGTTTAAGAATTCTTCCTCTTTAAGTTTTTGAAGTGGGTTACAATGTTTGGTGTTGTCCTCTTTTAGAGGTTTGGTAGTCTATGCGGTGATGCTGTCCAGTTCTTTTTTTTTTGGTACTAAGTCTTGCTGGCTTACAGTATGTCAATTTAGATGTTCTATTTTTCATGGTTTAATGTAGAATTTGATCATCATCTTTGGGTTTCCAGATTGTGGGTGAATAGTTATTTGTAACTATTTGAACTATTTGTAATAGTTCCCCGTTATCCTTTGTATTTCTGTGCCATCTTTTTATTGTTTCTGATTTATTTATTTGACTCTAATTCCCCCCTTACTATTTTTACTATTTTTTTAAACTTTCTTATACTTCTCCCACCCCCAACCCATAGGCCTTAATTTTGTTTGTTTCTGCTTTGGTTCTTCCTTTCCTTAATTTCCTGATAGGTTGTTTGTTTGTTTGTTTGTTTGTTTCCAGCTCCTTAAACTATCCTTTTAAGTTGTTTGTTAGAATCAGATCTCCTCTCATCTGGGTTTGGGTTTGGCTCTCATTCTGTTGTTGTCCTGCTTAGTTTTGTGTCAAACTGACACATGCTAGAGTCATCTGAAGGAAGGGAGGGAGCCTCAACTCAGAAGATCTGGCTGCAGGGCATTTTCCTAATAGTGCAGCAAGCTCCTGGGCTGGTGGTCCTGGGTGCTATAAGAAAGCAGGCTGAGCAAGTCATGGAGAACAGCACGCCTCCATGGCGCCTCCCCCCCCCCCCCCCCATCAGCCGCTGCCTGCAGGTTCTTGCCCTGCTTGAGTACCTATCCTGGTGTCCTTTAGTAAAGGACTACAGTGTGGAAGTTTAAGCCAAATAAACCCCTTTCTATCCAATTTGCTTTTAATTGTGGAGTTTTGTTTATTTCAGTAGTAACCCTAAATGAGACAAGTTGCTCAAGCTGACATCAAGCTCTTGACCTTTCCTTTACTAGATGACATCACTCCTCACTTGTGACCTTTCCTTTACTAGATGACATCACTCCCCACTTGATGCTGTGAGAACATTGTTGAGTTGTTCCGGAATTTTGGTTGAGATGTCCTTTGCTTTCTTGGAAACTAATTTCCAGTGATGCCTTAGCTCACCAGAGATTTAAAAATGGAGGTTCGGGGGAGGGGCCGTTGAAGGTAGATCTCACCGTGAGCCTGGGCTTGTCTCTTATTTCTGGTCTTTCTGCCTCGATCTCCTGAGTGTTAGAACTGTAGAAGTAAGTCAGCATTTCTAGATTGTAATGCCTCTTAACGTGTCCTTTATGGCCTGCTGTTGGCTCTGGCAAAGTCTGAGCTGCTCTCTGCAAAGTGAATATCGCTGCCACCAAGTAGATAAGCTTTTTATTTGATTTTCCAATTAAATTTCTAGTAATCTGCAAGGGGAGCCAGTTTGCCCCACTTCAGATAGGCTTCTGTCGTAGGGCAGATATTGGACAGAACAGGCCAGCAGCTTCCAGTAAAGTGTTTGGAAAATATTACCTATTAAAAATATTTTATGGTTTCCTGCTGGGCTGGTTTTAAGTGAAATATGGAAGGGGGTTTATTTACAGCTCTCTCTGTATGTGCCTTTCTCTTCTCTTTTCTCTAATGAAGCTCGAAGCATCAAGCCGTTTATCAGAGATAATTATACAACAGATGGAGCTTTTCTGATATATAATAGTCTCAAAGTGGAAGATTCTCTCCCGTAATAAAGAATGCCCAAACTTTAAATGTCTCTTGATTTTAATTTAAGGTTTTTTTTCCTCTAGTACATTTATTTATTAGTTCTAAGGCTGGTTCTACAGAGCTTGCTGCTTTCACTAGGGCCTTGTTCTCATAGATGAATACTTTGCAGTGCAGTTGGAATGCCCATTAGTGTGCTTTATTGAATCAAATAGCTGTCATTCAGGAGTCATTGTGGACCATCTTTAAGTCAGTTCTTGTCTGTATGTAGGACTTGAGTGTTTGCGTATACAAACTATTTCTGCTCTACCTTGTTGAAGTTCCTGCAGTGTCAGTTTACCTTTAACCTGTCAAAAATAGGAGCCAATCAAAGCGCAAGCACCATTTGCAAGAGTCTCACCTGCTGCCTCAGCTCCAAATCCCACCCTGAGGCAGTCGAAGGGACTATGACTGCAGTTTTAGTTTTTCGGTTAACAGAATGATATAACTGCCTGTTGATGTTCTTTGCCTGTCTAGCCTTTCCCGCTTGCTCATGTGTAGGGATGCCTCACGTATTCTGATAATGTCTTTGTTAAATATAAACATAGAAAATTGTAGAAGGGAATTCTCATATTTTGTGTTGTCCTACTTTTTCCTGCCCAGGAGTCCTTCCTTTCCCACTTGACTGTGCTGCCTGCCTGCTCACACCATAGTCTCTGTGTGTGCTGCCTGTGTGCTCACACCATAGTCTCTGTGTGTGCTGCCTGTGTGATCATACCATAGGCTTGATCATCAGGTTGGCTGCTATGGTTCACAGTGTTTATGCCAAAATAGACATTAGTGTATATATCAACAGCCATGCAACTCTAAAACAGTTGTATTGACAGTTCTACTGCAGCTTTAAGTCCCCTCTCCCTCTCCCTCTCCCTCTCCCTCNTCTCTCTCTCTCTCTCTCTCTCTCTCTCTCTCTCTCTCTCTCTCTCTCAGGGTTTCTCTATGTAGACCAGGCTGGCCTCGAACTCAGAAATCCACCTGCCTCTGCCTCCCAATTAAATTAAATGTGTGTGCCACCACCGCCCGGCAGCTTTAAGTTTCTATGCCATTATTATTTATGTTACTCTCTTTTTAAAAAAAGATTTACTTATTTATTTTACATATATAAGTACATTATAGCTGTATAGATGGTTCTGAGCCATCATGTGGTTGCTGGGAATTGAACTCAGGACATATGCTTGCTCCAGCCAGGAGCCCTGCTCTCTTCAGCCCTGCTCTCTCCAGCCCAAAGCAGATCTATTATGGATGGTTGTGAGCCACCATGTAGTGGCTGGCATTTGAACTCAGGACCTTCAGAAGAGCCTTCACTGAGCCATCTCTCCAGCCCTACGTTACTCTTTTACTGGGCATAATTTATGAATTAAACTTTATTGTAAATATGGATAGGATACAGAATTTGATACTGCCTGCAGTTCCAGGTATCTTTTGGGGGGCCTTAAAATAAGAGGGACTATTAGAACACTGTCCATTTTATCTAGGTTTCTTAGTTATTTAGGAAAATAAATGCACATTATTGGTAATGTTAAAAATTTTTTCTTCCACAAATGGTATTTAAAAATTTAAAGTATATTATTACAAGCATACAAATTAAAATTGACTTGTGTATGTGTGTGTCTGTGTGTGTGTGTGTGTCTGTGTGTGTGTGTGCACACATGTGTGGTATGTTTGCATGACATAGGCTAACATGTATATGTGAGTACACGGTGGGGTGTGGGGTGCACGTGGAGGCCCCAGATGGACATGGGCCGTCCTCTCCAGCTGCTCTTTGTCTTTGTTGAGAGTTTTGTTACTTGAGAGTCATGGATCCAGAGCTCACCTGTTCGCTAGTCCAGCTAGGCAGCTTGATCCAGGTTTCTGTCTCTGCCTTCTGTGTAAGAGCCGGCGCTTATGGCACCCCAGATTAGAACTGGACACTGGGGATCTCAATTCATGTTTGCACAGCATGTTCTTACCCACTAAACCAGCCATCTCCCCAGCCCTAAGTTTTTAAACAATTTAATTTTTTAACCACTTTATTTTTTATTTTATTTATTCATTTTATTTGTTTGTTTGTTGACATCCCAAATGCTGTTCCCCCTACCAGTCTCTCTCTCAAAGAGTCCCTCCCTCCCACTCCTCCCAAATTTTAATTTTAAGTTACCTATAGTAGTGTTTATAGTTCCTAATTTGCCTCTATGATCCTGTATGTAGTTACCTGGAAAAATTTAAATCTGGGGATGCTACTGCCGCTCTGTTTTAATAGGGCTGTATCCATAACCTCTTCTCGCTTCTGCTATTTTCCCTGTACAAAGCAACCTGCCAGATGAGTGCCAGTGGTAGTGTGGTCTGAGATGGGAGTCTCTCGCTGACTCACCACTTGCAGTGCGGGCATCCAGGTTGTTTTTTAAGTAATACTTTATGCTTTGAAAATGACACGCACACATGCAGCGTTTTGTGCCATATCTATTTCTCATCCTCCCCTTCCCACTACATCGCCCTCTCACTTTTCATGTCCTCTCAGATTCTTAACCTTGTGTCAGATTTTCTCCCAAGCCATCCCCTAGTGTGCCAGTCTGCCTGCTTCTGAACCAAATTGCAGCTTTGCTTTGCCCAGAATTCACTGGGCACTCACAGAGCCATTCCATTCATGTTCCCTGTGGCCAGTTCAGAATCGTTTCATTTATGCTGACTGTTTCTATTATGGAACTCCTGGACTAACTTACCTGTGACATTCATTCTCAAATTGTCTTTTATTGTTACCTTTAGACTTGGCTTCTCATCTCTCTCTACCATCTTGTGTGTGAGTCCAGGCTCCAACAAGCAAAGCCTCTGTTTTATAGTGTCCCCTCACGTGACTTCAGAGCACCTAGCATGGTGCTTGTCTGGGCAGGGTTCAGCCAGTTTTTACTTTAAATATATATTGCTTTACTGTCAATTTTTATACACTTTAGAACTGCTTTATATGCTTGGGCAGTGGTGGTACACAACTTTAATCCTAGCATTCAGAAGGAAAGGCAGACAGGTCTCTTTGAGTTTGAGGCCAGCCTGGTCTATGGAGAAGAGTTCAAGGACATCCAGGGCTACTCAGAGAAGCCCTGTGTCCCCCCCCCCCCAAAAAAAAAAAGCAAAAAAATAACTACTTTGTATGTTTTGATACATTAAAGATCTTTCTGCTTGAATTTTCAATAGCTCCTATTTAACTTATTAAAAATATATAGTAATACATTTAATGCTTAATGGTAGAATTTAGTAATCTCAAGGCATAAGAATTTTGAAGTTTGTGTGTGTGTTTGTGTGTTTTCATCATTTTGAAGTGACATCTGTCTCTCTGTGCCTGTCTCACTCTGGGTAAGTAGCCATCTGCTTCTTGTCAAGGAAGTTTGTATCCATGGTCTTAATTTTATCTTCTGAATTTCTTCTTTTAAGTTTCTTTTCTGCAAGAGAGAAGACTAGAGAACTTCTAATATTTATTGTTCAGGGTCTCTAAGGCCTGAAACATAACAGGTTTGTTTCTGTAGTCTTCTCTGACAGCTGTAAGATTGTCCACTTATTGCTGATCTGACTCGGGTTCGAAGTGATCTTGTCACTGCAAGTGCTTTGCGAATACAGAGAGGGATTCAGAGTTGCCTTATTAAACGCTCTGTACTTGTCTGAAGGTAAAGGCCACAGTGAGCAGGCACGTCATGTCACACCAGCACAGCCTTTGCAGCTGTCGTATTTTTGTTTGGTATGGGTACAGGAAGTGTCTGGCACTGACGACCTTAAGGTCATCCCATGCTTTATTTATGACAAAATGTTTGGCTGAAAAGTCATGAGAGAGGCATCCACTTGATGTGCTAGAAGTCACATTTTAACTAGGCAGAAATATATTTTGTGTTTATTCATTTCTCTGAAAATAGCTGCCAGGATCAAAGCCAAACCAAACCAATCAACCAACCATATGCTTTCTGCTTTACATTCATCTCCTCCGTTGCTCCATAAGCTGCTTCATGTTTCCATCACTAGAGTGATGGACATCGCTTTAGTGAAGGGCTTTTAAGATTTCAGAATATCAGTGCAGCCCTTTGACGACATAATTCATAATGTCATAATTGTGACATTCCCAGTTGCTCATGGCAAAGAGAATTCCCTAAGACTTGGCGGAATGGCCTGTGTGCAGCAGGGCCTTTCATACAGAGACACTCTGACACACTGCCAGTACTAGTGCACTGAGGTAGAGAAGGCCCTGTTCTTGGTTCCTTTTAAAATTGCACCAAGACAGCACCTGTGGTCTGGATAGATGTCGTTTCATTCTTCCTGAAGCCTCTTAACACAGGTAACATAAGTCACTTCCTTTTCCGAGGAGGGCAGCTCTTTGCAGTTCCTATTGTAGATAAGATTTGTGAGAATGCTCTTAATACCTTTTTTTCTATGTTTATGAGTGTTTTGCCTGCATGTATGCATGTGCACCATATGCATGAAGTGTTCTTAGAGGCCGAAGGAGGCATCAGATACCCCCAGTACTGACTGCAGTTAATGGTTGTGAGTGGCCACTGTGCAGGCTCTGCACACCAAATCCAGGTCCTCTGCAAGGAAATTCTTCCAGCCAGTTAGACTTTTTTTTTTTTTAAAGAAAATGAAGCAAAACAATTAAAACCCTTCCACTGCTGAGTGTCTCCATCAGTGTTACAAAAATCATGCTTGTATTGATGGTAGAAATGCAAATAATCAAATCCCATTTGGGCCCTAGTTAAGCCTGTAGAATCAGAATCAGAGCCTAAATGAGACAGATGACAGCCCCTGATTTCATATCCATATTAAATATACTTTGTTATGAGGCAACAAAAGCAGTGTCTAAAATTAGAAAAAAAAATTAAACTTTCCTCAAAGGGGCTCTGGTTTTGACCCCCAAGATGACATTCATTGCTTCTTGTTTGGAGGCTTTGTCGCGTTCTCATCCGGAAGAACTGATGCCGCACACATTGCGCTGCTTACCTGCAGTGAGTGGCACTGTGAAGCGCTGAGGTCATTCTACGTAATGGCGTAATGGCGGAGCCAGAGTGTCTGGGTTGAGATTGGTGACTGCATTCCTGTCACTCAGCTTGATCTCCCTACATGTTAGCATTCTTGATTAGTCTTTGCCAAGAGTAACAAGAGAGGGTTGCTCTGAAAGGAGGGAGGGAGGGAGGGTTTGAAAGTCTAGCAGCTTGAGTTCACTGTTGTCTTCCGTCCTGTGGTCTGAGGACCTGTGGCGCGGTGTCCGAGTGCCTTCTGACTTCGGCAGCAAACGTGCTGGAGCTTATCAAAATACTTGTGTTTCATAAAAGTAGTTTTGTATTGAGATGTAACTTTCTTATTTAAGCGAAACATTAATGTCTTTGTTTAAATTTTAGATAAGTGCTCAGTCATTAGAGTAAGTGTAAACCAAAGTTCGGTCACTAACTGTAAACAGGTTACTTGAAGACTGAGGGTTTAGGAACTTTCATGTTAGATTAACATATAAATGTGGTTAAAAAAAAACCAAACAACAACTGTTTACACTACTGTGACGGTTGTATCTCTTTGATGGTTTTTGGCTTGAATTGTTTTCATCTGAAGTAGCTCAGTGTTTGAACACTTGTGTGCGAGGCCGTTTAGACCCCTTTGGTGTTCTTCTGGCCAGGAGAGAGCATGGCCTCTGATCCTAGTGCATTTGCCCTTACTGCTCCATGGAAGGATCCAGGAGTCTTCGTGTGGAGCGAGCATTCCTGATTTAGGTTTGCTTCATGGGAAGGTATTGTGGGAAAATGTCATTTCTAGTGAGCAGACAGTGTTGTAACACAGAGTCACTGTGTTTGTGGGGATGTCCAGTCACTCATTACATCTTGATGGTCACTTGTTTTTTGTCAGTAGCGCTGGTCTGATCCAGTATGTAGATAGAGCAGGCACATTGCTGCTGATTATAGTGACTTGTGAATTGCAGCTGTATGTAGGGCGAAGGTGACTGGGAGGTCGGGGCATCTTTTCTGAAAGGGGTTGTTTCTTCCACAGCCTAGTTTGCCCCGGCTAGTTATTACTGTCAGTGCTGTGCTACTTCAGAACCACCACATATGTGTTGAAGGCTTTCAGAGAGGTACTACTTTATTACTCAAGAAATAGATTATTTGAATATTTTTTATAAGTTTTTGTTTTTAACATGACCATAGCAATGTAGAAGTTTATGTTTGCATTGCTTGGCCTCCTCCTTTGAAAAGCTTCATCAGTAAACAATTCAGAATCTCTAGAGAGGGGAGAACGTGGCTGTTGGATCTGTCTGTGGTCACCTTTAGAATGGAGAAGTGGGCTGTTGGAGCATGGACAGCGTGTGGATGGTGACAGAGTGAGATTGACCAGCTGCTTAGAAATGGAGGATACGTTTCTAATAAGCCCACAGTGCCTTTCATTGGGAATTAATTAGACACTGTTATGTAAATGTCATGTTAATTAAGGAAGAAAATTGAAGTGTTATAAATCTGCTCAAAGAGTGGGTATTTTTGTGTATTAATGTTTTGCAGTTACCTTGGAAGAGCTGATAGTAGAATATTTTATTATTGGGCTTCTGGCAATTTTAGCTGACTGACTCCTTGACAGTCCATTTTTTCTAATTGATGTGCTTTAGCACGTGATTTAACTACAGGCGGGCGATGGAAGCTGGTGGAGTCTGGAGCCAAAAATAACCAGCCGTGGTGGCTGTTTTAACAGAACCGTTTAGAGTACATTGTTGATCTCTTCTTGGAGATAAAGGAGAAATGTTCTTTTTCATATTTGTTTTTCTTGGGTTTTGAGCGCTGAAGAGTGTGCTCATCAAGAGTAGCTACCCGCGGTGCTCGCGCTTTCTACTCTCCATAGCCAAGGTCGCCTGGCCAGCTGTGCAGCTGACTGCACTATGAGGTATCTTGAGCATGGCTTTTTTTACATACTCAACAACTCTAGGAGACTGAAATTTTTCAGAATTTTGCTACTTCACTTTGGAATGTGAGTTTGACCATTAATGGCATACCTTTTTTGTAGTCCTCATTTTTACAGGTTACAGTGGTGGCTGTCAACCAGGGTCAAACGACCCTTTCACTGGAGTTGCCTAAGACCACCAGAAAACACAGATATTTATATTACAATTCATAACAGTGGCAAAATTGTAGTTACGGATTTGCAACGAAAATAATTTGGGGTCCCCACCACACAAGGAACTGTATTAAAGGGTTGCAGCTTTAGGAAGGGTGAGAACTTCTGTGCTCCAGTGAGTGAGCAGATTAGTTCCAAGTCTTCAACCCCACAGAACTGAAATCAGTAGTTTTCCAGGAAGAATCACTGCTCTGTTGGGTGGACTATGAAATGTCTCTGCTTGTTGGGAACACGGCTGAAGTTACCATTTCATAGTGTTCTTGACATGTCACATGTCAGTCAGCCTAGAAACAGCCCTGGAAGAAAAGGAAAAAATATGCAGACTTCCTGATTACAAAGCTCAGGCAGGCTGCCCCAAGCATTATTCACTTGTAAATAAAGAGTCCTCTGAGTATAACATCAAATGCAGTAGGCTAGTTTGTTAGTAAACTCCTCTAGATAATGAAGAATCTTGGAAAAGTTGTTTATTCACTTTAACAAAGGAAATAAAAAAGCATACATGTCGGGTGGTTTGCCTGGCAGTTGAGGTTGCTTTTGTGAGACAGGTCCTTGCTATGTAGCCTAGGCTGATCTTCAACTTGAAATACTCCTTTGTCAGCTTCCCAAGGGCAGAGATTGTGGCCATGTGCTACCTAGCAGTTAAACTCGGGAATCATTTGTGTCCCTGAGAGACTGACTTAGGCTTCTGTTGCTGAGAGAAGCACCATGACCAGAAGCAAGCTGGGAAGGATAGGGTTTGTGTGCCTGGCAGTGTCGGGGTTCATCACGGAAGAAAACCAGGACAGGAGCGCACACAGGGCAGGGTTCTAGAGGCAGGACCTGATGCAGAGGCCATGGGGGAGTGCTGCTTACTGGCTTGCTTGACCTGGTTTGCTCTTTATAGAACCCAGGGCCACTAGCCCCAAGAAAGCACCACCCAAAATGATGTTCCCCCATCAGTCACTAATTAAGAAAATGCCCTATAGCTGGATCTTATGGGGGCATTTTGTCATTTGAAGTCCCCTTTTTTCAGATAACTTTAGTGTGTCAAGTTGAAATAAGACCAGCCACCACAGAGCCCAACATATTAAACAAGAGACCTTGTAACTTTAACATATAAACACTCAAAAGCCAACTTTCTGAAGCTGCTACTGTCCAGTCTACAGATGTGACACAGAGCCAATGGCAGTGACTGTAGCTTGTGCTGTGGCCATCACTTCCGAGCCTGCTGGTTTCCCAAAGAGCAGCATGTTCCTAGAATTGAGGTGCTCTGTGCCCAGCACTGAACTTCCTCCTTTATCCATAAAAGGATGCTCTGGGCTGTTCAGTGGGACACACTCTGTGCCAGCGTCTGGCTCCCATCTTGAAATTCTGAGCACTAAATATTAATGCCTTTTGGCATCACTAGTTGCCATGAGCCTCCTTGGGTCCTGAGGTCATGAGTTCGTTTAATTGTCCTGCTTATGAATGTATTTACTTTGTGTTTGGTCTTCACTGGTGTCCCCCAGAGTCACACCGTGCTCCCTCTCCTCACTCTGTACTGAGTATTCCGTCCTGCATAGAACAGAGATGGCTGGAGTCAGCCGAGTTGACAGTGGTGTAGGCACAGGTGCTGTGGTGGAGTGGACTCCTTTATTGTGACCCTTGCCATCAGCTCTCAGTACCATCTTGTTTACTGGAATCACATACAATATTTTTCTTGTTGTTGATAGAAACCCTTCCCATAATTATGTATATTTATTTTAACAGTGTTGGCTTGTAATTAATTGTATAAGAGCAAATATTATTTTCTCTACTGGCTAGTTGTTTTTGTTTGTTTGTTTGTTTGCTTGCTTGCTTGTTTGTTTCCCTTCGAGGCTGTGTGGTTTGGCTGGGTGGTGGCACATACCTTTAAGCTCACCACTTGAGAGGCAGAGGCAGGCAGATCCCTGTGAGTTCAGGACAGCTTGGTCTACAGAGCAAGCTCTAGGATGGCCAAGGCTACACAGAGAAACCCCGTCTCAAACAAACAAACAAACAAACAGTGTATGTGGTTTAGGTGACACATAGTTAATAAAGGACACATGGATGCTCTCAGGCTTTTGATCTATGTTTTAAAGTGTTTCATAGGTTACTGTCTGTCAGACCAAGTTCTCCATTTATAATGTTGCCCAATTATCAAAGCTGGGCTATATTATCATCGCCAGTCACTCTTGTCAGTGTCTGGTGGCTCAGCTGTGCTAGTGTGTGTATACTTTACTCTAATGGCGTGAATACATTGGACTGGGCTGCTGGGTTAACAAGCTCCCTGGAGAGCACTGCTGTGGTGCTGCATGCTGAGCTGTGCTCTGGAGCTATAAAGTTATTTGCATTTCTTGCCAGAACCTACTGAGATTTATTGACTAGGAATATTTTTTAAGAGGTAAACTCTTACCCTTCAGGTGAGGTAAAATTTCTTTTTTGTGATAATTACCTGGGTGTTTGCAGGCACTGGGTGCTTGTTCATTCATGAGTCCCAGACACTTTTTATTGTTCTGGCTCCTTCCTGTACTTGTCCCTCCTCCTAGTTTTCCTGGATGGCTTATTTGATGTCCTTTAAGGAAGCGTTCTGATGCACTCTCACTGACTTCTCCACCATGTATCCAACTTAGAAGTGTACACAAGTCTCCTGCTCACCTGACTTACTCCATAAAGAGTTAGTGCTTAGGAGCCTGTGTCTCAAAAAAGTTGTTTTATGTCTGTATGTTTTTCCTTTATGTGTACATATACATATATATGTATAAGCACTGTATATGTGCCTGCAGAGGCCAGAAAGAGGGGATTGGATTCCCTGTCTGGGAATCAAACCTGGGTCTTCTGAAAAAGCAGCGGTGCTGTCAGACCCTGAGCCAGCCCCAGCCCCAGCCCCAGCCCCAGCCCCAGCCCCAGGAGTCTGTTTTTACAGGGTCTCAGAATATGTTCTAATATTATAATCAAATAGTTGTTATATAATTCATTCTAATACAGCTTGAACATCTATCTTAATTTAGGTTTCTATTGTTTTGATTAAACACCATGACCAAAAACAACTTGAGAAATGGGTTTATTTCATCTTATAACTTGAGGCCCTTGCCATCCAGGGAACCTGGTTGCAGAGGCCATTAGGGAATGGTGTTTACTGACTTGCTCATGGTAGGTTGCTCACCCTGCTTGCTTACAGCCTCCAGAACCACCTGCCTAGGGTTAGTGCCACCTACACAGTGGGTTTGGGACCTTCCACACCAGTCAGTCATCAATAAAATGGACCTCAGGCTTGCCTGCTGACTGTTTTGGTAGAGGCATTTTCTGAACTGAGGTTTCTTCTTACTCAGTGACTCTTACATTGTGTCAGGTTGACATAAAACTACATAAGACAGTGCTCCTCATCCAAACACCCAAAGTGTTCCAAAGTCAGACTTGGGAGACAGAAGAAATAAGTCTATATTTGACCTCATGTCCTGGGTCTCTAAAATACTGTGTTCAGTTAGCTCAGGGTCTGTGTACAGGGTCTGGGTGAAGTGTAATGGAATATGATGTTCAGTCTTGGGACCGCCTATCCTCAAGATAACTTTATGTAATATTCCAAAACCCACTAAAAACAACCAACCAGCCAAACAAACAAAAAAACCCAAATACAAAACATTTTTGATCCTAAGTATTTTGTATAAAGGATTCTTAACCTGTTCTGTTCTTTGAGGTCCCTTTATATTATACCTCCATTAAAAGGTTTTAAAAATCGCCGGGCGTGGTGGCGCACGCCTTTAATCCCAGCACTTGGGAGGCAGAGGCAGGCAGATTTCTGAGTTCGAGGCCAACCTGGTCTACAAAATGAGTTCCAGGACAGCCAGGACTACACAGAGAAACCCTGTGGGGGGGGGGGGTTAAAAATCTATTTGCTTCCCTAATTTAATCCACCAGCTCATATTTTAACTTCATGAGTGTTGTTAAATGTCCACGGTGATGAAGCCCAGCAGAAAGCCTTATTGCAGAGATGCTCACTATGAGCTCCCTGGCTTTTGACAACTTTTTTGTTCCTTTTTGTTGTGAGAGAAATTGGGATGCTGCCATTGGCCACACAGCAGAACTCACGGGCACGGCCACAGTGTTTTGGGGCCCTAAGTCAGAGTGTAGAGAAGATGGGCCCGTGCAGGTGGCTGGCTTACTTTCAAAACCCAGGAACCCTTCTGAGCACCTTGGATTTTACATATTTTATTTTAGTATATTTCACTATATTTCTTTGGTGAAGATGACATTTGCAGGAATAAACATTCAGTTGAAATACCCTCCCCTGCCCTCTGAGAGGCCTTTGGAATTTTCCTATTTTTTCTTGCCTCATTTTCAAATTCTTGCATTTTCCGGGTGATGTTGGTCAGTAATGCATGCCCTTCCCCTTGACTGCATGGGACCTTCATTACCTGTTCTATGCTCTGGCACTTGATTCTTTTCCATGCAGCCACTTACTGCTGCTGTACAGATCCTTAAGTTCGTGCATTCTATCTTCCCGAGTAAGCTGCCGACCTAAGACGTTTGTAACTCACCTGTGATTACGCCTTGGGGTATGAGTGCTTTTGGAAGCGCACAGCACACTTTCTTGGTTCGATCTTCCCTTGAAGGATGTTCCTTCTGTGTCTTACACCTTGTGAGGGTCGTGGGCATTATGGCCTTGGTAAGGAAAGACAGACAGGATGAGGGCACACTTCCCAGTTTGGATCCTCAAGTCCCTTTTCCCGTGACCTCGCAGACACTGCTTCCAGCAATGGGTTGTGGAGCTCTTTCGGTTTTTCCCCCTCTTCAGTGAGTGATAAAGCTGTGTCAGTCACCCGACAAGCCTTTTGA
This sequence comes from Mus minutoides, assembly GCA_902729485.2. Classification (NCBI taxonomy): domain Eukaryota; kingdom Metazoa; phylum Chordata; class Mammalia; order Rodentia; family Muridae; genus Mus; species Mus minutoides. The sequence continues at coordinate 812,251 of LR753362.1, read as the reverse complement.
GAATATCAGATAGCGCTGCCTGTCTGTCCTCTTCTGTTCTTTGTTGTCACCTGTGTTACTTTCCCAGGGCAAGCTGAGAGTTACTGACCTTCATATTTGTACAGCAGCTTCTTGTCTTCCAAGTTGGGACACCATCATTGAGAGGTGCTGGAGGGTGAATCAGTCCCAGCTTGGTGTTGTGTTATTAGCCTTCTCCTACAGAACGCTTTCCAAGCTGCCTCTGCTGACTAAAGCTCTCGTGTACACCAAGTCAGATGTGTGCCCACCAAGACCCCTGAAGATGCATCAGTCACACTTCTTAGAAGAAAACTAAGTGTTCTCCCCTGATGAGCAGTGTTTCCTTTATATACTGAAACAATCCTTATTTCTTCTGAGAAGGTCTTTGCTATTCCTTAGGGAGTAAGCGCCCTTCTGTGAGGCCAGTTTTACAGTGGATTCCAAGTACAGTAACCACTGAGATTTTAAAAAGGCCACATGCCTCCCTGGTTGCTTTGTGGAAGAGCTCAGCTTCCCCAAATTTGGGTAATTTCTTCTCTCCTAGATCTGAATTCTAGTTAAATTTTTCTTTAACTTTTCAGCATTATGCGAGACTTAAGAATGTTTTATGAAAGGCATGTTACATTCTGTAGAAAGACTGGAACTTTATAGAGCTGATTGCTAAGCTGCAATATCAGCACTTTAGAAGACTGTATGCATAGTCATCTCCTTCCTGCTGCGGCTGCCAGCATGTCAGCATGTCCTTTGTAGGCTTCTCTTGTTCATCATGGCAGCCACGGGCATGTGGAGGGTACCTGACTGATGTGCCTACTTTCTTGTTTTTAGGTGGGCCATGCACAGACACAGCTCATGTCTCGTTAATCACACCAACCAAAAGATCCTGTGGTGCAGGTATGTACACCATTCTTACCTGAATTCTACCTAGAAATTAGCCACTGGGTCTAGCTTGGTATGTACACCCAGAAGATGATCTCATTCTTTGCATCAATTGCAAAATGGTGTATTTTGTACTTGAGATTGGGTAGAATTTGGCCAGAAATGAGAGTGATGTTGCTAAGAGACATGCTGCCTGCATGGTGCTGTCAGCTAGGTCCAACAAAGTGGGCATCAAAATTTACCAACTTGTTAAGACCCCCAGGATGTTAAGATATGAAACAGGCATGAAATACAGAATATTGCTCAGTTTGTCTAAGTTCTAGATTTCGTAAAAACAATGTTTAAATGCTAGGTGATGAAAGTGTAAAGAAGCTTTATAAGGAAGAAGATAGTGACTTGTTACAGTATCTCAGGAGCTCTAAAAGTTGTTGACACTGAAGCTTGGGCTCTCCTGATCGCAGTCTTTTCAGAGGGACAGCTGAACCTGTCCCTACACGGCTCAGTCATCTGTGACACTTTTATCTAACATGAAGTCATGAATCTTGTAGACCTTTAAAAAGCGGCCCTAATGCTCATGGCTCCCTTAGCTTATAGCTTCGTTTATTTTAAATGATTTGCCTTTCTTGTAACGCTACCTGCTGTTTAAAATATCTCAAGGTTTGTATTCATATTATATTGTTTTCTAAAGGTCACAGTTGAGATGTTCTTCATAACTTAATTCAGTCCTTTTAAACTCTCAAACAGAAGCAGCATAAACTGTTTGCACACACAGCTCAAAGCCGTAGCTCCTGTGAGTACAGTTGCTGAGGACTTGACGCATAGTGTCTATGTTCAGGCTCAGAGTAGCATCCAGGGTGGATGCTTAAAGAATGCGATTTACTGTTTTCTTCCAAATGGCCATCTTTGAGGCAGAGGTGTGTGTAATTGTCCTGGCATGCGGTCATTACTCCTGTGCACAGTGAGCAAGCTCTGCCAGGAGAGGGGTTTCTCTGCCTGATGGAGGCACAGAACAGTTGCCTGGAGTGTTGGGAGACCAGCTCTGCAGGTGGTTCTCATTATGCACAGGATGGTGGGTGCTCAGGACACTGTGGATTTTCTGAGTAAGATGACTGATGAGTAGTCCGACAGGACTTGAATGTCAGTCTTGCAGATGCTCAAGTCTGTGTTGTATTACATTACACTTTACGTTTTTGTTGTTGTTGTTTTGTTGGTTTTTTCTTTTTCTTTTTCTTTTTCTTTTTCTTTTTCTTTTTCTCTTTTCTTTTTTCTTTTTTTTTTTGTTTTTTTTTTTTGTTTTGTTTTTTGAGACAGGGTTTCTCTGTGTAGCCCTGACTGTCCTGGAACTCACTCTGTAGACCAGGCTGGCCTCGAACTCAGAAATCCACCTGTCTTTGCCTCCCAAGTGCTGGGATTAAAGGTGTGAGCCACCATGCCCAGCGTGCACTTTACGTTTTCATTGTATGCCTGCCTTTCTTTCTTTCTTTCTTTCTTTCTTTCTTTCTTTCTTTCTTTCTTTCTTTCTTTCTTTCTTTCTAACTTATAGTAAGAAAGCTTGTCATTGATTAAAAACCACAGATTTGGTGATAGTGTTTAGTAATGTACTTTATAAATGCTATTTCTAAAACTAGGTCAGTTTTCTTTTTTTTAAATTTTGCTTCTTACAAAATGTGTGTGTGTGTTTAAAGTAAGTTGACGTTTTAAATTTGTTTATCTATAAAGTGGAATGATAAGAATTTCTCACAAGGTCAGTGTAAGGAGAGGACTATTTGTAGCTCAAAGTAGATATTGAATAGTTCATTGTTGTTATTTATAACTGTAGTAGTTATTTTTTTTTAATGTTATCAAAACACCTGCCCAGAATAAGATAGGAAAGAAAGATTGCAGTCCAGTCCAGTAAGGAGGCTGTGAGGTGTGGGGCAGAGCCTTCTGCCGTAGTCACAGCAACACCAGATGCATGCAGGGTTCCATGCTCTGAATTCAGCAGCTACCTCAGCTCTCAGATACACAAACGCTGGAGAGTGCTGAGAACATGAGCCTGTGGGGCACTTCAGATGGAAGCCATAGTGTTCTGCTTCCAGTCCCCAAAGACAAATGACCAACCCACAGTCAAACATGGATTCAGTCCAACTTTAAAAATCCCCAGTCTTAGCAGCCTCAATACAATTGAAAACTCTCAAATCTTATCTGAGACAGAAGGCAGACTTCTAACTGTGGCACCTGTAAAATAAGAGGTCCCTCAAGAAAGTACATATTTCCAATATCCATTTAAGCAGAGTAAAGATTTCTCTTCCTAAAGGGAGGTAAGTGGATATAGCAAGGAAAGTATGGCACGACCAGAGTCAGCAGGGACATGTCCACCCTGTTGGCTCTGTAGCCACCATGCAGGCTGCTGTGGCATGCCTGAGCCCCAGCAGACATGGGCATGGGCAGCTCTGCTGTTTTCAATCCCTTGCAGCCTTTTCCTCAGACAAGCTCCGGTCAGTGGCTCCAGCTTTGTTGCGGGCTCCTGCTCCTGGCATCCCTGCTGTAACTGCCTGGTGATCCCTGCTTACCAGCTGCCCCTGCTGCTGATCACCTGAGCTCAGAGGGGCTGTGAGTGGCTTTTCTTTAACCATAGCTCTGTAATTCTTGAGTTCTGTGTGCCTATAAAAAACCAACACCAGTGGATGGTGCCAGGTTCTGCCAGCTTGGGAAGTCGCCAGGTCCCCCTCTTACCACAGCTGATAGTCTGTGCTGGGTTGCTGAACCCTACCTACCCTGCTCAGTCTTCAGGCACTTAGATTTAATGTCAATCTCTAAAGAGAGTGAATTTGCCTTTTTCAATTTGGAACCTCAAGGCACCTTTTTTGTCTCATTTAAAGTTGTGAGGGTTTTTCTTTAATGGTTTTAACAACTCCCCCTCCTCCCTTTTTTTGTTTTGTTTTGTTTTGTTTTGTTGAGACAAGGTTTCTTTTTTTAGTCTTGGCTGCTGTGGACCTCTGTAGACCAGGCTGGCCTTGAACTCAGAGCACTGTCCACCTCTGCCTCCTAAGTGCTGGGTCTAAAGGTGTACACAAGCACCTCAGTTGATGGTGTTAATCACCTCCATAGCTCAGTTGATGGTGTTAATCACCTCCATAGCTCAGTTGGTCCCCAGTTCTAAGCAGTGTCATGTTCTTTTTGCCAGGCTGTGCCTTTATCCATCCTCCTGCCTCGTGATTTGCTTTGTCTCTGATTTTTCACTCTAACTCACTGAACGTAGTGAGCGGTGGCCACAGCACAGTGTGAGTGTTACACACTCTGGAAGTTGCCTGTGCCAGATAAATTAATCTGTTGGTTTGTTCATTCTTTTTAAAATCGGCGTCATTCAAATATTGCCTATGCCAGATAAATTAATCTGTTGGTTTGTTCATTCTTTTTAAAATGGGCCTCATTCAAATATTCAGGACTCAAGCAAGATGTAGTTAGATTGTTTGACATAATGTTTGTGGTGCAGTTCCCTGCAGAGTCCCATCTGAAATCCCGGGAGCTCAGGCTTTACATATCTCCATTGGCCTTGCACTTCCATCTGAATGGCCCCTTAAACTCTGTTGGCCCATTCTAAATTCCTCCCTACTCCTTTTCAGAGCAGCCCACAGTCGCTTGTTCTGCATTACTTTCTCACCACTGACCAAATGCCCATGAGAACAAGATAAGGGAGGGAAGGCTCATTTTGGCTCAGTGTTTTTATAAGTGTCAGTTTCCCATGGTGGGAAGCTGCGGGAGTGGACCATGGCTGCTGTTCCCATGTGCTGGGTCCGGAAGCAGAGTTTAAGGCAGAATCAAGAGCCTGGAGGTGTAGCCTTCAGAGTCAGGCCCCACATGCTGAAGACTCCATAGACTGCAGAATGGCTTCCAGCTGGGAACAAACCATCAGAGCATGGGCACTGAGGGTCTTCATATTGAAACTGTAACATACTTTGTTATGTGTACTGTGATACCCAGTCTTTATATTTTAATAAGGTGTAGTTAAGGAGAACTGTCAGTGCTCAGTGCCATGCTCTGTTTTTAGGTACGTGAATGACACAAGACAGTTGAGTTGTATCTATTTCTACACCTCTTTGTAGGTGAATGGATGACTTAGCTCGGAAATGATTGCAACTTTGTCGTATAGAAGAGAAGTTAGTGCAGTGTTGAGAGCATCTCCTGAGAAGCTGAGGTAGAAGTTGAGGCTTCTCAGCGTGGGCATTAAAGGTTTTAAGTCCGTGAAGTCTGTGCTGCAACAGGTAGTTGTGGCTAGCCGGCCTCTCCCAGTGAGCCTGACTGGAGGACAAGGCTTCTGGACTTTGAGAAGTAAGTTAAGAATTTACTCTGAAAACTAGTTGATGCTGCCATCTTTTTTCTTTCTCTTAGAATCAACATGTTCTGATAATTTTGCTTCTGAATCATGTTATTGCTATATGACTGGACTATCCTTTTAATCATTACATTTAGGTCCTTAAGAATAGGGTTCATGCTTCTAGCATACACTCTGTGCTGTGTCTCCTGAGGATCTCCCAGACAGATCATGCTTGTACATGAGGGGAATAAGCACGCACACATGCTGCTGTTTCTTCAGAGCTGTAGCTTGAGACCTGAGATCCAGCAGATACAGCTAAGCTAGCTTCAGGGTTGAATTTGTAATGACCTTAGAAAAGACTCCTTTGCTGGGTATGGTGCTCACCCCTGTAAAACACTTAGCATGTGGGTCATGAGGCTCTCTTGAAGTTTGATGTCAGTCTGGGCTATAATTGAGATCCTTTAAAAAGGATGCTTCAGTTGGAATACAATAATTCTGTAAGTCAGTGGTGTCTGAATAAGGGTAAGTGTAGTCTGTGAATAAGGGTACACATGTAGTTTGTGAGATGTGAGGAAAACTAGTAAAGGACTATCAGCCTTTTGAAGTTCATGTATATTCCTTCTCTCTCTGTCTCTTACACACATACACATCCATACATATAATTTATAAGCCAGATAAATCTATATACACATAAATAACATATTAAAGCGTATGAACATGTTTTAGATAAGAACGTACTGTGAAAAGGTGTGTTTCTTTTTGTTTGGATCTAAAGGACAGCTTTAGATCTGTTGCTGTTTATCTTAGTAAAGACGTGAATGGTTGACACCTCAGCTTGTATTTCATGTGTCTTTGTTAGCATCTGCTAGAGGATAATGTCATAACTTGGGTGGCTAGTAGGTGTGGTGGTGGTGGTGTCTAAGTGGCTTGCCTTGCAGCCATTACTAATGAGAAGTGGGGGGGGGTAGACAGCAAAGAGGACACACGGGGAGCCGTAGTGTAGTGTGATGCTCTGTAGTAGCTCTGAGACGCAGATTGCAAATAGGAGCCCTCGTGGCCAAAGGAGGATTAGTTCTGGTGGTGAGCTGGGTTGAAAGGCTTTCTGATGCTGGGCTTTAGACATGGAGAATTTTTTTTAAGATTTATTTTTTATTTTCTGTGTGAGTTTGTTGCCTGTATAGATGTTTTCCTAGTGCCCAAGGAGCCCGGAAGAAGATAGCCTGTCCTCTGGAACTGGTTAGAGAGGGTTGTGAGCCATTGTGTGAGTGTTGGGAACCACACCCATATCCCCTGTGAGGGCAGCAAGTGCTCTGAACTGCTGAGCCATTTCCCCAAACCTCCTGTGCAGAATTCTTAATAGTTAACTTCACTGTATTCTTTGTTAGGTAAAAATAAGCATCATCACAATAATTTTGGTATTTAATCAGGAAAAATAGTGAAAAGTTGTGTGGGTAACCCCCTTCTTCACCCCACCCCCCAGTCTTTGTTGAAAGCTGAGATGTCTGTTGGTGAAGGGCTGAAAAATGCTCGGTGTGTGTGTCTCTGGCTGCCTTGGCTAAAGCACATCACATCTGCAGATGACGGCTGTCTTAAGTTAGGCTTTTACTGCTGTAAACAGACACTTCATATTGTTTATAAGGCAAGTCTTATAAAAAACAACATTTAATTGGGGCTAGCTTACAAGTTCAGAGGTTCAGTCCATTATCATCAAGCATCCAGGCTGTCATGGTGCAGGCAGAGCTGAGAGTTCTATGTCTTCATCCAAAGGCTGCTAGTGGAAGACTGACTTCCAGGCAACCAGGATGAGAGTCTTAAGCCCACACCCACAGTTGACACACCTACTCCAACCAGGTCATACCCATTCCAACAAGGCCACACCTCCAAACGGTGCCACTCCCTGGTCCAAGAATGTACAAACCATCACAGAGGCAGAGCTCACAGTTTCTCAGGGCTTGCAGGGGTTTGCACATGTTCCCTTGTTAATTCTCAGAACCTTTCTGCCAAGATCAGATATGCTGCAAGGGAGAGTCTGCTTCCTTGGCAACAAAGCCACCAGAAGAATTGCTTTTGTCCTTTATCTTTTCTGATCACCACATGATACCGCATGCATAAGCATGGTGGTTGGGGCTTCGGTCAGCATTCTTACACAGTATTACTTATATAGAAAAAAATCGTTTCTTATTTTTGTGCTTAAAATATTTTATGGGGGGGGGGGCTGGGAAGGCTTCCCGGGGTTTGTTATTTCAAATTGCAGTTGTAGTGGGCTTTTTTTTTTATCACTGTGGTAAGAGTTACTTGGGGAGGAACAGGGATTTGTTTCATCTTAAACTTTCTGGTCACACTCCGCCTCTGAAGAAAGTCAGGGCAGGAGTTAGAGCAGAGGTCCGGAAGGAAGGAGCGCTGTTGACTGGCTTTGTCCTCTGTTGAGCGGACCTATCTATATCAGTCATTAGTCAAGAGAATACCCTACAGAGGACAGCTGATGTGCTAACTGCCCTCCACAGCAGTATTCAGAAGCCAGTTAAAGGAAGGTTTCCTTCATGTGGGCTACTAAGAGGTTCTATAAAATCTTTCCAGCTGATTCAGAACCTAAAAGGTGTTAAGTCAGAGGTGGCTTGCACCTCTTGACAGTACCTGCAGTTGTGTGGTTGTTGGTATTCGTGAAAACATTTTAATCTGAAATGTTGAACATTAAATTCTGAAGCACTGAGTTATTGAATCAAGCCATAGTGGTCAGTGTTACTCACCTAAAAACAAGTCATCTCTCCTGTATCTTCTCCTTCCTCCCTTCCCCCTCATTTCTCGCCTTCCTTCACCCCCCTCCTCCTCCTCCACCTGTAACTCACGTTTCTTCCTTGTTGGTCTTCCAGACAGAGTTCGTCCTCAGGTCTGCAGTCTCAGCATTTGAGGCAGAAAATGAGAAATTTGACCTACCTGTGTAGTTTCTATCAGTAGAATATTAGGGAAGATATAAACCTTTCTTTTTTATTTGCATTTAATGTAACCATTGAAGAAAGATCAAAACAGTAAATCTGCCACGGTAAGGAAAAAAGTATTAAAAATCCTTTACCTTGTTCATTCTTCATTTTAGGTCTTAAGAGGTTCATTTGATCCTGGAGTTGGGGGGTGCAAAATGAATATAAAATATTTGACAAAGCTGCAAATGTTTTAATTGAAAAAGTACCACCATCCCATGTTCTGTCCAATTAAATAAGTCTTTCCCACTGTAGTCTATGATGTGTCCTAGTGGCTGATGTGTTTAGTGTCCTAGAGGATGTGGGCTTGACCGCTGAGGAGGTAAAGGGAGATGGCCTGTGCTTTGTTCTGTGTTGGCTGTCACTGTGTCTGTGCTGTACCAGAGCATGTGAACTAGCTTGTTGCTGTTTTAGAGCAGTGTGGGGTGCAGGGTGGCCCTTGGATTTGAACCTTTTCTGTCTGTGTGCTTTGAGCAAATTTAGTTTGCTTAGCTTCGTGAACACATGTAGAACATTTTAGTTTTTACTTTTATGGTCATTTATTTTATCGTAGCTTGCACTCTTACCAAGGAGAAAGAGGCCCAAACAAAGCCATTAATTAGCCATTCTATTAATTAGCCGTTCTATTGCTCCACTGGGGCAACGTGTCGGAGCCTACAGTATTCCCGAATGGTGTAGAGAAATTGACTCCGTGTTGCTCCTGGGTGCTTTTGTGTTTCTCAGTGGCTGGTTCTAGGCAGTGCTGCTCCTTAGGGTGTGAGCTGAGCTAGAAGTCACTGGGGTGGGAATGGAGCCTTGCGCCCAGAGCAGACTCACCAGAACGAGCAGCAGAGCACAGCACAGCGCTGGGGATAAATCTCCAGCACTTGGCAATGATACTGCCCATTAAGGAGACTTTTTTTCCCCCTACTCGGTTCCTGGCTATACTAATAGAACAGCATATCAAGCAAGGCTGTAAATAAAAGTTATTACCTAATAGGTGGGTGCCGAAGTGGAACGGACAGAGCTGAGGCATGGAGGCCTTATTACTGCTCATCAGCAATTATAAACAGGATAAAGTGTGTGGGACTTGCGCTGGTGCTGCGGCGGGATGTCGCTGGCCCATGAGAGGATGATGGATGCTGATGGGTTTCACTGCTTCATCTTGCTGCTTGCTTTCAAGACAAGTTGTGTTATCTGTTTTCCTGCTTGCTCATTTCTCTGAAGAGAGACAGTCCACTGCCTCTCTTACCAGCAGGTGGGCTGGCTCATGCTCCTCACACCTGCATTTGCTTCTAAAGCGTCACTTTCATGAGATAAATGCCTTTGGAAACACTTCATAGTCCTGGACAAGTAACACTGTAATCTTACTGCGTCGCTTACTGTGATGGTTGTAGAGGACATCTTCAGATGTGGGAGTCTCTGTGGAATATAGGATCAGATATGACTAGCTGGGTCGGCCAGTCTAGCACTGTATTAAACCACCACCATGACAGGGTCCTGTAGTTGAATCTACCACATTCAAAAGACGTGAATACAGCATACATTGCTTGCCCCTAGGAATTCAACCACAAAGAAACATGTTAATACAACCAATTCCAGCTTTAGAGAGCAGCAGACATAATTTAGGTTTATTTCAAAAAGTAAAGGCCAAGGCTAGAGAGATGGCTCAGTGATTAAGCGCTCTGGCTGGTTTTGCAGAAGACCTTGGTTTGGTTTCCAGCACCCTCTTTGGGTAGTTTACAATCCTTTAACTCCCTTTTTGCCTCCTGCACAAATGTGGTATACTACATATATTCAGGTGTTATCTGTGTGCACACACACATATAATATAAGATAGTTTTTAAGTGAGGACAGAGGTTGTGCCAGCCACAAGACCAAGGCATAAGGTGATCTTTTAAAGAGATGACTCCTCCCTGGGAACTTCCTAGAATTCAGAACCTCAGACTCACTAGGTGTGACAGAGGGATATTGGGATGTGGAGTAGGCGGGCAGGCATCTGCAGCAGGATTGTGTTTTGTGTGAATAGAAAACCTGAGGAGAACTACATCACTTCTGAGTGCCTCGTGAGCAGCCAATGCTTGGGAAATTGAGACAGTGTAGCACTGCTCAGCTCTGAGCACTCTCCAGCCACCCACAGTTATGAGATCCTGGCAACAGAAGCTGGACAGAGCAGAGCTCACAGCAGCACTTCAGAGGGGCAGCCCAGTTTCATCCCAGAGTACAAGTGTTCTGCTTGTTCAGCTCTTTGTCATAATCAGGAATCTTCGTGCTGGTGGAGAATTTCTAGTCTTGTTAAATAAAATGGAGGCTGAAGGGAGACATTGTCATTAATCATTTTTCTTTGATGCTATAACCCATGGAGTAGGTAGTTTATTTTAAAGAACCTGATATCTGATATCCTATTGTTAGAAGCCAGACAAACTAAGTAACGCTATAGGTCATTTAGTCTGTAAATACGTAAATACTTTGCCATTGGACAAATGTAGATAGTTATCTTTTCTATACAAAGTAAGATTTGAAGCTGGTTGTGGTGGTGCACACCTTTAATCCCAGAACTTGGTAAGTAAAGGTAGGTAGATTTCTGTGAATTCAAGGCCAGCCTGGTCTACAGAGCAAGTTCCAGAGAAACCCTGTCTCTCAAAACAAAACAAAAACCCTCACACCAGTTGATACTGATTTATTAGATATTTTGTGAATACCAACAAGTAGAGTAAAGAGAGATTGATCTGAGAACAGTGTTTAAATAAGTAGTTGACAAAATTGATAAGGGTTGGCTGGATAAAGAATGTAAAGCAGGAACCCAGGAACCCAGGAAAAGACTGGGTTGCAGACAGCCAGAGTGCAGAAGGAAGGAATCCAGGAGAGACTGGGCTGCTGATTCCCAAGCAAGTGGCTGGTGTGGGGTTCCAGTTTCTATGAACTACAATTTCCACCGTTGTAGGTCCACGGCTTTCATCCTGTGGGCTGTGACCCTTTGAGAGTTACATATCAGATATCCCACATAATAGATACTTACATTATATATCATAACAGTAGCTACATTGCAGGTATTAAGTGGCAGCAAAATAATTTTACTGTTGGGTGTCACCACAATATGAGGAACTTCATTAAAGGGTCGCAGCATTAGGAAAATAGAGAAACCAGTGTTGTAGATAGTCTTAAAGAAAATTAGAAGTATCGGCCTGTTTGAGGAATTGCCAGTCTAGAACCGAAGTTAAAGCTACTCAAATTATTAAGGGAATGAATACAGAGGAACAGGGAGCTAAGGACCCAGTGTCAGTGGGTTAAGGAAGACAGAGGGAGGAACAGGCTCCCTTCAGGGTTGCGAAAGGTGCACAAGAGCAGTTAGGAGGTGGGAAACTAGGAAAGCTGGTGTTACGTACGGCTCACAGATGGACTGACAGAAAGAAGTCTATGATGTGGTGGGAAGCCAAAGCTTGTCCAAAGACATTCTTTTCTGACTAAAGACGTAGGCAGGGCTATCAGCCCAAAGTAGCTACAGGAAATGCTGTTGGACTGGGGGAAAATGATCTCCAAGAAGTAGCTAGTCCAGACTAATGCTGTGGGGAGAGTATGTGTAAACCATGCAGTACTTTTCCAGAGAAAAGAGCAGAGAGAGGAACGTGGGTGCACGCCTGGGGTTTCTAATCAGAAATATTCATGTTCACCGTGTTGGACGCAGTAGATGGCATGTCATGCCCTCAGGTGACTTAGGAGAGTGAGCAGCAGTCCACGGGAACAGCCAGCCTCTCCTGGACACGTGTGTGTTAGTACTTCATATGTAGAGGTCCTTACAGCATGGGAGAAGAGCCTCGTCCATCCCTGCTTAGATGAGTGCTCAGCTCGCAGTTCCTTTGCAGTGTGCCACTCCTGTCCTCTCCGTCCCCGTTCAGGAACCCAGTCACCTGTCAAGTGCAGCAACATCTTCTTTTTTTGTTCACATTATGATAGAAACTGAGTCTGAGAGACTGTGGACATGATCATCTGTTCAGCCTGTTCATGTCTTTAGAGAAGGCCTGGCCAGTGTTTTCATAAGGCAGTGGGCCAGCTGCAACACAGAGCTTGCAACCTTACCCAGTACTTCATGTGGGTCCCTGGCATTCTGCCCTGGTTCTCCTGTTCCTGTTTTTTCTGAGTCCAGCTTTGGGATCTTCTTTGGTCACAGTGGCTTATAGCCACCAGGGTCAGCTTAATTTCCACCATAATCTACTGAGAATATCTTTAAAATTTTAAAGTTTCTTACTGAGGCTGAGGAGATGGCTCAGTGGTTCAGAGCACTTGCTGCTCTTACAGAAAACCATGTCCAGGAGCTCACATCTGCCCACTACTCCCCTTTCTGGTCTCTGGGCACGGGTACACAGGTAGCAAGCTTGCACACACAAATATTTACAGGTCCCTTGCCTTTTGAATATGTTAAACACATACAGTTGTTTTATTGACATAGGTTCATTCTTAGTGGATTTTTTAAAATTCATTTTTAAGTTTCATCTGAGAAGGAACCAGAAATATAGCTCGGCTGTCTCATTGTCATCTCTAAGACACCCTAGATGTCATTCCACCCCTCAAGGACTCTCTCACCGACCTGTATCCCTAACTCGTTTTTTGACTTTTGTTCTATTCTGCTTTTGTTCTAGTTCTTGTTTTAAGTGATTTTTAGTGTGTGTGTGTGTGTGTGTGTGTGTGTGTGTGTGTAAAGCAATCTTTTCAGAGATTTTACAAGTTTGCCTTTAAAATTATGCCTTATTTCTCAAATTCTTCTGTTTTTAATTTTATAATTGCAAATTTCTCTTATTATGGATTTCATCACAGTCTAGGGCCCATAGAGGGTTACTTGTTTTTGTGTGGCTAAAGAAATGGTTTAAAAGAAGACTTGTATTTATACCAACAACTCGAGAACTTTAGCCAATAAATTCATTTGTTTATGATTAAAAATCAGAAGGTTTAACCTTGGAGGCATTTTTGTCATAGGGGACCTCATCTTGTGATTAGTTATCTGAACAGCCGAGTGCCTCTATGGACTCCGTTAACCAGCCGCCCACTCTATATGTATAATTATTTTTGGTATACATGCACATACTCTGATATAAAAGCTTACTTGCCCTTATGCTCCCTGCCGTTCTGAATTCTGTTTCATTACCAGTATCCACCCACAGAGTTTCAAAAAGCCATTCCCAAATAGCAGAACCATAACTCAGAATTTTAAATAAACCACATCTCTATTAGTTCTACAGGCTAGGGAATTAGTTACCCGTTATGCATTTCCCACATTCATCTGCCCTTTCAGAACTTACTAAAAATGTATACATGTATAAGTAGGAGGAGGACATTGAGCTCATGGTGTATTTTCTGTTACTTCAGTGAGGGCAGAGACTGTAACATGATCTTGGTGGCGTTTGTTTGTTTGTTTGTTTTTCAAGACAGGGTTTCTCTGTGTAGCCTTTGCTGTCCTGGAACTCACTCTGTAGACCAGGCTGGCCTCGAACTCAAATCTGCCTGCCTCTGCCTCCTGGGTGCTGGGATTAAAGGTGTGTGCCACCACTGCCCAACTAATGGCTTTTCCTTTGAATATGGGCATGTGTTCACTTAATAGAAAGTGTCCTGGTGGCTGCTTTTTTTTTTCCCTAGAAAACTGATGAACACTTCTCCAAAGATAATGCTATCACATCATAGTTTCAATTACATGTCTTACATACATGGTGGCTTTTAAAGGTTGGATGGTTGGGAGGAGACATATGCAGTAGTAGCTAAATGATAGGTGTGAGCACTTGCTTCTAGCCTGGCACAAACTGGTAGTTCTGTAACTAACAAGACTCAGCTCCTCACTTCCTCTTGATGGGGAAGAGCTGTTATCAGGATGTAAAGTGAATGAATGAATGAATCAATCAATCAACAAGAAAAAAACATAAAAATTGGACATTTTGATTTTTCTTAGAACGTTTACAAATGACTTCTATCAGAGTAGCCTCATAAGCATGAGACCCAGTGTCAGCTGTATCTCTCATTCATTCATGTATCGGTGCGGATCTTGCCTTTAAGGACCTTAGCATCCCTTTGCATTCTGAAGTAGCATTTTCAAAAGCTAAAGATTTGATTAATATTTTTCTGACTTCTGAATCTGATACTGTTCTATTTACTGCTCAAGTCATGCTTTGAGAACAAACAAACAAACAAACAAACAAACAAAAAACCGAAAACAAAATATCAGCAAAGGCTTCTTTGCTGCCGTGTATAATTTTAGTAAATGATTTCAGCCCACATTCTTGATTGCCAGCCCTGTCCCAAGCATGTAAAGCCACTAAATGACACAGTGCCAAGATGAGACCATCACATTGTATGTTGCCCTTCACCGAGCAGCTAATCCTAGGCAGGATTAATACCGCCAGCCCTAGTTCATTAGTCTATGTCACCATGATAGCCATTGTAACTGAGGACCAGCTTCTAATACTGATGTTGCCAAGTCTTTCCAGTCTTGGGAGAATATATCTGTTCTGAGTTTCCTATGAATTTAATATCTATTTCACATAGGGTGAATTGATGCCATATGAAATGACTGTTTTCTTAAATCACTTCAAATCTAATATTTCTATAGGATTTAACTTCTTCATAACCTTTGGGGTGCTTATTGTGTACGGGTAGATCTTGCATAGCAACTGGATAAACGGAGGTGGACTTTCTAACAGCCTTGGGTCACCCCTCTTCAGTTTCCTTATTCTTGTCTAAATTCTTCCACCTGTGTATGAGTATTTTTCTTATTTTCATCTATAAGTCTTTCTGAGGCTTGTCTCTTATCAGCCCACTTTCTTATTTGGCACCAAAAAACCATGGTTATTAAGGATAAAATATGAACTACTAGACTGATAGTAATTATAATCAGTATTATGTCAAATCGCAATTCAGTCATTTATCTTTTCATTTTGTGCTTTTATTTTCAAGCCATCTTCTTTAGAAGCATTAAATGGAGTCCTAATGCCCAATATTATATTTTTATTATATTTCCCATTTTCACATGGGAAAGATTCTCCCTTTTAATATTATTTAACTCTGAGGATTTCCCAAGTATTTTTCCAAATCTGATGACTTATTAATTTGTCTGCAGCTTGTGCGATTTCTCTGTTCATGTGGTCATACTCCATGTTGGGTGCCACATTTTGTTTTTTAACTAAATCGTAATCATTCAGTTTACCATGCTTATGAGTCACACGCTGGGGTGGAAAGCTGCCAGCTCAGAGAGGCAGAGAAAGCACCCAGCTGACCTTCTTCCTCAGCCAATGTTTTGCACTGATTTTGTGGGTCCTTCCTCAGTATTGGCCATTCCATCCCCTGGTCTATAGGTTGCCAAGAATTCTATTAGTTTTGGTTCCATCAGTAGTTGATGAACCATCAGTAAACCGTGCATTAGCCAAATTCTATGATCATTCCATTGGTCCCCACAGTTCAATAGGTGCATCTTTTGTGGGACAGGTGAGCAGTTAGACAGTTTGAGATATTTCCTCAGTGCAAAAGGCACAGACCCCTTTGCTACCACACCTTGGTCATGAGGGAATTCAGATAGGAACCTATTCTACTGTAATACCTTTCCTTTCATGGCTAACCCTGCCTTTGAATGGATCCAATCCATTATTGTAAGGAGTGCCCTTCTGACCATAGGATGGTTGGCAGTGACCAAGTATAAAGTTCTGTGTGCCTTGTAGAATGTCCAGATTTGTTTTGCAAAGAGACAGTATTTATTCTCTGTACATGGAATGCATTTGCGATAGATGCCACAAAGCAAATGCTGGTAGCCTCCTTGCTTTATGAAGAGTCTCATGTTATCAGGGTAGTATGCGCAGAGATAAACATAAGTTCACCCATAAATATGATATCCATAACTAGGGTATGTAGCGGTTCCCAATTAAATCTACTTAAATACATTTCAGCTATGCTTTCTGCCCCACACCTTCTCAGGCACAGTGGCTCTCTTCCTCCTCCTGGCATGGCAGACCTCTTCCTTCCTCTCCTTCCTCCCTGTCTCTTACACAGGAATCTTCCAAGTCCCATCTCCATCTGCCTTGCCCAGCCACTGGCGTCCAGCGGCTTCATTTACCAATCAGAACCAACTGTGGGTAGGATCCCTCAGTGTCTCACACATGGATTCTCGTGTAAACAGTTTTGGGGACCAAAAGTAATCCAGTACAAGCAGCTTTAGGCCAAACCCACTACAAGGGCATCGTGGTGCACAGGTGAGCTCACTGGCATTTGCAGAGCTTTTCCCTTTGGACATTAGTTGTCTTTCTAGTAACCCTGTAGAAGGGTTTGTTTGTTTGTTTGTTTTTGTATAATAATCTGTAAATATGTTTTATAATTTTTTTAGTATGTAAACATATCAATTAATACCAAACAACAAAAATGTCCTTTTGATCTAAGAAGAAAACTTAAAAGGTGGCGTGGGACACATGGTCTAAAAATACCCAGTTTTCATTTCATGCCAGTAAGGCAAATGTGCTTTTGGTAAATTATCATTTGAAAATATTTTTGTTTTTATTTTTTCATGCCTGATCAAATGAAAGGCATTTGTTATGTCTTTATAAGTTAGTTTGGACTGACTGATGAACTATTGGCTGTCCTTAGTCAGGAGGACTCTCCTGCTTGAATCTAATCTTTATCAGTCTTGATGGTATCCATAGCTTTCTTCTCCTGTAGAAACCAAGACAAAACCTCCTCCCCAGTGTGACACATATCCCGAGTTCCATTCTGAGGTCAACATACCTTAAAATATACAGGATCATCTAATACAGCAGGGGTTTCTGTTATCCAGTGTCTCTCCATAGCTGCTGTTTTTTTCTTATTAGCATTTAAAGTTAATAAAGAACTATGTACTCTGTCTCTGGAGGTCTTTATTACCCTTTTCTGTTTATTAAGCATATCTTTAAAGTGTGATTAGATCTTTCTGTAACTGCTTGTCCTATAGAATTGTGTGGTATATCTGTAATATCCTTTATGTTGTAATATGCAAGAAACATATCCTGGAGCATTGTCAGTTTTAATTTGTACAGGTATCTTAATAATAGCCATAACTACTAGTAAATATGTAGTTATAGTATTTATCTCCTGAAGAGGCCAATCTGGATCCCAACATTTTGGTGAAATTATTGTTACATCTGCTCCTATGTCTACTAAACCTTTAGTTTCAATGCCATTTATTTGTATTTTTAGCTTTGATCTCTGATCGTTTACAGCATTTTCCCAGACTACTTGTTTTCTGGTCTCTTCTGACTTTTTTGTTGTACCAATGGAAGCCGCTCTGTCCTTGATTACATTATTAGGCAGTAAATCTTTTAATCGGTCTGTGGATGCCTTTCTCTGGGGCTGATAGGGTTATTTTGCCTGTGCCTTGTTAACCTGCATTCATTAGTCCAATACCTTGCCTTTGCCACATCTTCTGTGTACTCCATCCAGAAGGCTGGGACCATCTTCTTGGATTATCTCTAGAAAAACCATTGTTTCTAGGAATGCTTTGCCCACAATCCCTTTTCAAATGACCTAGCTTACCATAATTAAAACATCTGCAATCTCAGTGCGTTGCTTAGCTCGACTCTTAGCTGTCAGAAACAGTAACCAGACCTGGTGTCTGCTTCTGTCACTTTCGACTTCTAACTACCATGCATATGTGCATCTCTATCCATGTTGGCTAGGCTGGTATCCAGATTGGCAATGCCTGCTAGAAGCTCTTCTGCCTGAAACTTGGCATCCAGCCTGATGGCCAGAGGCCAAGTGACAAGACAAGACCATTGGGGGAAGAGAGGACTCCTTTGTCACCTTCCTCAGTGAGACGGGCACTGGCAAGCATGTGCCTTGGGCAGTTTTTGTTGCCCTGGAAGCCATAGTTATTGATGAAGTTCACACTAGTCTCTACCACCAGCTCTTCCACCCTAAGCAGTTCATCACAGGCCAAGAGGATGCTGCCAGTCAATATGCCCGCAGCCACTACACCATTGCAAGGAGCTTATTGGCCTTGTCTTGGACAGAATTTGCAAATTGGCTAACCATTGCACAGGTCTTTGGGGCTTCTTGGTTTTCTATAGCTTTGGCAAGGGAACTGGCTCTGGGATGGAAAGGGTCTTTGTTGATTATCAAAAGAAATCCAAGCTGGAGCTCTCCATTAGCCCTTCCCCCTAGGTCTCCACTGCTATGGTTGAGCTCTATACCTCCATGCTCATCACCTACACCACCTTGGAGCTCTCTGTGCCTTCAAGATAGACAGTGAAGTCATCTATAACATGTCTAGAAACCTCAAAAATGAGTGCCCGACTTAGACTAACCTTAATCACCTTATTAGCCTGATTAGTGTCTTCCATCACTGCTTCCCTCAGATTTGATGGGGACCTGAATGTTGATCTGACAGAATTCCAGACCAGCCTGGTGCTCTACCCTTGCACCCACTTCCCTCTGGCCACTTATGCTCCTGCCATGTCTGCTGAGAAAGCCTAGCAGGAGCAGCTTTCTGTAGCAGAGATTACTAGTGCCTGCTTTGAGCCAGGCAAGCAGAAGGTGAAATGTGACCCTTGGCGTGGTAAATAGATGGCTTGCTGCCTATTGTACCACAGTGGTGTGGTTCCCAAAGATATCCATGCTGCTATTGCCACCACCAAGACCAGGAGCAGCATCCAGCTTGTGGACTGGTACCCCACTAGCTTCAAGGTTGGCATTAATTACCAGCCTCTCACTGTGGTATCTGGGCAACCTGGCCAAGGTCCAGAGAGCTGTGTGCATGCTGAGCAACACGACAGCCATTGCTGAGGCCTGGGCTCATGTAGACCACAAGTTTGATCTGTTGCATGCCAAGCGTGCCTTTGTACACTGGTGTGTGAGTGAGGACATGGCTGCCCTAGAGAAGGATTATGAGGAGGTTGGTGTGGGTTCTGTTGAAGCTGAGGGTGAAGGAAGAGGAGGAGGACAGGGAAACTAGTTGCTGCATCATGTCAGTCCAGCGTTGGTGGCAGGCGTCCATGCTAGTGTGTCATTCTGTTCTAAAGCTTTAAGGAAAAAAAAAGATCTCCCCATTTATAGTTTGGTTCTAAAGCTTTAAGGAAAAAAAAAGATCTCCCCATTTATAGTTTGGTTTTCTTTTCCCTCCCTCCCTCCCTCCCTTCCCTCCCTTTCTCTCTCTCTCTCTCTCTCTCTCTCTCTCTCTCTCTGAGTTAATTTTGTTATCTAGCCACTTTGCTGAAGATGTTTATCAACAGTAGGAGTTCCCTGATAGAATTTTTAGGATCATTTATGTATGCTATCATATCATCTTCAAATAGAGATACCTTGGCATCTTCCTTTCCAAATTGTATCTCCTTGATCTCTCTTACTTGTCTTACTGCTCTAGCTAGAACTTCCAACACTGTATTGGAAGGCCGCAGAGAGCAGCCTTGTCTGTCCTGATGTTAGTGGAGTTGCTTTAAGTTTCTCTCCATTTAATCTGATGTTGGCCATTGGCTTGCTGTGTATTGCCTTTATTGTATTTAGTTATGCACCTTGTATCCCTGATCTCTCCAAGACTTTTAACACGAAGGGGTGTTGGATTGTGCAAAAGCTTTTTCAATATCTAATAGATAAATGCATTTGTAGAGGAATAAAATCACATTTAAAGTATTGGCCTTCCTCATTCCTAGAATAGCAGTTATAGTAATTGACACAATTAAGAACAGATTCTACCGGGTTTGGAGAGATACGGACATGTCAAAGTCTGTGACAAATCTTAAGGAAAACTTAGAAGTAAGGAGTTGGCTTCACAAGCCTGGAAAGGTATGAGCTTCAACCTCCCTGCTGATTATCAGTTCCAGCCGGCCCTCACGAGTTTTCCCATCAGACCTTGAGTGGGGTCAGTGTTTCTGGGACGTAGTCAGACAACTCCCTGCCAGTCATCGGCAAGCTCGGCTATACTGGAATATAACTACATGTGGGATTTTCTTCCTGAACATAATTTCAGCCTTACCAGAAAGGTTAGGAGATTGTAGACAATTCCCAGGTATCTCTCATACAATTCTATAGAGTTTAACGTTTTTACCACATGGACTCTATTTCTGCACGTTTTTCTCTTCATATATATTTATATCTCTTGCTAAGTGAGTACATTGCAGACTGTAGTCTTTTATACAGACTCTTAAATGTCTAATTCTTAAAGCCAAGACTCAGTGTTATATGGTTAGGGTACAATTTTCAGAACTTAAAATTTAACTTTAATGTAGTACATAGTATTTTTAGTGTGTTGTTTGAAGTGTGGACATCTTGATGAATCATTCGTCAAAAGTTGAGGTTAAAATGTTAGGTACTTGGTCTGCTTGTGCATCAGGTGTGCATGACAGACAATTTCCATAATTTATCAGCTCCTCTCCTTCCATTAGGAAGCAGCTTCCTTTACAGATGGGGTGCTTCCCGCTCCTGTACAAACGGTGCTTTGGCTTTGTTCTGAGGTGGCGTTCTCCAGCTCTCCGAAACCCTGCACCCTTGGCAGTGTTCGTCATGGATGCTACCCCAAGGATGGATGCCTGATGCCCTGGCTTGGGTTGAGAAAAGTCTACCATGTTCTTTCTAGACACATGGGAGAAGTTTGCAGTTAGGGTCACTGGAGATTCACATCAGATGCTATTAAAATGTGGCACCTTGGGTATTATTTATAGGCTTGAGGATTTACCCTGACAGTAATGAGCCAAAGACTAGATTTGAGGTAGAAACAGCTAAGTGATAGTTTAGAAGAGGAACTGTATTAAGCTCAGTGCTAAATTGGAAACAAAAATAGTTTAAAAACAAATCAGCGGTTTGATTTTAGCATCCACTCAGTCATGCATTCAAACTGATTTTCTTTAAACAGCAAAATACAAATGTTCAAACATTTTCCCTTTCATTAAACCTGTAGCACTCATCCCATGGATGCCAGCTTCTCATGGCAAGATGGCCATCATGAGGAAGTGAGCGCCTGCCTCCCCCCTTGTCCTCTCTCCCTTCGTTGTTGCTGGGTTGAGCATCAGTGTAGCTAGCAATGTAGCTAATGTTGTACCTTGACTGGAAGCTGGCATTGCTAGGCAAATAGGTAAAACAATTGAAGATTTAAAAAGTACTCCAAGTGGGGCTGGGGTGATGGCTCAGCGGTTAAGAGCACTGACTACTCTTCCATAGGTCCTGAGTTCAAATCCCAGCAACCCCATGGTGGCTCACAACCACCCGTAATGAGATCTGATGCCCTCTTCTGACATGTTTGAAGTCAGCTACAGTGTACTTACGTATAAAAATAATAAATAAATCTTTTTAAAAAAAAAAGTACTCCAAGAAAGGATAGCGTGAATGAAAGTACTTGACCTTTAGTGTTATTTAAGATTTTAAAATAACTTAGGAAACTTAAATACTATTCCATTTATCTTCATCTATTTCCCTCCCCCACTCCTGCAGTTGTATTTCCACATAAAAGACAGCGTGTCAGTCTTCTTGATTTAAAAAAACAAAACAAAACAAACAAAGCTTAGGCTTGCTGCTGGCTAAATCATCGGTGCTCTGGAGACCAGAGTACTAGAGGATAACCCTTTAAAGGCAGCTGCTTCTGTCTTTCGCCTCTTAACTCTTTCCAAATATTAGACAGCAATAAGGAAAAGTCACTGTAGTTACCAGTGTTACCCTCTGTTTGAAACAGTAAGAAAACTTATGAAAACCTATAGACTTATAGAATTGGGGCATGCATTTTACTCCACATTTTTAGGAAGTTTAACCCTTAAATTTGCATTTTCTGAAACTAAATGCAAGGAGTGTCATCCATCCTGTGATAGTGACATGAAAGTGAGTGACATGCAGACGTGTCCCCTGAAGATAGGAAGACAGAAGTCTTACTCTTTGGTAGCACTGAAGGAGAGAGCAGATGAGGCATGCAAGTCTGTTCTTCTCGTGAATCCAGCTTTGGGGGTTTTCATCCTCGTCGGTGATTTGTAGTTGAGGACTAGAGGGCATGCAGCTGCTAAGTAGTGACATTTCTCTTGGGGTTTCCTCCTCCTCCTCCTCTTCCTCCTCTCCTGCCCTTTTCTTCCTTTCCCCTTCTCCCTCTACTTCCTGAGGGCTGGGATTCTAAACTTGGGCCACCATGCCCAGCTTTCTTGAGTGTATCTTTAATTTTTTTTTTTTTAAAGAAAAAATTATTTGACATCTATGAGTGTCTTGTCTGCATGTAGGTCTGTGTGCCACATGCATGCCTGGTGCCTGAGGAGACTGGAAAATGGTGTTGGATCTTCAAGAACTGGAGGCACAGACAGTTGTAAGCCACCATGGGGTGCCAGGAATTGACACTGGACTTTCTGCAAGAGCACCCAGTACTCTTAACTGCTGAGCCATCTCTCCAGCCACCCCCACCCCCAAATAAACAGGATGTCATGTGACCCAGGTTTGTCTCAGGTTCACTACATAGCTGAGGCTGAACTGAGTGTTAAGATTACAGATATGTTCACCATATCTGGTTTATGCAGTACTAGGGATCAAACCCATAGCTTTGTTTGCGCTAGACAAACGCTCAACTGATATTGCCCCATCTTCTTGAGTTTCACTTTTTCTTTTCCCTCTCTTGTCTTCTCAGGAATGTACCCTTAGTCTATGGTGTGTGCTACTTTGTTGATAGTTGTTAAAAATCACTGCATTGGGCTGGTGAGATGGCTTAGCAGTTAAGAGCGCTAACTGCTCTTCCAGAGGTCGTGAGTTCAAATCCCAGCAACCACATGGTGGCTCATAAACATCCGTAATGAGAAACAAATAAAAACCTATGGGCCAGATCAAGCAGGGCTGGAATGAGCAGGGACTGGAGCGAGCAGGGGCTGGAGCAAGAGGGAGACAGGAAGGGGGGCGAAAATCAGTGCATTGTAACATTGAACCCTTAAGGTACCCAAGTAGGGCATAAAAAGAGGATATTAAATATTGAGGTTATTTATCAATCTGAATGAAATCTGGGGAGTCCTTGAATATAGCTCAGTTGGCAAGGCTGACAGGGCCAGGTTTTGCTAATGAAGACACCAAAATCAGGAAGTCACGCTAGGCTGAGAAAGGCCTCAGAAGAGAACTGGGTATTTACTGCCGACCTGTTAGACTGCTGACCAGCTAGCTGTTCTTGTAGCTCTTGGTGCTGCCCTCTTTGTAAGTAGAAGTGACACTTAACAAACCAGGATGCTGCTACGTAGGTTTCCAGAAGTTGATGGGTGTAGGCTGCTGGCCTTTGTGGTGCTTTTATAGGCCATTTGGTATATAAGCTGGAAGAGGCTGTCAGAGAGTTGAGAAGTACCTTTGACTAGATGAGTTTGGTCTGTGGAAAGCTTAGGTGGCCTGTTTTGCCTTTCTTGATTATTAAAATAGAATTTCAAATGAAGTTACCTAACTTGGTCCTGAACTGTTTATATCATACAAGGAATCAGTACAGACTGGTTATGGATTTTCCCACAGTAACTGGATAGTGATTGAAATCCGGTGTTGAGCCCAAAATAGGACAGCACCAGTTACCACATCAGGTAGTGTGGCAGAATCAAGATGATTTTATATCAATTAAATCGCTATGGTTACAGAAATCCAGAGTATTATGAGCAGGTATGAGAGGAACAAAGTCAAACATCATATAAATCATATTCCAAGAGCAATGAATGAAGTTGCTTGACAGACATCTTCCTCAGAAGATGGTGATGGTTGTGGTCAGGGTTGGCAGCAATGAGAGGAGCCTTGTCTTCATTTGAGCTTGTGGGCCAGAGCTGCTTCCCTCCCTTGTTGTAGGGACCACTGTGCCTACATATGTAGAGTAGGAGAAACACATCCTCCTGATAATAAGGTGCTCAATGGAAGAGCAGAAATAGTCTTCACATGTGACAGCCACAATGGGGGATAGCATTAGGATTGCAGGCAGGTTTTCCTGGCTCACAATCCAGCACTACAGAGTTCCAGCTGAGAACCAGGAAGTTCCTTTACCCTCTGTGTTGGTTTCCCCATCTGTGAGATTCAGGAAACAATAATCCCTCTGTTGTAGCCTTGCAGAAATTGAGTTAACATATATGAAATGTTTAGAAGGTATATGTTGATAATATGTACTTTGTTAGCATTCAGTTACTGTTATTGCAGAAACATAACAAAGGGAGCCTCTCTAGTCATATATCTGCCTACTTTGATGAATGGTTTTAAAAATTATGTTGGAAAAGCCATGCGTGGTGATGCACACCTTCAATTTCAACATTACTAAGGAGGTAGGAATGGAAGAATCTCTATAAGTTTGGGCCAGACTGGTCTATATAGCAAGTTTCAGGCCAGCTAGAACTACACAGTAAGACCCTGTCTCCAAACAAAACAAAAATTGGCAGAAGGTTACATGTTGTATGATTCTGTTCCTATGTCCCAGTACATGTGTATCTGCTGGAAGCGTTCTTGAGATAGCCGAGGTGTAGACATTGAGGACAGAGAGTGACTATGGCAGATCAAACAAGGGCTTGGAAGAAGGCGACATGGCCCTAAAAAAGCAGATACGCCAGCTGGAGTAATGATGCCTGTGCTCCAGCACCTGAGCCTGTGCTCATTTTAGACAAATAAAGAAATTCTGTGTAAGGATTTACACATTACAACATTAAGGATTACAACAGACATTCAGTGTAAGGATTCTTGTGGTGATGGAGGTGTTTCATGGCTTGAAAATACCCGTCCGACAGAAGTTGCCTGGTGTGGGGACAGTGGGCGAAGAGTACATGAAATTCTTATAACTGTGTGGAAAAAGGACTTTCATTTTTTTCAAAACCTATATTTAATTATAGTTTTTAAGCGCTTTAACCTCCCTTTTAGCTTACCACCTACAAGATGTAGTGGGAAAGAAAGGATATGGGGGTGGAGGGAGTAGTGGACCTGTTTAGGAAGGTTCTTTGGAACAACTCCCATCTGTGTTGTCTGGAAGTTGGCAGTTCAGTTCACAGGTCAGCAGCAGCAGTTCGATCCACTCGCAAACACTTCACAGATACACCAGTTTGGTAGAGTCAGGATAGCAACAGTGGTGGCACGACCTAGCAGAGACGTGTTCTCAAGACCTTCACAGTGTGGAACAGTCCACTAGGGTCTTGGGGTAAAGAGAAGATAGATGAGTGACTGCTCGCTGGCGCAACAGAAGACAGCAGGGTAACACATGGTACCACAAGCCACTTGCCTCCTGATCACATTGAAGGGTAGCTCAGGAGATGCCTTTTCCTGATCTTTCATTTCTCCCCAAATCAACTCCCTTTACTCTTTTTGTTGTTGTTGTTTTGTTGTTTGTTTGTTTGTTTTTTGAGACAGGGTTTCTCTGTGTAGCCCTGGCTGTCCTGGAACTCACTCTGTAGACCAGGCTGGCCTCAAACTCAGAAATCTGCCTGCCTCTGCCTCCCGAGTGCTGGGATTAAAGGCGTGCGCCTGGCAATTCTCTTCACTCTTAAGGGTGGGTTTTCTCGTTTGTGTGTTGTTCACACTCTACTTAACATCCATTTAAGATGCTTGATGTTGGTTGACATTTGTCATGGCCCTGCACAGATAGTCATTAGTTATACAACTCAAATAAACTGGGGATGTTACTAAGTGAGATTGTGATTATGAGAATGACTACTCAGCTATTAAAAACAATGAATTCATGAAATTGTTAGGCAAATGGATAGAACTAGAAAATATCCTGAGAGAGGTAACCTAGTCACAAAAGAACACACATGTTATGCACTCACTGATAAGTGGATATTAGCCAAAAAGCTAGGAATACCCAAAAAACAATTTATAGACCACATGAAGCTCAAGAAGAAGGAAGACCAAAGTGTGAGTGCTTCTGTCTTTCTTAGAAGAGGGAACAAAATACTAATGGGAGCAAGTACTGAGATAAAGTATAAAGTAGAAACTGAAGAAAGGCCATCCAGAGACTGCTCCATCTGGGGATCCATCCTATATACAGTCACCAAACCCAGACACTATTGTGGATGCCAACAAGAGCTTGCTGACAGGAGCCTGATATAGCTGTCTCCTGAGGGGCTCTACCAGTGCCTGACAAATACAGAGGTGGATGCTCTCAGCCAACCATTGGACTAAGCACAGGGTCCCCAATAGAGGAACTAAAGAAAGGACCCAAGCAGCTGAAGGGGTATAGTCCCATAGAAGGAACAACAATATGAACCAACCAGTACCCCCCAGACCCCCCAGGGACTAAACCACCAACCAAAGAGTACACACGGAGGGACCCATGGCTCCAGCTGCATATGTAGCAGAGGATGGCCTTGTCAGTCATCAGTGGGAGGAGAGGCCCTTGGTCCTGTGAAGGCTCTATGACCCAGTGTAGGGGAATGCCAGGGCCTAAGTTGGAATGAGTGGGTTGGTGAGCAGGGGGAAGGAGGAAGGGATAGAGGGGTTTTGGAGGGGAAACCAGGAAAGGGGGATAACATTTGAAATGTAAATAAATATCTAATAAATAATGAGAATGAACTTTGTTACTTTTCATTTATGTTATTAAGAGTTTCCTAAGTTTAAAAAATTAGCAACTTGACCTATCAACAATGAATACTCGTTTTAATAGCCATTATCATCAATATCAATCACAGTCAGGAGGGGAAAGGCACACAGCCTACAGAACAGGGGATGCTTAGAGGAATGATTTGCATGACTCTCGGTGTTGGACATCAGTCACAGGAATTCAGTCAGGCTGAAGGAGAGGATGAGGGAGTAGTACTAGTTAGGTCACCTTGCAGTCTGTTATACACCCACTTCTTGCCAAGGTCTAGGCGACCTTATCCAGATGTACAGTGTGTAGGTACTGTGGAGGTAGAGGACTCTTCCTCCAAACTCCAGAGGACCTGGGCTGATCACAGGACACCTACCCTTTCTGTGCTGTATATGGGTTTATTGGGTGCCTTGAGAAGTTTTTATGGTTTTGGTTTTGAATATGCATTAGAGAAGTAGTATGCAATTAAAAATTCATGATAGTACCAATATGTACATGTTCATAAGTAGAATGAATTAGGATGTGTCACATTCCATAGGAAAACTAACAAAGATATCTAAAAAGTCTTATGTGCTGCTACTCGTAATAATGTCTTCTAGTCAAGAGATGTCTTTACAGTGCTGGGGTCAGCCTAGAGATAGAGCACTGGGCTAGGGTCCTGGGTTCAGCGGTATGGATAATAAGGCACCTTCTCCATTGCTTCCATGACGACAGTTAGATGAGAGCACTTACCCTCTAGAAGATTCTGGTGTGTTTTGGTTTTTTGAGTATCCCAAGGGCAGAGAGCCCCTCAAAAGCTTGGTGCTACCCCACCCAATTTCCCCATCTTCCTTTACCAGCACAGAGAAGAGCCAGAGGTCTGTGTTGAGTTTATAGGGTCTGTGGAAGGATGAACCCCACCCTCGTGTACCTAAGAGCATGGGAAGCCACCCCAGAAAATAGCTTGGAAGGTGGGCGGGGTTAGTGGCTAGCCTTGTGCTGCCCAGTGAGCTGTGAACAGCTGAGTGTTAGGTGGTTATGATCTAGGATTAGCATCTAGCATTCTTCACAGGAGAATCTTACTCTAGAATCTTAGTCTGTCCATGCAGTGTTTTTGTTTTTTAAGTTTGCTATTCTAGGGTCATTAGAAATATAAGCAAGAAAGAGAAAATCCCATTTGAATTAAGTACAAGAATAAGTTTTTAATGGATAACGAAGGAGCTCACTGTCTTGAAGGTTTTGGTGGTTTTTTTTCCTTTCTGTCTTTCTTTTTTGGGTGTACACAGAATAAAATGCCAGATCTAATCCCTCCACATGCTCCAAAAGCAACGCGTAGGAAGGAACCTGTGAAACAGGCCCTTTTCAAGTCTCTTTTATCAGTTTTTCCAGGGAGAGGCTGGTGCATTTCGTGGACAGAGGTTTTTAGCGGCTTAAGCTCCTGTAAATGGTGGAGGGAGAGACAGCAGTGATGTGTGCGGGTTCATTAATTATTGCTCTTACTGATGGCTGCACAGGCTGTTGGGATCATAAATGTCAATCTGTCAAGAGACTGTGATAGGTCTGAAAAAACTGATTGAGTACCTCAAAGCTGCCATGGAGCAGAGACTAGACAGGCTCCTCTGTTTCTCGGCTGTGTGGAAGGAGTGGATGGAGGGAGGGGGCTGCTTCTTTGTTGCTCTTTGTTGCTCTCTAGCTTTGGGGTTCTGTGCTGTGGGCTGCCTGGAGCAGAGGGTGTGAGCCCCCTGAGTTGTTAACAGGCCACAGCCACTGTTAGCAGCCTGGGGTGGGTGTGGGCTGCCAGCCGCACAGCGCCAGGAGAGTAAGAGAGACAGGATTCGGGCTTTGACAGGCCTGACACAATTCATTTGGAAAATTTCAGGAGAGAACATGAGTAATAAAGACAGGAACAGTGACAGAACGGAGCAAACGTGGATCTCTGTCAGAGACAAACAGTTTGAAAAGGAGCAGCCCTGTTTGTTGCCGTCAGGCTGCCGTTGTAAATGTATCCCTGACTTGAAAGACTCAGTGCTAGTTACTGTCTGCTCTTGGCTCGCAGAATCCAATTAGAGGAATGTCTCTCTGTAGACATTTGTTTTTTAAAAACACTGCACTTGTTTCTTCTGTCATATGATGAGCAGTGGCTGCCTTCAGACCAAGAAATTGGACACAGGTTAAATAGGTGAAAGTTTTCTATAAGGTCTCACGTGGTGTCTTTGTCATTGCTAAACACTGGCCGAGAAGAGGGGTCTACAGCATTGAGGGCCTGGCATGGGGTGTGCAGCCAGTGTGGGCATACCCAGCCTGGAGTAGTTCTCTAGGGGAAGCTCACTGGGAAAACGTGCTTTGTTGGCTCTTTATGAAGGACCTTAATTAGAAGTCACTCGGAACTCCTGGGGTGGGAACTGTATCGGGCTTGGCACTGCCGCTCCTCCTGCAACTAATGAGCGTGCTCCTCTCTAAGGCGCGGTTCTTCTGACAGTTATAGCTGAGTGTGAGAGTTATTTCTGTTCACCTTGCTCTCCGCATTTAACCCTTTCTGCTCAAGTTCAGCATATGCAAATAGATTAATTAGATGGTCTCTGCCATTGATCCCCAAGCTGAGAATGCTACAAGTTAGAGGGGCAGAAACTCAGACGCAGAAGGCAGATAATCAAGGTTTGATTTTTTATTTTATTTTATTTTATTTTTTTACTGTTAACTCAGTTTTAGATCTTTTCTGAGAGTCTTTTTTTAACTGACTTAAAATTTATAATTGAATAGTTGAATTATTTAGGTCATTATTATGTAATTAGAATCTGTACAATAGACATCTGTTTCTCTTATTTAGGTAATTTACCCCACGGCACAAGGTTTCATTAAATAATTAGCAGAGGAGATATAAAATTCTTCCATAGCCATGATGCTGAGCCTGTAGACTGCTGTTTATTTCATTAGCTTCTAATTAAAACACCAAGTTGACCTGTGAGAAAAATGTCAGAGAGAATGGCTTACTTCACGGAGAAGTGACACCCAGTGCAGTCAGCCTCCTGATGGCGGGCGCCATGCAGCAGACAGTAGTGGGGTTCAGTCCACTCCTCCTCACACCAGGGAGCATTAGTGGACACTAGGGGTTCTTTCCATTGACTGTAAGGCCGTCAGTGAGGGCCGAGGAAGCCGGTGTGTCCCAGAGCCTCGCTGCCGAGGGCCTTAGTGCTAAGAGGGCGCTCAGCTGAGCGGTTCTTCTTGGTGGAGAGCAGTGGGTCACAGCCGTGGGTCTTTCTGCCCCTTTGGAAGTCAAATGACCCTTTCACAGGGTCACATGTCACATATTCTTTCTGTATATTAGATATTTATAATATGATTCACAATGGCGGCAAAATTACACTTATGAGTTGGCCACAGGGTAATTTTATTATTGGGGGGGGGTGGTCACATCCTGAGAAAGGTTGGGACTACTGCTGTAGTCCTGTAAGACTGATGCTCACAGCACAGCTGGGCATGGATGGTTTGGTTGTCCACTTACGCAGAAGTGAGGACACCGGCTCTTGGAGAAACAACTAGGGCCCAGTGGTCTTGTAGGTCGGCCAGTCCGTTGTAGCCAGAAACTGTCGGTAGAATCAGATCCTCCCATAGGCCCTTGCTGTCTGAGAATACCTCCTTTGTGTTTTCTACAAGGACACACACATTCTTGGTATCTAAACGGCTAAAGGGAATCTCAGCATTGGACCACGCACATTTGTTCCTTAGCGGTTTTGTTGGCACTGTTTGGCACATGATCTGATTACATGAAAGTAAGAAAAGAGATCCAGCCTGGGCCCTCCTAACTTGGAGGGGCTCCACCAAAGCAGGTTTGGTGAAGATACCTTGGCAATAAGACCATGCAGACATGAACGTTGGTCCCAGCCGCTTCGACATGCGGTGTGAATACTTTTCTTCACAGCACCTCCTTGATACCATTGGGTGCTGCAGGGCTCCCCTCAGCATTATTGATGCCTGAAACCAGAAGTGTGTGTTCCTCAGTAGGAGGCACACTTGGCCATTTGGGCCAGAGTCCTCAGAGAAGCTGTGAGGTCCAGCTCTGTGATTTTACAGAGGGGTGGAGGTGAGAGAGGCCCATGGTCTGAAGGGTCTCTTTTTCTCTTTTACATTATAAGTACATTAGCACCATGTGTAGCCTCTGTGTTTAGCGTGCTTGTTCATTCATTCAATTCACAGGATCTAACTTTGTAGCCCAACTTACCTGCAAGTTGCTATGTAGACCCAGATGGCCTTGAGCTTCCAGGGATCTGGCTGCCTTTACTTCCCAAGTTAAAGTTTTCAGTCTGGAGAGAAGGCTCAGAGGTAAAAGAACTCTTCCTTCTCTTCCAGAGGACTGGAGTTGAGTTCCCAGAACCTACACAGCTGGATTGTAACTACTGTAACTCTCCTGGCCTCAGAGGCCTTCCACGTCCACACCCTCCTCTCCTCTCTTCCTCCCTCTTTCCTCGCCACTCTCTCTTTCTTCCTTTCTCCTCCCTGCTCCTTCTCTCTCCTCTCCTCTCTGCACCCTCCTCAAAATAATTTAAAAGAAGTTTTCCACTTGTCTCCATTGTGTATGGACCACACCTCTTATCTCAGGTTAAGGGACATTACTTTAAAAAGAGATTCTTCAACTAGAACATGCAGTAGAGGTTTTTTGTTAGGTATCTAAATAGGGTTATTATCACAAATAGCACCATTTTTGTAGAAAAGAACCCTCAGGAGAGCAGTGTGGCTCATTCGAGGTGAATTTCTTTTGTCGGGCTGTTTTGTAATAATTTACATTTAGATTGTTGTTTTTGCTTTTGCCGAGGCGCGGGGGTGGGGGGGTGGGGTGTCTGGCCTGTGTGGTGGCCTTAGTCTGGGCAGCTTGGGTCAGCAGAGCTAGGGAATAGAGGAATAGGCTCAGCTTGGGTCAGCAGAGCTAGGGAATAGAGGAATAGGCTCAGCTTGCTCTCAGGTGCTCTCATGGAGGCTTTGCTCAGTTGGTTTGTGTTGGGGAAATGTCACACAGGGCTGAGAGCAGCCCTGTGAGCTGGCAGCAGAGCCTATGCCTCGGAAAAATGGTGTGGGGCGTCCGTCCCAGGTGGCAGGGGCCAGAGCTCTGGACACACTGTCCATTCCACACAGGACAGGCTGGGGAAGGTACAGAGATAGCCTGTGCCAGTGTGTCCCAGCATGCTCCAGCTTCCTCAAAAGTCCCTTCAAGTAGAGAGCAAGGAGTGGTAGAGGGTTCACTCATCCTTCTAGTGCCCGCTGTAGCCCAGGGGGCACAGTAATCACTGAGCAGGTGAACACTCCCTCCCCAGGAGAGCTAAAGGACACTTGGTCTTCATTCCTGTGACAGACACCCAGCAGGCAGGGTCTTAGGGTTGGTTTGCTTGTGGTTTTAGAAGTTCCAGTTTATGCAGAAGGGAGGATGTTTTCTTTACATTGCCTTCTTGAGGCCATTGAATACCACAGGGCTCCCCTCTTCAGGATGCCCACATCCTGGTAGACCGAAAGAGTCCAGGGCAAGAGAGTTCTCCAAGTGACACATCCCAGTGACCTCTCTCCCTAGCCAGACCCTGCCTTGCATAGTTGGACTGCTTCCCACCCAGTCTCTATAGCTTGAATACACTGATGCAGGGTAAACAGTGTCTCAGCTGCCTCTCCTACCGTCTGCTGTCTAGTTGGGTTACAGGACTAGCCCTCATGGGAGATGCTTCCCCACAGGGGGATGACTGTAAGGCAGAAGAGAGGACAGGGACAGGCACTCCGTCCACACGGGTCAGTCCAGGAACAAGACTTAGTTGAACATTTGACTGGAGCAAAGACTTAGAAAGGTTCCGTGTGACCCCAGGTGAGCAGTGCTGTGGGGAGAGAACAGGGCAGTCTGAGAGCAGAGGTCAAGGCAGTCAGACAGATGTGGATGGGGCAAGACTCAGAGGGAAGAGAGGGTGCAGGCGGTCGTGCAGGTTCTCGGATAGGTGCTGCTTTGAGGATTGTCAGTGGTTGGAGGCAGGACAACTTGGGGCTCACTTGGCTGCAGTGTGAGGAACTAATTGGAGAGACGTGTGTCTACCCAGCCAGGTAACAATCCTGACTTTTGCATGTCTTGTTTTGGTCAGATTCACAGTCCGAGAGCGAGGCCTCACCCGTGAAACGACCGAGACTAGTAGAGAACCCCGAGCGGCCTGAGGAGAGCGGCCGGTCGAAGCAGAAGAGCCGGCGCCGCTGCTTCCAGTGCCAGACCAAGCTGGAGCTGGTGCAGCAGGAACTGGGATCCTGTCGCTGTGGTGAGCACCCCCACCCACACTCCCAAGGCACCATCCTGGTCCGTCCTGTCTCACACACACTGTGGTGAGCCCCACACCCACACCCCCAAGGCACCATCCTGGTCCTTCCTGTCTCACACTCTCTCTCATGACTGCTCTGCAGTCAAGACTCTAGAAAGGAACGGTCTGTGAGGTGCGCGTGAGACTGCAGATATGTTCACTTAGAAGAGTTTTTAATATACTCCTCCCCTCACCCCTCTCAGCTCTGGCTTGATTAGATGCTTTCCTTGTGGAGCCATTGAGGGACCATCTTGAAGCAGCCACAGCATCACCTTTCCTCCCCCGTTGCTCAGCGGGGGGGGGGGGGGGGGCTGCCTCTTAGGACTCTGTACGCAGATGTGATTTCTAAACTCTGTCCTGCACACAGTGAAACAAAATCGGCAAATTCTGCTTTTCTTCATATATCATGGCACAAAGATGAAATGATAGCTCACAGTTTTCCTGTCCCATGGTCTGTGGAATAGAGTTGTCATCTGGCAGCCTCTGAGAATTCTCCACCTTCCATTCTAAGAGGTGGGGTGGGCTTTAACTCTGCGCTCTGTTGAGCTGTAGCTGTCCTACATTAAGGGTACTGGGAGTTGGCAGGTTGAGTTTGGGGGCATTGAATGTCTTCTAAAGAGAGATTTTCTGCTCTGTGCCTCAGCTGTCTGAGCTGTGTAACTAGGGGAGCATGGGGTGGCCTGGCTTCTCAAAATTAGGTTGGGATAGCCGTTCCTGGCATAGCCCCTCTATGTTTGTCACTGTCCCTCTCTGTGGGGACAGGGAGGTGGGGTGTGGTATTCATTTCTGCTGTGAATTGTGAGTAAAGAGGAGAGTTGGATAGCGGGAGCAGACGCTGCAGGGTTTCAGACTCGGCTTACCCTAAAGCCAGTGGTGTGGCCCAGTGAGGCAGGGTAGTTCTGTGGCGAGCTGAGGACATTTTGGGGTCTGATGGCTTTGTTCCATACTGACAGGTCTGTATGGTCCGTGAAGTTTCAGGTTCTTGCTCTGTATTGAGATGAGCTGTGCTGGTCTTCAGCTCTGCATTCTGTTAGCTCCCCTTGCCCTTATTATACAGACTGCTTGTCTCCCGGCTAGAGAGGGAAAATGTTCTGTTTCCTCCTCAGCAGTGACGAGGTACGTGGCAGCATGTAGGATCTGCTGAGGGAGATGAAGGTGGTCCATGGGGTGCTTGCTGCCTTGCCTCTGGCAATGGCATTAGCTCCCAAAATTTTCTCTTCAGGTAGGCAAGGGAGTTTACGGAGGAGTTTAGAAGACCCAGGTCTCCACATTTACCCTGAAGCTTTGATGCAAACCACTCAGTTTCCACAGGTCTTGGCACCCAGCTGAAAACGTCAGGTAGTAGTTATCCCCGTGCCTCTCACTGTGGTCAGCTGCTCCATCAACGTGTCTCACTTATCCTCACCCCTGACCAGGAGGCTCCTGGAGCTCTACGTAGAGTTCACTATAGACCCGAGTTCTTTCTCAGGTAACAACATGTAGTTTCTTGACCAATTCTAAGATAAAAGTCCCTTTAGGTAGGTCCTTCCTAGAGAGCTGGAGTTCACTCTGGTCAAGGAGAGCCTTAGAGCTCAGAAAGGTGACTGTGTCACCTGCCACTGTTTAAAGATGAATGGCCTCGGGAGCACATGCGCTCTGGGGCGGGCTCTGACAAGCTGCTTTGTGCTGCTCTCCTGGCTGCCTGCTTGGATTCCTCTAGGAGAGGGTGGGCTTTGCTCTGTTGGATTTCCTTGAGGATACAATGGAGTGTTGGGAAGAAATGGACTGCCCCGAAGGTGTTAGAGGGAAGTGCATTTACTACTGAAAGGGAGGACTCAACATAGTTGAACTTAAAACAGAATACTTCTCCACTGCAGAATAATCATTCTCTGTATATATTCCCGATCTTTTCTTCCATTCCCCTTCCATTCTGTACAGGTTATTAACTGCTGACAAGAAATTCACATCTCATAAATAATGCTTAAGAGCCATTGCTATATAAATTGAATGTGTTATGAATTGTGATGGGCCTTTTTGTAGCATTCAATGCCTAGAGCAGGAAGAACAGAGGATGTCATTTTCATTAATTTCTAATGAGGTGCCAATTAAAGGCAGAGAAGACGTTCCAAAGGGAAGAGTGGCCAAGCTCCCCAGAATCCTCCGCCCCGGGGCTGTCATCCAAGCACTGCCAGCAAAGCCTTCTCTAAAAATTCCATTAAATTACAGTCTCATCGAGAGCACACACAGACACATTCAGCTTCCCTTTGATCTTCAAAAGAGCAATTTGTAAGGCGAGTTCTGAGCCTTCTCACATAGGACAGCTGTAGGTGATAGGAATTGTTAATTGCCAGGATGACGTTCCCTGGGCTTTTGCAATAAGTAGGTGAGTTTGAAGATGATTTCTCCTGTCTCACAGTGACTGAGATAACCTTTTGTCAACAATCCCAAAAGAACACCCTTTTCCTGTGCAATCTTCCCAGGTACCAGTTAGAAAAGGCATGAGGACATGTGGTGTGGGTAGGCTGGTCATCTGAACTAGAGCGTCTTCCACAGTCCAGTTCTCGGGACAGAAGACAGCCACACAGAGCAGGCTTGCTTGTTGAGTTTCTGCTTGACAGGGTGACAGAATTGTTCATTGCAAGTCTTGTCTCCTAAGGCCATCTAGAGGAGGTTCTGAGTCTGGGCCATGAACGGCACCTAATGCTGTGTGGTGTGGCCCTCCGCATGACACTGTTTCTCAGGAGCACAGAATTGCCTGTCAAGGACTAGTTAAGGTCTTGTGTACATGTTTGTATGTTTTTAGTGTATGGCAACTTAGTGGACTTCACACAGGGCCAGTGCCACTTTTATGACCTCGAGGTAATCTCACATTCTTGACTGTTTTCCGAGTAAGTTTTTTGTTTGTGTCAGGGCCCGTGGTGCTGGGGCTGGGCTCTGCATGGGGTGCAGGGGCTCTGCGGTGTGTTGTCTTCGTGGGCTGCTGTGGCCGCTCTGGGTCTGTCGTTCACTGTCACTAACAGCTGTTCTGAGATGACCTTTCAAGGATTTTGTTAAGTTCTATGAGGAGCAAGAGATGTGGGATGTGCGAGCTCACAGACTAAAGGCTAAGTGTGGTGCCGTTAGAACTTCCTGGGCATTATGTTGGGACATGCTTGCCCCCAGAGATTCAGTGAAGCGAGTCCCGAGTTACTGTTACCGCTCTGTACAGCCTCCAGCCTTCAGGACTTTTTATGCAGGCAGTTGAGCAGAGGGCCTGGTCTTGTTTTCAGCTCTATTTGGAAATAACATTTTGTCTCAGGCCATCATCCGAGAGCTGGTTGTGCTCACCACAGCTTTGTCCTCCTCTGAAGTGTCCCCTGGGGCCACAGACAGACTGTTGTGTAAAGCCAGTCCCTGCAGCACACTCCAGCTTTAGGGAGCTCACTCCAGTGCTACTGCCCTGGGTCTCTCTCTGCCCATGGTCCCTGTGTGTGCTGATTCAACAATGCTAAACTTCCACAGTTGCTCTGCCCTTCGCTTGCAAGATCTTGTCCATGATCAGGTGTTATGCTTATTATCTTCTAGTCTGGTTTAATCCAGAACATACTTACCAACTTTGTTTTACAATTTCAACATTTTAAAATAAGGCCCTCTCTGTTGGACATGCACACACACACATGTGCACACACAAATGTCACGGGTTTCAAGGTCCGAGAGCCCCTCATCTGGGGTCTGTTGCTAGCGAGTTCACTTGTGCACACTCTCTCAGCTACTGTCCGTGGTGCTGTGAGCTGTGCTGGGGCTTCACTATGGAAGGCTCAGTGCTCCCCAGTCTCTGGCTGTTGATGCTATTTGATTCATGTGCACACGCGACTCTCCACCTCCGCTAGTGCGCTCGGTTGGTAAGCCGAGTGTGTGTGCAGCATACTTTGACAGTATGTCAATGCATTCATCAAAGCATCCCCGAGAGGCTGGGCACCATGGCTTATGCCGTTAATCCCTGCACTTTGGAGACAGAGGCAGGCAGATCTTGGAGTTTGCTAATCTGGTCTATACAGAGAATTCCAGGACAGCCAAGGCTACATAGGGAGGGAGACCCTGTCTCAAAAAAGCAAATGATGTCCTTGAGGTTTGGCATCTAGTTATGACTCTTGCCTGAACCAAGCTCATGTGACAGTTCAGAACGATTTGATTCCAGTTTCTGTTTGGCACTGGCATTCTTTGAGTAGAGACACCTTTTTTCTTTTTTTTAAAAAACCTATAGCTGCCATGGATCCCTCCCTCCCTCCCTCCCCTGACTTATGAGTCAGTGCTATAGATAATGTTTGTCATTACTCACATTGTTCCACATTTGGCCAATTGAAGTTCTTTCAGCCCTGCTTCTGTCTCCATTGAGGATTTGAGGGAGGAGTGGGAGCATAACAGGATGTGTCCCTGTGTTTCCCTCCCTCCCCCGAGTCCAAAACCAGCTACTTCAGCAAGGGCTGTAGGAGGGGTCCTATGCTGGGCCTGACAGGAAGGCACGCACACACGGAACAGCCTGTCGCCAGACAAGTCAGCACTGGAGTTGTTAGCAAGTTAAAGATGCATTGAGAGGATGGGCTGGAGGGCTTCATCCCACCTGGAAGGCCGGACTGGCTTCTGCCGTTCAGGCCTTAAGGATAGGTGGTGTGGCTTAGATGGAGGAAAAAGTGAACACGTGGGCAGTGTTTGTTGTAGACGTGGGGGCTGCAGCTGGTTAGAACTGGCATCAGGTCTAGTAGAAAGAAGAGGCTTCCCGTCTTGGTTGAGGAGCTCGGATGTTAGCTCAGGGCAAGCACTGTCAGTGGTCAATATGATCTGACTTCTTTTTTTAAGTCAAGCACACAGCACACTAGATAGCTTCTAGCACAGCCGGAAGTAACTGGCTGATGGCGATGGAGAGACCCACTCTGCAGGCCTCCTGCTTTTGAATCTGGTAATGAAATCCCACGTTTCCCCTACTCC
Organism: Mus minutoides; assembly: GCA_902729485.2. Classification (NCBI taxonomy): domain Eukaryota; kingdom Metazoa; phylum Chordata; class Mammalia; order Rodentia; family Muridae; genus Mus; species Mus minutoides. Next base: position 774,424 of record LR753362.1, on the reverse strand, counting down.
TGAGGTAGCACTAGGATGTGTGCTACCCATGGCTCAAGAGGAAGGTGAATCTTGTCCATGCTCCTACAGGGCTGTAGGGAGCAGGTCTGGGCCGGTGTTGAATGTTCTCCCAAGCCAGAAGTTTCTGTTGAGTATTTGGTTGTCAGCATGCCTGCTTTTGCTGCTCAGGAAATGGCTGGATCTGGGCTGTGTGGGGGTGGCAGACAAGTCATATGGACCGACCCCCCGACTCCTGTCCCCCAGAGGCAGTCTGGCAGCTGCCGTTGGAGTCTGCAAGGCCTCTTCCTCCATGATCACAAGATGCTCCCTCCACTCAAGATGCTCCCTCCACTCAAGATGCTCCCTCCACTCAAGATGCTCCCTCCACTCAAGCCAACATCCGTCTTGGTCTGGGTCAGTCCTGGCCCTCGGAAGGGGGAGCTGAGTTAACACAGGACAGCTTGAGTCCTTGTCATTAATACATGGGACGACATGCTTCTCTGTACTTGACCTGCCAAGCTACAGATTTATCCAGGAAGAGAGGGAGGCTCTATCTAGATTTACAAGTTAAGGGCCAGATTTATGTTAATGCTCTTGCTTCAATTAAATCGCTCTTCCCTAGAGCCGAGCTGTTGTACCAGGGTTAATTTTCTGTTGAATTTTGAGTAACTGACCAACATACTAGTGCGGTGATGGGAGGTGGGCAGGAGTGGAGCCTGTGCTGAAGTGGCTTCTCCACTGTCACCCACCCAGCTCATCTGTGACATCACAGCCTCACATGCTGTCCTCACATGTCTCTGGGAATCTGTGAGCAGATGCTTGGATTGATCACAGCAGTAGAAGAATAAATCTGTTGGTGCACACACATGTCCATGTCAGTCAGTGATGGTGGCCAGACTACTTGGGTGGGGAGGGCACCTTTGTTAACACTGTGTCCCTTTATGCTAGAAGTAATTCTCTCGTTTTTAGTGAGTTGTCTGTTAGATAAAGTTATTCATTGTCTGTCTTCATTGAATCCGAGAAGAATGGAATGAGAATCTCTGCCTCTGTGCTGTTCTCGTTGGGGGAGGCGTACAGCACGGGGCACATAGGGCACTCAGACACTTCAAGTAGAAGTGTCACCAAGGCATAGAGAATTCACAGCAGGCTGCCTGGGAGGAGGCGTCCTGGACCAAGACGACAGTGTGGGCCTGTGTGGACAGCCAGTGCCTGGGGTCCTGTGGTGTGGGCCTGTGTGGACAGCCAGTGTCTTGGGGTCCTGTGGTGTGGGCCTGTGTGGACAGCCAGTGCCTGGGGTCCTGTGGTGTGGGCCTGTGTGGACAGCCAGTGCCTGGGGTCCCGTGGTGTGGGCCTGTGTGGACAGCCAGTGCCTGGGGTCCCGTGGTGTGGGCCTGTGTGGACAGCCAGTGCCTGGGGTCCTGTGGTGTGTGCCTGTGTAGACAGCCAGTGCCTGGAGTCCCGTGGTGTGTGCCTGTGTGGGCAGCCAGTGCCTGGGGTCCTGTGGTGTGGGCCTCTGTGGACAGCCAGTGCCTGGGGTCCCGTGGTGTGGCAGGGGAGTGGGGACCGCAGCGCCCAGCCAGGGGCTTGTTGGCCTTAGTAAGTTTATTATTTCTAGCACTGAAGGGTTTTTTAAGCACCAGAGTGACATCATCTGATTTACATTGTAAAAATCCCCCTATGGTAGAGAAGCAGAAATGCTGCTGTGTGGAGGCCCTCAAGAATCCTTAGAGGCTGGTGGCTGTGGTGGCTTGGTCTCCAGGAAAGTGAGATGAGAGACTTTTTTGGTGATTGTTATTTTATACAATTTGAAGTTTATTATATTCATATATCCCATGTATTCAAAGAGGAATGAACACAGATGAAATAAGTACATCCTAAATGGTAACCCATATGTCCCAAAGTCCTTCTGGATGCTGTGTGAGAGGGGGCCTCTGTGCCTGTTCCTTCAGCACAGTGCCCTGGTTCCTGCTGTGCAGCCTTCGCATGCAGTGTAGAGCAGGGCAAGCTCGGGCCTAATTTAGGGGTTGTCGGCAGAAACCACTCACTATGAGAAGCAGGGGAGGAGAGGACTTCGGGATCTAGCGTGAATCACAACTGGGTGGGTAGTCGCCAGTTATAAGGCAGGAAAGATTGGGTCAGTCCCTAGAGGCTCAGGAGGATTGAGGTTCTGCTCTGAGCACAGGACTGCAATGTGGCTCAGCATTGGGTGCCAGTGGGACTTGATGCACGGTCCTTGCTTTTAGAGTAGCAGCCAGTGAGGAGGGGAGCAGAAAGGTGACATCACCAAGCATGGGCAAGCACAGATGCCAGGATTGGGCTGGTGGCAGCTGCTGAGAGGAGAGTGAGGACCGTGAGGACCAGCCATCCCCTCACACTCATGGTTGTCCCTTAGGTTGAGAGAACACAGTGTGGCTGTGACCTCTCCTCATTACCGTGAAAGAAACCGGTTCTATCTGCAGCAGCAGCAGGGGTGCATGGGAAACTATAGAAGCGTGGTTTTTTGGCTTCAGGAAGTGGAGTAGCCAATGCAAAGCCACGCAAGTAGCTTTAGAGCTGGAATAAGCAGCTGAAGATGTCTAAGCTGTCATGGGAGTCAAGGGGCTCTTCTCGATGGAGCAAAGGCTGTGTGAGAGGCAGCCGTTGGGGACTGCCCTGGAGGGCAGTGCAGTCAGCAGGATCCAGAGATCACGCTAGGCCCGAAGCATCTACCTTTGGCTTCTGTGAGGAGGCTTTGACCACCTAGGAAGACAGTGCATGGCAGAGGATTCTGGGAACTGCCTCCCCATGGCATAGCTCTGGGAAAAGTGCACTCACTATTCGAAGAGGATCCCTGGGACTTAGAGACTGACTGTGAGGAGCTGGAAAGGTACTTGTCTCAAGCACTGCAGACTGAGGTCCTGGAGAAGCAGAGAAGGCCACCAGCAGGGTGGGACTGCTTGCTTTGAAATGCACGCTCACCCAGCCGCTGGTCTGTGACAAGTTCACTCTCACTGCTGGGTGCTCTCAGGCCTGAGGTGAATCTGCTGGGGAGGCCCCTGTCCCCTCTTCCTCAAGCTGCTTCTCATTGGCCCCCGTAGCATTTGTATGTTCAGGGTATGATTGGGAAAAAGCAGGTGTGTGCTATTGTGGACCTCCCCCTTGCTTCCGCATGCTGGATGACTTCTAAGGAGCTGTGGGCTTTTCCAAATAGCAACTCCTCCTATCCCTCACTCGGAAGAGAGACCAAGGCGGCCTGCTTGGTGATCCACTGTGGCCCTGGCAGGTGACCTTACCACCCAGAAGATGCTTTTCTTCTGCAGCGGAGCACAGGCTGGGCTTGTGGAGCTAGACTCAGGTTCTGGTTCTTGAATAATGGCTTTCCTCTACCACGTGAAGCCAGGGCTGGAGGAGAATGTAAAGCAGGCCTTCCATTCCCATACACTGCAGCTGCTGTCTGTCCGTCCGTCCGTCCGTCCGTCCGTATGCCGGGGCTGATGAAATGAAGGCACTGAGATCTTCTAATGCATTCAGCTTCAGATTCTGCCTTGGGCATTGGGTCAGTGGATGGAATGTAAGCTGAGGGTTTCTGCTGGTGGCAGTGTAAGCAGCTAATGCTTTCCCAGAGCGAGGTGTACCACTGAGTGTCCCAACACACCCTGTAAGTGAGGGGTGGGGGGTGAGCTGTCCTGAAGCTTAAGAAACTTCCTTGCTGGAAAAAAACAGGATTTGTTTTCCCAAGGAGCAATCTGGTCATTTAGATACAGAAGTCAGGGATGTTTTTGTTTTTTGAGACCAGGGTCTCATGTGGCCTAAGCTGGCATTGTACTTTGTAGCTAAGGGGGATCTAGTTGCAGGCGTTACAGGCATGTGCCACCATGCTTGGTTTTATGCTGTGGGTAATGAGGTGGGAGGGGTAGCTACACCCCCAGTACTCTCTCTTTAAAGTGACTCTTTAGATATCATATTTGGTCCCTGCAGTGCTGTGATTTGATGGTCCTCATGAGGGGTCAAGGGTTTCATAGGTTCTGCTTGCCTTCATAAAGCTGACTTAATTCAGAACTGACCTGGAAGGGTTGGGGCTAGTGTCATGTACTCTGCTGGCAGCCCCGTGCTGCTGTCTCGCTGCACCCAGCAGAGCCTTTCCCACATCCTGGTCCCCGTCCTAGGATCCACTTGAACCTTTAACAGTGTGAGATTCAGATGAACCGGGAGAGTGTAAACTTTAGGTAGAAACCCTGAGCTTTGTCCCACCCCTGTCTTTAATAAAACAGCATGTTGGGGCTTTCAAGTGGGAGATGTGCAGGAAAGCCAGTGCTAATTAATTAAACCCCCCGAGAGTCCAGAGCTGCGTGGGTCAGCCAACTGTAATGGTGTACTCTACTCCATGCTGAAGCTGGTCAGCAGCATTCTGTCGGGTGTGGGTTAGGTGCAAACACCAGGAGTGTGGATTCTGCTGTCATCTTGTTGCTCTCAATATCTCAGAAAAAGGCAGCCCTGACCCCTGCTCAGATCCTGTTCTGCCCCAGGCCTTCCCCGCACTAAGCTGGGTGACTGGTGCCCTGCTCTGCCCCAGGCCTTCCCCTGCACTAAGCTGGGTGACTGGTGCCCTGCTCTGCCCCAGGCCTTCCCCGCACTAAGCTGGGTGACTGGTGCCTCTTGGGCACTGATTGTTGTCACCGTTTGCACAGGAGCAGAGCAGGACTGCTGCTGCTCTAGGGATACTTACAGCCAGGGCCGACCGGCTATGGTGGCACTGTGCATGCCCCCAGTGTACAGGCTGAACAGTCACCTCCTGTCTGCTGTGAGCGTTTGCCATGAATTAAGAGGGTGAGAAGTCTGCTTTCTACCAGATGGCAATTTTACACCTCAGTCACTGGACGCCATTTTCACATCTGTAGCAGAGCCATGTGTTCTGCATCTGAATCCAGATGTGTTAGACCTCTGTGCTGGGCCTCTGTGGCTTCTCCTCCCACTTCTACACACACATCTGTGCTTATGGAGGTGAGAAGAAGGCATTGGATGCCCCGAAACTGGGGCTGTGGACAGGTAGGGGCTGGCATGGTTGGTGCTGGGAAACAAACCCAGGTCGTCTTTTGGAAAACCTGTATGCGTCATGGCTCTGGCCTGCTTCTCTCTCCACCTCTGTGTTCTGGGTGGGTCAGCTGTGGCCTCACCGTCTCTCCTCAGTGCAGCTTCACTGTAGATGGACGCTTCTGTACTAGGCCCCAGGCCTCTCCTGCTACACAGTCTGCGGGCCTGGGGAGACCTAGTGCTCTCTGCTGGTTGAAGGGGTCTTCTCAGACGGTCCAGCCCACATCCTAGGTGTGGGGATGGTACACGTGTGCTTTCTCTCGCTCTTCTGCCCATGTCCAGAGTGGTCTGTCAGAATTGGGGACAGTGGCTGGTCTACACAGCCCAGAGGGGCAAGGCAGGCACAGCCCGGGTGGGGGAGCCAGCTGCTGCTTTGCCCTCCTTTCTAATGGAGGGCGTTTTCTCTCTCGCCCTCCTTCCTGAGCACTTTGTAGAGTTTTACTAAAAATGGCTCAGACACCTTGGAGGAGGGCCAGCTTTAAGCTGTTTTCCAAGGAGCTCACCTTCCTGGGCTCTGTGGAGCAGCACGGGGGCAGTGTTGCATGTTGGGGTTATGTGGGTCCGACTGCACTTGGCAGGTCAACCATTCCAGTCCCTGTAAAGCGCTTACACTGTAGTGAGGGCGGCCGCCGGCCGAGCCAGGACATTGGAGATGCTTTCGAAACTGCATGCTGCTGAGAAGGGGTCAGTCAGGGGTCAGTCAGGGTCCGTGTAATGAGCACTCGGTGTGTGTCACAAGAGTGAGCTCACCTGAACTGTGTGAGGCTCTAGGAGTAACAGATGGCATCACAGCTCTGACACATGCGTCTCCATCCCATCCGGTCCATGTTCTTTAGCCTTTTCAAGAAAGGACCCAAGACTGGTTTTGTCCCCCTTTGTTTCTGAGACTCTTAGAACTCGCAGGCCTCGCAGGCCTTGCCGTGTAGTTTCAGATGACTGAGAGAAATGCCAAGGCGGCCCAGCTAAAAGCAGGCAGTAACCTCAAGTCCTTTTGTCTGGGATCAAGAACGTCCATCTCCAGAGTGATAGAGAGTTCCAGATCCCTGCAGCAGCTTCTGGAAACAGTTCAGATTGCCTACTCCATCTGCTTGGGTCACCTCTAGTTCTTTTTTGTAAGAAACTTCCCATTTTCTTTTGTTTTAAAAATGAAATTCTACCCACCTCGTAGTCAGCACTTAGCACAGCGCAGGGCTCCCCCACGGCAGCAGAGGTCTTCAGTAGCTGCCTGGTCGGTGCCTGGTGAGTGAGCACACCAGGACTGGAGGGTAATCTACAGCTAATACCCAACCTCCGTGTGGCTGTGGCCGTGGGCTGTGGGAGCCTGTGCTCGTGCAGTACAGCTGCTACTTAGCAAGCTTCCGGCTTGCAGAGCTCAGAGCAGACCCTGGCTGCATCCCACGGCCGTGGAAAATGGGCCTCGAGTGGATGTCCTTGGCTCCCAGATTCTTAGTGGGCAGGTTGCCAGTGTGTGTCCCTTGCCAAAGGAAGGGGACTTGCACTGGAACTCGGCCCTCTTGATCTGCTTTGACTCTGGTCTGAGGTAAACTGAGCAGCTCACACTTCAGGTGAGACCACCTCCACTCTTCTGAAGGAAGGAGAACTATGTCAGGGCTTGGTGCCCCAGCCTGGCAGCACCCCCCAACCCCCTTAGGTGAGGGCTTTGTTCCTGAAAGATGATTTAGCTTGTTGGGTGGGGCTGTGTACTGAGCACCGCAGGTCTCTGCCGTGGGACCCTTCAGGAGAAGACAACTGGTATCCAATATCTGGAGTAATGAACTTATCAGTAAGTGTAACACACAAGCTCATTAATCTTAACTGTGCTTCTCCACCAAGTGGGAGCTTAGCTTCTCAAGAGACAAAAATTTCATCTCTATTCTTTTCCGAAAACCCAGTCCCAATTTAGAGTCAAACATATTGCCCTGTTCTCCCTGGGAAGCGGTTAATAATGTGTTTCTCCAACAGTGGATGGCTCAGGCTGTACCTGTCCAGCCCTCAGCTGCATGCGTGTGCCCTTTAACACAGCCTAAGCAAGCAGCTGCCATGCAGGGTGAATGGTGGGTCTGTCTTCTAAGACCCTGCCTGCTCCCCTCACAATATCTGCCTCCAACATCTTCTGGGTGAAGTAAGTTGGAAAACCTAGGGCCAGTGAGCCTTTAGTGAATCCTCGGCCTCCCGGGCCTTGTCCTCTCCGGCCAGTTGGTGTCCCGGTTCTGTACACATGCAGAGGCCGAGCGAGGGTGGCTACCTGTTGGTTTCTGGACCTGAGCTTAAAGGAAGGCAGTGTGTGTAGCGTGGCCCTGTGAGCTGCCGCACATAGGAAGCAGGTGAGGAACGGATTTGCATCCACCAAGGCCAGGCCCACAGGTCTGAGAGGTGGGGATGAGGACCAGGCAGTGATGGGCTCTGGCTGTTGGTCGTCTTGTGAGAGTCTCCTTGGGAGAAGACAGGCGACCTCTATATGCTGAGTTCTCCTTTATTCCGTGAGCTGAGGTCTTGGCGCCCGTGGCCTCTTCCTCCTTTTCCTAGTGCACCCTTGTCCGTCTGTACATCTTGCTCTGGGGCCTCTCCTCTGTCGTTGGGCTTCTCTTACATACCAGACCCATGCCCCCCTTGGACCTACAGCTGCCTCCGCAGCCTGGAGGGCATTCCAGGTGGGAGCCCTGAGAGGACCCTGGCCTCTGCCCTCTTGGGGCATTAGAGCATAGTTAGACCAGATGACATCACACTCGGCCCTCCTGCAGTTCTTTCTCTCCTGTGTGTCACCGTTTCCAGGTGACAAATGGCAAAGCACCCATTTTCTGATAGGAGCCCTATTCACTTGTAAGTGGGACTAGATCCCTGCTGGAGCTTGCCAGGGTTCCTGAGCTGGCATGGGTGCAAAGGCCGGCATCTGTGACCCTGGAGTCCCTCTTCATTGGCTGCGTTGGGCAAGGCCAGTGCCAACATGTTTCCCAGTGGACATGCTGCAGATCCACCGTACCAGGAAGCTGGGGGTGGGAAATGCTAGGCCTGGGCTAAAGAGTGGGGTGCAACATGATCCTGTGTCCCTTCCACGGGCCCTCTTGTTGTGGATGCCAGCGAGGCCCCTAACGGTTTGTCTCCTCTGCTTCGCTCCTTGCAGGCTATGTGTTCTGTATGTTACATCGCCTCCCAGAGCAGCACGACTGTACGTTCGACCACATGGGTCGTGGCCGCGAGGAAGCCATCATGAAAATGGTGAAACTGGACCGGAAAGTGGGGCGCTCCTGCCAGCGCATCGGGGAGGGGTGCTCCTGAAGGCCAGGCACGGCCACCACACGACGCTGTTCTTAGTTCACTAATGTTAGCCTTATTTAGGACAAAGTCAGCCAGACACCTTGTACTGGGCACGCGTCAGACCACAGCCGGCCGTTTCCTTTCTTTAGCCAGCCATCCTGGTACTGTAGTTTAGGGGTTGATGGTGGATGAAATTGATTTCTGGCTGGTTACTAAGGTGCCTGCTAGCCATTGTATAAAATTAAAACATGAAGAATATTTGTTTTGAGCATGGCTAGTGGATTTACAACAACACATGCCTGTCACTGCTGGAGTCACACTTACAGAAGCCTTAAGCGGAAAGTGTCCAGACCAGGCTGAGTCTAGAGGAGGCGCGGGCCTCGGCGCCCACGCAGGCAGCTTTGACAGAAACTCTTCCGTGGTCGGCCTTTCACCTCTTCACTTTCGCTTGGTCCCAGCAGGACCTGATGGCCACGTGTGCCTTGGCCACAGGAAGCTGCCAGACTGGCCATGTGGCTGGGCTAGGCTGTGCCCTCACTCTCCCTCCAGCGCTGGAAGTCGGGGGTGGGGGCAGATTCTATGGAAGAAGCTTTTTTACCTGTTGTTACGGGGAAACGCATCACACAAGAAGAGACAACTTCACTTTGGAAATTAGATCCACTCAAGACTAGTCCACGCATGATCCCCACCTTTTCTGCACAGGATCCGTGGTCATGACCCACTGGCTCTGGCTGTAGCTTGCCAAGGGCAATGGCGTTGCTTGTGACAGCCCTGGGGCTGAGGCCTACACCCGGGCCTTGGTGACCAGATTTCTTTCTTTGGAGTTTGAAAAGCTGTCTCCTGACCGCAAGAATCAGTGAGCGCACAGGGGAGCCGGTGCTGCCATCCCGGCAGGGTTCTCACCTCCATGTGTTTCTATGCAGCCATAGTTTGAGGACAGCCAGGCACCCACCTCAGGACAAGTTCAGGAAGGGAAGACAGTGGACTGCACGGGACCTGTTGTGTGCGGCTTTGTGAGTGGTGGGGCTGTGGGTGGGAGGCTGCGCTCAGCCTGGGCCTGAGTGGAGCAGGTAGGTGGGGCTGGGTAGAAAACATTAACAGTCAGGTGGACGGGGCTGGGGAGAGTCTAGGAATCCCTTGAAAGCCTGGATCAGGTCTAAGTGCCACACAGGTGCCACCTGTCCCAGATTGTGGCTACTGATGACCGGTTTAGCCCAGTGACTTCCCTCTGTGTAGCTGAGCCAGGTCTGCTCTCCAGAGGAACACATCTGCATTGAACACATCTGCATTGAACACATCTGCAAGTACAGTGTCTTGATCCAAAACAGCAAATAGGAAATCATGTTCTTCCCACCCTGCACCCCGTCTGCACCCCACGGGGACCCCATGCAGAATCTCCAGCCTTAATTCTTGCTTCAGGACCCAGACCAGCGCCTCACTCTAGGGCATCCCAGGGCGCAGGTGCCAGGTCTGCCTAGCGTTTACCACTGTTGTTAAGCCACAGCCCTCGGCCACCACATGGCCATCCTCAGTGAGGCGCCATGAACCCTTCTTAGGCCCTCAGGTCCCCATAGCACTGGGAGGGGGCGCTGGGGACCGTGTGCCCAGGGACCGCAGCCAGGTTCACTCTGCTGGGAGAGCTGGCTGGGGGGAAGGGCTTGTTCCCTACAGTGTCTGTTCTGTGAAGTTTGTTACGTGTAAGGGAAGCTGAAGTTCTTGTATCTTTAAAGAGGAAATCTTATTTAACCCTTTGTGTCCTAGATTGACTTACACACATAGCCTAGAGCTCAGTTTTAGTTTAACATTGTGAAAATATTAAAAAAAAATCTTGTAACTTTATTCTTTTTTTTTTCTCCTGCTGAAACAAATTAAACCAATCATATGGACATTTGGATTGTCTGTGTTGGTGGCTCTCCTAGTGCCCCAGAATGGCCAGGAAGGGAGGGCAGCACCTCCCTGCTTGCAGCAGGGCTCCTGGGGTGATTTGCCCAGTGCGTGCCCAGGCCCAGCAGCTGCGTCCCTGTGTGGCATCCCTGTGTGGATGCCAGAAGGTCCTAGTGCAGGCATGGCAGGGTTCCGTGTCTCTGGGGCCATCTCTTGTGGGCCCCAGGTATGGGCGGGTTGAGTGTCTGGGAACTTGAGTCTAGCACAGGTGAGGGCAGGCAGGATGAATGCCGCCCTCTCCTTCTTGGCGGCTGCAGGGATGAGCACGTGACGCGATGGTCAGGAGACACTCAACTCTTTTTTTGAAAGTTCTACCTCACCTACACCACCCCACAGTCGCTAAAGGGTGATGGAAAATGACCAGGAAGTTCAGAGTGCTTGGCATAGGGCAGGAGCAAGCCAGCAGGCTAGTCTGATGGCTGGAGTGTGGCCAAGCCACGTCAGAGGCTCTCTGATGGCCACAGGGAGAAAAGGCCCTGAGGAACTCTTGAGAAGCGCACCCCTCCCTGCCACCTCCACCTCCTACAAGCACAGAGTGTAGCTCGGGAAGACCCTGTCCTCTACAGCCATCACGGTGCCTGTCCGAGTGAGCGAGGGAGGGGCACCCTTGTCTGAGGCCCCTTGAACTGGAAAGCAGGGCACCTAACTTATCTTCTAATCCAAGGGTCTGGAGAAAGTCTCGGATCCAGAAGTGTATGTAGAATATTAAAACAGGAAATGTATCATACCCTCTCCCGCCACTGGCAGTGACTTCACTGTGAGCAGATGCTAACACAGTAGCTCTGCTGAGATTGGGCCTCTGCCGAGAGCCAGCAGCTCCCATCCCGACATAGACAGTGAGCACTGGTGCTCTGCAAGGCAGGAGGTGCCCAGTCTGAGCCAGATGCCCAAGTGTTTGCAGCCCACAGAAACCCCAGAGATGGAGCCAGGGCTCATGGGAGTGCAGAGGCTGTCATGCTCTCTGCCGTCTGCCAGCACTTACATGCCTTCTTGGCCAGCCTTTGTAGCCGGGAGCCAAAGGTCCCTCCTGGCACACACCAGGGCCAACCCTCACCTTCCTTTCCACATATTTGGGCACAGAAAATGTTCCAGATGAGTGGCTGCCACCCATGGTAGGACATTTGAGTGCAAGCAGGCTCTTTGCAGAGACTTGGTGTGGCCACTGCCCCTGGAGTTTTTATGTGGTAGTGTATGTTGTGATGCTCCCAAGAGGGCTCTGACCAAAACCAGAGGAACGACCTGGGGCCCCGCAGGAAGGGCTGGGCTGGGCTGAAGTGTACTCAGCATAAAGTCCACTCTGGTCAGGATGCTGCTGCTCAGGGAGAGCCTCACCACAGTCCCACTGGAAAAGGGGTCAGGGACAAGGGGACGGGGCCCACTCCAGACAGCATTTTGATCACAAGGGCTAGCAGGCTGCCGGCCATGCCACAAGTCAGCGTCACAGGAGGATGCAGCCCAGCACAGGAACATAGCAGCGTTGCACACGTCTGGAAAGTGCCATGTACCTTTCTGCAGGGTTTTTTCTGTCTAGGTATTTGTTAGGTTTTAAAAACTATAATTTATCAATTATTTTCATTCCTTGTATTCACCTTTGAAGCGTCTTAATTTTATGCTCCTCTTTTTATTCTGGTGATTGAACCCAGGTCTCAGTATACACTGGGCCTTGGAGTCCCCTTAACTTCTCTGGAAGAGGCCCTAGTTTTATGACATCTGAAAGAGAGCTACTGGACCCAGGTGGTCTTGGTGACAGTACTTCTCAAGGCAGGGGTGGGGTGATGGTTGCTGTAAAGGGCAGACAACTCCTTTAGCAATGTACCCCGCACAGGAACCAGTGGGATGACTCCAGCAGGTACACGGATGTTGCTGTTGTGGGTGTCTGGGAATCGGCATGGAGATGCCCCACTTTTAGAACACGTCCCTCCTCTACGCCCTTTCTTGGGTCACATCAGGGTGTGGATTGGAGCCAGCTTGCCTGGGGCAGGAACAATGCCTCATAGTTGGTGTGGGCCACTGGCTGCTGGAGGAGGGCACTGAGCCAGGTGGCTTGCTGGGGTGACACAGAACAGAGAGGCAGCAGCAGAGATGAAGGGAGAGAAAGGGAACAGTGAGGGTAACTACTCCCCGTGTACAGCTAGAATCCTGTGGGGGTGGAACGTGCAGCCACGCTCAGAGAACGATCTTTCCCATGTGGCCCAGTAGCCCCAGAGAACCTAAAGCAGGAACCACTGTCAGCAGCCACAGGGAGGCATCAGGCCCAGCCCCACTCCCGTCCTGTGTCCACACAGGAAGTGGCTAAGTGTGAGAATGAGGGATTGGGAGTGGAGTCAGGCCTCCCACGTGCAGAGCCAGGGCGCTCACCACGTGAGGCACAGCCAGCCTTCAGATTACCTCTTTCAGCATTGAAATTCATGTTCTGGAATTTCAGATGTGGCCACTTTGAAGCCAGCATGCTGGAGACACTGTGGCTCAGAGGTCCCTCAGAACATGCCTCAGACAGGCGGGGAGCGAGCTCTGGCCCACCTCCAGGTTAACCCAGCACCAGCGAGTGTAGCTGAGACAAGCTGTCCTGCCTGACCACAATGCGGGCCACAGCTCAGGCTTTCAAATAAAGCTGCCACCAGAGAAAGGCCTGTCTCCAGTGGACAGAAAAGCAGACCAAGGCTGACTTTAACCCCTCACGTAAGTGAAGAACTGAAATCAGAGGAAAACGACTCTTTTCAGGACTATGGCTAACAAAAACCGGAGCCGACAAGTGGGGCGTGCATGGTAAAGGGCAGCCACTAAGGTGAGCTGAGGGTGGGGCAGGATGCTGAGATGTCCCTGATGGAAAAGGGCCAGCAGGTGAGGTGATGTGGAATAGAAAGCAAAGCCACGGCGCTGCCCTAGCTCACCTGTTAGACTGCTGTTTAAGCACTTGGAAGGAGCAGCCATTGTGAAAGAAAACCCTGCAGACAGACCAGTCACCAGCAGTCCAGAACAAACTGAATCCAAGAGACAACTGCACCGCTGTGTGTGGCACATCTGTTCCCAACAGCCCAGACACCAACCGGCATCCCTCTACAGATGAATGTGCAGAGTTTATGTCTCCATAGTGGCATGGTAACCATCACTAAAAGGCAACATGGATGGACCTGGGGGACATAAGGCCAAGTGAGATGAGACAGGCATAGAGATAAATACCTCGTGACCTCACGAAGCTGTAAGAGATGGAGAACTTCCTCTCATGGATTTGGGAGTGGTGTATCACAGAGAGCTGAGGACAGGCTGTTTGGGGATGACACAGTCAATACTAGGCCAGTGATGTTAGTCCAAAATTCTTCAACATAGTCTCAAGCAAATTTTTAGGATAGCCTCTGGACATTTGCTGCTAATTGTCCTCTCCATTGGGTTGTGACCATCCACACTACTCACCATGGTCAAGTCTGTCACAGCAGTACCCTAGAACCTGATACCAGCTTCTCACGGTTGTGCCTCAAGATAGACACCATGACTAAGGCAACCTCTAAAAGAGAGCATTTAATTGGGGGCTTGTTTACAGTTTCAGAGGTCCAGCCATATCCATCGTGGAAGCCTGGTGTCAGGCAGGCATGGTGCGAGAAGTGGACCAACAAGGCCAGATTTCCTAATCCTCAAATACAAGCCTATGTGGGTAGGGTGAGCCAACTCAACCACAGGTGAGTTCTATGTCCCAATATGTGGTACACAGTAATCAACCAAGGGTACCACTTCAAACCCACATGTGAACGTTCCTGTAGCATGTGCTGTTTAAGATACACATGATGCCCTGGCTCCAGCTGACCCTACATAGGGCTCAGATCTCTTCCTGCCTCATCCTTTCTGGGCATCTGAAACCTGGCCTGCCCAGGGTGGACTCTCCTCAGGTCATGAGGTTGTAATCCGTGGGGACATGGGACACCAACTCACCTGCGCTTGGCCTCTGCTGTAGATGAGCTGTAAGGTTGATGTCGACCTTTCAAAAACAAAACGGATGCCTTGCTTGACTGTGGCTTGCACTCCTACAGATAACTGGGTCTGGGTGGAAACTTGTCAAGGCGCGGTGATCATTTCCTGCACACTGGAACACTCCATCTGCTGATATGTAGGCGGGCAGTGTCCTCATCTGACCATGAGTAACCTGGGAAGAGTTTTCTCTGCATGGGAACTGGGCCACTTTGTCATAGCACCTGCTGGGGCCTTCCTCTGGCTCATCCAGGGGCCCCTCCCTGGGCAGCCTTCAATCTGAGCTACAAGCAACAAATCCTGATGCAGGGTGCACCCCCCACCCCCTTGAACTCAGAGCCTCCTGGTGGTCCCTTCTTGTCCTCTAGTGTGACATCTGAAGGTATGACCATGCAGCTGGTCCCTTCTCAGAACTGACCCTGGCTCCTACTTTGGGGACTTGGAGCTTTGCTGTGGGAGTCTGCCTGGACCTGAGTACACCTAGCACTCGCTGTAGGTCAATCTTCCAAGAGAAGTGAACAGGAAGTATGATACCTGAGCACAGGCTCCCCAGGGATGCACTAACTGGGCACACATCCACTTGCCTCACATTGAGGTGTGCTGTGACTGTGTTCATCCACACAGTTCAGCAAGGGTTCTAGGTGACCCTTGGCACCCGCACACAGACTGGAGAAAAGGCCCAGGGGCAGTGCCCAGAGTGGTGGCAGTGTGGAGAGATGAGGTAAGACACACAGTAGCTTGTCACAAAGACAGTCTACTCAGAATGACAAGGAAATGAACCTACTATGTTCAAAGTGACAGGCAACATGGTATCAAGCCACCGGATGGCTAGAGAAGGGCTGCTGGGCCAGGTTGTGTGGCCCTGGTGCCACCCTGACCTCATGATACAGGAAATGAGTTCTGCACAGGCAGCAGAGGAAGGCTGGTGTGCCGATGGTGGGGCATCGAGCCCACAGAGTCCCCATGGCAGACACAGGGTTGGGAACCCTGGTTGCGGGAGGGAACCTGCAGGGGCTAGGGTTGGAGAACAGAAGGCATGAACTCGGGCATCGAAGACACTGCTTTATTTCTATAGTGAGCCCGTCGTGACCTTGCCCACACATGAACTAAGGGTCACAACACAGCTTGCTAAACAAAGATGCCATACCACCTCAGGAACACACTGCAAACACTGCCCGGGACACTTCCTTAGGGAGCCACCACACCATGGGGGGTGGGGGGTGGCACTCAAAATCTTCAGAGGCCCACAAATGGTAGCCATGGAAGGGAACTGGCTACTTATCTCTGGAAAATCCAGTCTACACAGGTTTGGTCAGAGCAGCTCAGGGCACTGTGCATCGCAGCCCATGGGGAGCAGTTACCTGCTTTCACTGCAAAGGCGCACCCCAGGACAGTTACCATCCCGGGTGCTGGGGATGGGTGTGGAGATATGGCGTAAGGACATCAGCCCGAGCCAGTCTGACAAGGAACTTCCTGGCTCTCTCAGGCTCACATGGTGTCCTAGAAGGCCATCCTGAAACCCAGAGCTGCCCTAGCATGGGTTCCCAATCCCCAGTAATCCTGGCCGAGTCTCCCTCTATTCTTGCACAACTATGGCCTGAAACTAATTTTAGAGGGACTATTTCTGTGAGGAGGGTGGAACATAGGCCTGAAGCAATTCACGGAGGTTGTAGGGGAAGCCTCAGATATATCTCCAGAGCAGCTCTAACCCCTGGGGCTCAGAGATGGAACCCACTTACAGGCCCTACCTACATTGGGATTTCCCACAATGGGCTGGGGACCCTGCTTTGCACCTCCACTGCCACTGGCTTTCAAAGGTGACATTCTTAGCCCTTGGGAAGACTGAGAGGCTGGGGTGTGTGGCCCTGGGCCACCACTCCTCCACCTAACTGCCCAGAGCTGTAAATACTCCACGTGGCAATTCCTGAGAGGACATTCATCGTAAATTACAGGGGACATTGTGTCCTTGGCTGAGGGCTGAGGGTGGACCTATCTGTCTGGAAATAGGTGGGGACAGCAGAGGACCAGGTGCCCCAGACCCAGGTCAGGAGTGGCACAGCCAGAAAGGCGACATGCATCCTCTGCTACACTGAAAGCTTACTCTGGAACAAGTAGGCCTGTGCAATATCAAGGTGAAGGACGAGAGACGGGACAGAGAGGAACAGACACTGGAGGGGTTGGGGGATGGGCTCCTTCCCTGCCCTATGGAAGCAAAGTGCTGCCCACATAGGCTCAAAGGCTTCTCACTCACCCAGTGCCAGGGATGCCCAGGCCCTCATGCGGGGGGAGAGCTGGGTGCCCTCCAGCAACCCATGGCTACCTCAGCCACTCTCCTCTTCTGGAGACCCAGAACCCTAACTATGGGCGTCCCACCTGTGGCATAGGGCATTGTAGTCCTGAGGCTGTTGTCAGGATGAAGCCAATGACCATGCTGCAAAATAACCAGAGCTTGCCCAGTGCCGCGGCGCCGGGCACCTCAGCACTGCTCCAAAACAGCATGTGCCACACAGGAGGGAAGGTGATGGAGAGCAACTCGGCCAAGCCAAGCTTAAGGAGGGACCTCCCGGGAGGCCCAGGCCTCTGCTCTGACCCATGTTCCCACACAGAGGGAGGCCTGCAGTCCTGGGCAGGATGGAGCCAGGTCAGTGCCAAGCAGCCTCTGCACACCAGGACCCCCCCACTTTGACACAGATTTCACCCCATTCCCCCGTGGTCTGCAGACGCTGTGATTGCGATTCTGTTACCTTCTGAGTTAGAGCGTGTGCTCAGAGCTCTGACAATTGCTGGAGACGGGGCTTAACTACTAAGCAATTTTTTTCCTTGCACAATTCAAAACTCATTGGTGGGGAGGCGAGGAATCAGTCTAACACGTCCCTCTCCTGCAGAAAAGAATTTCTTTTCCCAATGCTTCTAGGAATGAAACACTTGTGATGTATTTGTCAGGAATCAACACTTCATTTAATAAGACTGGAAAAGTGACAGCTGGAAGAACCATTGAGAAGGACTCACATCTACCATGGGCTCACAGCCCCGCTAAGATCAGAAGTAGTACCAAGGGTTTAGAAAACTCTGAGCCTAAGCGCAAGACTACCTCTGTGGCTGCTTAAAGCTGCTGTGCAGAGCAGCTACCCTCCAACTACCTCACAGCCCACAGCTCCCTGTCCAGCATCCCAATTGTTCCCAGGGAGTCCCTATGGGTGAGACTGAACACTTCTCAAAGTCCCAGTGATGACGTCTGCCATCCTAGAGAACATGATCAAGGGCAGGAGGCTCTGCACCTAGAAGCAGGTACCATTCCACGGGTGGCACGAGGCTTCCGGTGGGAGCCACACTCTCCAAGCTGAGCCCACAATGGTCATATCCACAGTTGCCCTTAGGGGCAAGGGCAGGGCTGGGGGAGCAACAGTTCACACTGCTTCAGCCCCCATAGTTTGTGGCCCTTCCTGGCACCCAAAGGGTCCTTAGAGTCAGCATCACCCTGTACGGTGCCAGGGCTACTTGGTACATGGGATCCCCCAGTTCAACCCTGCATTACTGATAGCACTTCTGCTCAGCTCAGCACTCAAGAGTCACTTGCAGTCTGTTGGCTTGGGATAATCCTGCAGGGGACAAGGCAGGCTCTAGCTCATCACTGTCACCTGGAGACATGGACCTCACCTTAGATGTTGCAAGGACACCCTTGGCTGTGACCTCTAGGCACATCCATGCCCAGCAGCCAACAGTAGGTACATTCCTGTGTCTAGTGGGAGGTAAGCGTCCTCCTGCATCCCGAGCAGTTGTCAATCCAAGAAAGGCATCGTCCCAAGGATAGCCTTGGAATCAGCCCAGGTGACAGAGAGCTTGCCATGCTTCTCTGAACGGCCCCCCCATCCCCCACTCCCGGCAACGGTGACTTTGCTGTCCCATCTCCCCTCCCGAGTATCTGAGGGCACCATGACAGCGTGCACATTGAAGGTAACCAGCTCTAAGGTCTTACAACCTGAATGACCAGTCATTGGGAGTTGAAGGGTCTGAAGGCAGAAAGGAAGCCACGAGGTGTGGGTCTTGGATGATGGTCTGGGCTAGCCAGATGGAAAATGAGGCTGCAGAGAGGACTGAGTGCCCAGCACCTAGCATGACAGGTGTGTGTGGTGACATTTGGGGTAGACACCAGGGACTTCTTGCCAGCTCAGACCCACTGCCCCAGGAAGCTGCTGGACTCCAGACCTGGGCCTGCAACTCGTCTTCTGTCTTTACAAAAATGTTTTCTGGCAGCGTGTGCTATCTCATACCCATAAGCTCAGAACTCGGGGTGGTAACATAGGAGGGCTGCCATGAGTATGGCTAACCTGGGCTACAGGAGGAGGATCTACCTTAAGCAAATGACCAACAAAACTAACAAGCTCTCACACTTATCTTCCAAAAGTGACAAACTCCATCCTCCACAGGACTGGGGTTCCTGGTGGTGCACTGGTAGGGAGTATTGCTTGCTAGAGACACTGGCAACGCCAGGCTGGATGCTGCCCCACACACAATAGCTACACCCTGGCTACATCCATGGAAGCCTCCTTACCAAAGGCAGCCACACCACACAGCAAAATGAAGGCAGAGGTTCACACTGCTGACGAGTCTCCCTGGGCACCAGCCTGCCACCCTAAGCCTGAACTCTCAGGAAGATGGCTTCCACTGCAGCGGAGACCTCTTTCATGTGGACCAGCCATTCTAATGAGAACTCAGAAAGCTGGCTGACCGACTAGCCTTGTCCTCCTCTGAGCATACTAACAGAACATGGGGCCTTGGGCTGGTGCATAGAGGTGCAGAGGCTGGAGCCATTCATGGAAGCCACAGGAGGGACAGAGGGACCGGGTAGAGCCACAGTGGTCAAAACTGGAAGTGCCCAAGCCCTGCGCTGAGCTATGCCAGGTGGGAGTCTCGCAGTTCATCCCAGGCCAGTGTTCCTGACACACCATCCTTTCGTTGGCTGATCCAAGTCCAAGGGCAGCTGAACCACGAGGCCCAGAAGTGTTAGCCTTGGACTGGGCAGGTGTCTGTTGACATGGCTTCAGGGTCGTTCTCAGCAGCTGGCATGGTGACTGCTTACATGGTGCTCCCAGGTAGACATCAGGCAGAGGCTCACAGAGCGGCACTCTGGTCGGTATTAACTCCAGTGTCCAGACTGATCTGCACATTGTGTGTCTCGTTGAACTCAAGGATTTTCCTTGGCAGGCCAGTGCCACGATGGGCTACATCTGGTCTCTTTTAGGAGGGACAAGCTTTTGCGCTCCCACGGACAAGCACTGGAGACTGAGGAAGACCTTTGTAGAGGGCCAGAGCAATCCACAAGCCTTCAACACCCTGACTTAGCTGGTGGAGAAAACCTGCAGAACTACAAACCATCAAGTACCGAGCCGCAGCAGGGACACCCCGGGGCTGGCAGGGACACCCCGGGGCTGGGGCCTCCAGGCTGGAGGGGCTGGCAGGGACACCCTGGGGCTGGGGCCTCCAGGCTGGAGGGGTGGGGCTTTCCTCTGGTTTTGTCAAGGCCTGGGGTACCTTTTTTTTTTTTTTTTTTTTTTTTAAATTCATGCCAGCTTGGGCCTGTTTGTAGATTCCTTCAGCGCTGGTACCTGGGTTAGATTAGAGGTAGGGATTGATGGTAGGCTTGAAGAATCAAGACCCACTTCCTCTCCTGGAGACTGCCTGAGGAGTGGGGGGGAACACAGGCACCTTTCTGTCCCTGGATGGAAAAAACCTGGTTGGGGTGAGTTCTGCAGCCAGACCTGTTCCTCCCAGGGACGGGGGAGGACACAGCTCCATCCAGGCCCACCCGAGTCATACTACATCCTCTGCCTGCTTTATTGGTTCTGTTGGTTGGGTGAGCGTGAGTTGGGGCCCGGACTCGATGGTAGTGAGCTGGCGCTGGGTGCCCGCGGTGCATGAGGGTCAAGCTGCTGACTGGGGGTGCTGAGGTCCCCTGTCCCTGGCTCCTCGCTGCTGTCCTCCTTCTGGTTGTTCTGCTGCTCCGGACACTCAAAGTGGACACAGTGGAACACCTGGGAGAGAAAGGAGAAGCCAGTGAGAGATGGCTCGGCCTGGGGCCCAGAGCTGGGAGCCAGGCTTGCCCCTTGCCTGCTTCCGACACCAGAAAGCAGCAAGGAGGATGTATCAGGTCTGATACATAAAGAGATAGATGGTCCCAGAATTACTGGCGTCCAGCACGGGTGTATCCATCAGCAGTGCTCTGACTGGAGCACACAGCCTGGTTTTTTCCTCTGGCAAAAAAGGGTGCTGGAAACCTAACGGGTTCTCTGTGAAAGCCCTGGCCTGCTGAGCCATCTCCCCAGCTCCCTGGTTCACTCTTGCACATGGTAGTCAGGCAGGAGGAATGCGGAGGTGCTGGTTCTGTCACCTAAATACAACCCTCCACAGGCCAAGGTAGTCACACTTGAAGCTCAATAAAGGACTCTAAATACCAGGTAAAGGCAGGAGGGATGGTGCTTGCCTATAATCCTGGCACTTGATAAGAAGAGGCAGGAGCATAGTTGAGGTCTTCACCAGCCCTGACTCAAAACACCAAGAAAAGGGAGGTGGGGGTATAGCCGCAGGGCATCACCTCATACCCATCCATACCCTGCCCATATCCAACAAGGCCCTGCACGGACAAGAGGGCTCTACTAGCATCTGAGCCAGGGGCTAAGCTTTATTCAGCTCAGGTCTGAGCCAGCCTGAAGCACGAGTCACCTGGCTGAGGGACTGTTGCCCTCTCCAGCCAAAGCCTGCCTTCCTGCTAAGGCCAGGCAGTGCCCTGCAGGACCAGTAGGCACAGTGCACCTGGCTCCCAGTGACATCCACCTTTGGGTGGGATACACAGCCGGGCTCCAGCATGCTGGGAGCTGCAAGCTGGTGTGGGGGCGCACTTTCTCTGAGCTCTCTGGAGGATGGGAAGCAGGGAGTGGGGCAGGTCAGCTTCTGTGAATGGACAGAGGTGTCTGAGGCACACGTCAGGAAGGACAGACAGCCATGGGGGGGGGGTGCTGTTGCTTAGCTTTGGGAACTAAAGGTTGTGTGTGTGTGTGTGTGTGTGAGAGAGAGAGAGAGAGAGAGAGAGAGAGAGAGAGTGAGTGTGCACGCACGCACAGGAGGCTGAGGCAGGGCCTGAAGCTGGAGTCAAGAGACTTCCAGACACAGCCGACTCCTGAAAACCAAACTGATAGAAAAAGAAGAAACACAAGTTGTGTGACAAACTCAAATGCTGTTTAGAGAAAGCTGGTGACAAACCTTTAAACCTTCGGGCACCATGAGGTAAAGCAGCAGTTTATAGTCAGTCGGAAGGAATCTGTTTTAAAGAAAACTGAAGAAAAGAAGCTGCAGCCTCAGGCGGATGCAGTGACAGGTGCTGCGGAGAGCACAGTCCTGCAGTGACCCTCGGACTCTCCAAGCAGCCCTGGCCTGCCCCTCCCCCACACAGGTGCCTGCAGAGGCTCCTGGGTCCCCTTGGAGACCCATGTTTTTCTCAATGTACAGCAACTGCTGAGCCCTAGTTCTGACCAGTTTGGTCCTAGGGTAGAGCCCAGCAGTTTAGGGCTCACCACCGTGAGCAGAGCTGCCTTGCTTACTGGGACGCCTGCCATGTACGGGGTTCTGACAGTGGGGCAGTGTCTGCATCCGTGGTCAGGAGCACAGACGCCTGGAGTGAGCCTCATACTACAGAGAAGGCTGCACGGACCGGGCCATATAGAGCTCGAGGCAGACAGGATGAGCGTGGCCTTCAGACAGACAGAGGGGACCACTGGAGGACATCTAGGCGGGGGTCTGGCCCTAGGACTTCACTGTGGTGCCTGCCTTCCACGGGCTCTGGTCACCTCTCTGTGAACACTGTGCTGGCTCGATCATCCCAGCGGTGTTCCCAGGTCAGGGCAGTCATACAGCCATCCCTGGGTACCAGGATGCTTATGAACGCATGTGAGTGCCCCTATGCGTGCAGCTCCCCAGCTTCACCACACACAGGCAGCCGTCCCTTTGACGCCAAACACTTTCCAGTTTGTCCAAGGACCTCTAGAAGGGCCTGTAGTTGAAGGCCTCTGGTCTCAAAATGAAGGTGCAGCCCTTACATTTGAGGACAGCCGTGCTGGGCCTGACTTTGGGAAGGTGGCCTCCTGTTTCTGCAACTTGTATAGAAATGGTGAGGGGAGCTACTGGCTCGAGCGAGTGTGACCCCACAGAGGGCCTTGGAAATGTTCCTGACCCACCTCCTCCTCTCCCCTCTTCCCACCAGGCACTTGTGGGCCTTGCACAAGGTGAAATGGGTAAGTCCTGCCTTCTCTTTGCTCCGCAGCTGCTGCCGTTCAATTTCTTTCCTCGGAAGCTTCCCCAGACTGCAATACTCCTCAGGAAGGATGTGACCAAAAGTGACTGAGGCGTGCCAGGCAGAGGCACGCTTGTGATTTATGCAAAGCCATTACCATGGTCTCCACGTCATTTTCCCTTCTACTTTTCGGCAATCGAGTATCCCATTAGCCTGTTTGATTGCTCTGCTCAGGAAGGGGCACCTTCGCTGAACCATCTTCAGCGGCCCAGATCTCTCCCCAGAGATGAGCGGCCAATTTGCAACGTCGTCATGTATATGGATCGGACCCAGCCTCCCTCACTGCCGGTGTCCTTTCTTGTGGCAGCCTCTCTGGGAGCTGTAGTCCTGGTGTCTGAAATGCTCTGCCAGGCCCCTTCTGAGAGCCTGTATGTGCGCTGGCCTGGCACCTTCTGAAATTCTGAGGATTTCTCCATCTTTCAGTTAAACCACACGCTAAGTTTCAATGCTTTTACAGGAGAAGGTGAAGGGGGAGGGGATGGGGAGGAGAGGGATAGTGAGGGGACCTATTAGTCCAAGAGCCCACTGTGAACTACAGCAGAAATTGAGAAAAGGGAATACATACTGATCAATGACGTGTTTCTCAGCTGAGGAATTTGCACAGAGCACGGTCCTGCCAAGCAGCATTTCTGACCCACACTTCTGATGTGCATGTCCTAGGTACATGTCTTTATAAAAGCCAGCCTTCCTCTCACTAGCTGCCCACAAGTAGATGAAGGCTTAAGGACTGTCCCCACACCCCAGGACCACATCCATCACCACGTCAGCCATGAGCCAGCCCCATTATAGCAGCCGGTGACTTCTCTCCTGCTCATCTCGGAGACCCAAAAGCCCACCTCCAGTGACACACTTCCTCCAACTGGGCCGCACCTCCTAATCTTTCCAATCTTTTCAAATACTATAGCTTTCCAGTGACTAAACATTTAAACACATAAGTCTTTCAAGGCCATTCTTATTCAGGTCACCACAATGCTATTTTCAAACAAGAGACTACTTAACAGGGAGACATCTGAGAGAGAAGGGTTGGGACAGGGTTTCATGAAGCCCAGAATGGCCTGAAATTTATTACATAGCTGAGGGTGGCCCAGAACTCCTGATCTTTCTGCCTCTACCTTCCAAGTGCTGGGTTACAGGTGTTCACCTCAGTATGAACGCGCAAATATTACTTTCTATGAGTATTTATTTGTCCCTGGGTATGCAATTAAGACTCTGGTGACAATGCTTAGGCCTGGCACTCCTCCCTACTACCTACAGAGTGCTACAACCCTACTGTTTGGAAAGTTCTGGAAAAAAAGTAACCTTTCCTTAGGTAGAGTTATAGTCGGGTTTTCCCCCTCCTCTTCCTCCTTCTGTTTTTGTTTGTTTGTTTGTTTGTTTTTTGAGACAGGGTTTCTCTGAGTAGTCTTGGCTGTCCTGGAACTCACTCTGTAGACCAGGCTGGCCTCAAACTCAGAAATCTGCCTGCCTCTGCCTCCTGAGTGCTGAGATTAAAGGCATGCACCACCACGTCCAGTTCCTCCTTCTGTTTAATGTGAGTGTGTTTCTGAGTTGTCTTCTGACTGGACTGAGAGTCACCTAGGAGATGGGTGTCCTGTGGAGGCATTTCCTTCTGGAAATGCCTGACTGAGCGACGCTGCACCCTGACAGTGAGCGCCACCCTGGCACCGCACCTGAGTGCACTTGGCCCAGGGACTGCAGCTCAACTGCTCCTTCCGGGAGCTGTTCTTAGCCCTCTGGTGAGAGGACACAGAGCCTAGGCAAGGTGAGTGAAGGGCCTCTTGTTAGTCTGTGGGGAAACTTCCAAGTCATTTAAAAGCAAAGCAAACCCACAGAAAAGAGTGGAGAGAATCCTTGGCCCCAGGGTTTCTGGGATGCCTGAGTCCCCAGTCCTGGCAGATGTGGCCTGGCCAAGGCTTACTCCTACAAAGGTCAACAGTAAAGTGACTTGGGGATCACGATGGAGTGGTGGGGGAAGGTGTCACAGTGTGGCCTGTCCCCCCCCCCCACATGCCAGCTGGTTCTCCTGTGGCCCCTCAGCCTTTTCACAGGCACCTAACCCCCACTGAGCACCTCGCTGCTGAGGTCTGCGCCCCTCCCGGATCCCTCTCTGCACTTCTCCTCCCCCTTCATCTTCTCACAAGCACCACGACGCCCTCTCTTCCCAGGACAAGGGGACACAACCTTGAGCAAGACTCCAGCTCTCCCTCCTCCCTCCTCTTCTCACTAGTGATCCTGAGAGCTGACTCTTGGACTCCTGCACAGACACTCTGTCCCCCCTCACCCTGTGGAGGACTGTGTGTGCCATGCCATGCCCTCCACTCTCGAGAGCTGCAGTGCAGGGCATAGGCCTACTCCTCTGGAACCGCTCCCTAAGTCCAGCTCTGTGCACCCAGGCTGCTGCTGCCCTCACACTGCACACAGTACCCTGCCCATGTGTGTGCCAGGGTCGGCTCATGCTCTACCCTCCAGGAGCACCCGTCTCTCTGCAGGAATAGGGGCTGCAGGCTGGAGCTGTCCATTGCAGGGTGGGCTGTCTCCTCTCTTTGCTCTGAGTCTGCAGCTACCTGCTGTTAGCTGCATGTCTGCTGCTGCTCGGCACAGAGGGCTTTCTGGGCCCAGATGTCTCCGGGGAGAACCCTGAAGGACAGTCCCACAGGGGATCAGGGCACATGCCAGAGGAGGTCTGGGAAATAATTATTTCAGGCCAGCAATGAACATTTATTTAGTTTTTCCAGAGTCTGTTTCCCTAGCTTTATTTTTCCACTAAAGCCACATGTTGCTATGGGAACGAGGCGGTACTAGGATCCCAGAAGCACTCACAGGCCCCCTCAGCCTGGAAGGCAGCTCAAGCAGCCAAATACAGACCCTGCCCTGCTGCTGCTGGCCAGTGAGACCCTTCTGCAGCAAGCTCATAGCTGGTTACTATTTCTGACATGGGCATAGAGTGGGATGACCTGGAAGCCCCTCATCTAGATGCTCCCAGGATGCTCAGAGAAACCTCGCCCTTTGGCCATCCCTAGGCATGCCCGCATCAGGACCCACTGCAGATACCCTGTACCCCTGCCCACCATTTGAAACATGAGTTAGAAACAAATGTCAAGTACAGGGCTCTTCAAGAGGGACACTCTGCTAGGCAGAGAGGTTGTAGTTCCTAGACATGCTCAAGCTCAGCCCCCCAACACCCCTCCCCTATCATGTTTATTGCACAACGCAAGCCCATGAGCATATGATGCAGTTACCTGAGGTACAGGCCAGGGTGGAGCAGTGCCCACTTTGGCATCTCACTATCTGTCATGATTTTTAGGGAGACACAGCAGTCAGATGTTAGGGACCACTCTGACTTGATGTAACACTGTGCCTGGCCCTGGCCCAACTCTTAGGAAAGTGACTGTTCACCATCAAGAGGCCACAGTACAGAAGCTCCAAGAGGATGTCTAGGGAGGATCTCTCGGTACAGAGTACTTACATATATCATAGTTAATGAGAATTATACACACTTAGCCACCACTGAAGGGTGAGCAGAGCTCTCCTGCCTGACCTAAGCCTTCCTATCCCAGGAACTCCAGGCTGTTGGAGACAGTGGCTGTCCCCTTACCTTTGCCTTAGCAGGGTTATTACATGAAATCTCTCCTGGTCTGTGGTGTATGTAAAGGGATCTTACTACCTGAGATCCTTGGTGTCCTTCAGCCCACTGTGACATGCATCCAACATGGATGGGACCACTGTTGTCTGCCAGTTCTTCTGTGGATAGGTGGGAACTGGGCCAACAGGGAGGAGAAGCAGGACGTCCGAGAGGACTGCAGAAGGCTGGAGGGAAGCATGCTCAAATGGGTGACTAAGAGACTAGAACCTCTACAGACAGAGCAGCTGCCATTGGCCAGAGCTGCCTAGATTTAAGGTAGAGAGGGAATTACCATAGCAGACAGGTGCTGCGCCTCTGGATGAAGAGGGCCTGGCTGGACGTAGTCTAGTCATGGGCACAGACCCCTCCTCAGTATCTCCCCTCTGTAATTCTAAGCCAGCTGGATGTTTGGGGGTTAAGGCAGAATCTACCATGGAGGCTGAGACCTTGTTATTCTCATGGGCTCCATGTTGTAGAGACTACAGAGGAGTCCCTACAAGGAGCGTCTCAGCCACATCCATACTGACTAGGACACCCTGTCCCCATCCTGGCTGCTCACAACCCCACTCTGGCAAAGCAGCAGGGTGCT
The DNA here is from genome assembly GCA_902729485.2 of Mus minutoides. NCBI lineage: Eukaryota > Metazoa > Chordata > Mammalia > Rodentia > Muridae > Mus > Mus minutoides. The sequence continues at coordinate 747,661 of LR753362.1, read as the reverse complement.
CATGGTCTCCTTCCTTTTATGAATACAGTGGCTATTTCATGGCCAATAAAACAAGACCCAGGTCCTCCTGTGCACCATGACAACAGCAGCATCAGTACATGCCTGGGGTACAAAAACTCAGCGGAAGGAAACAAGTCCTATGAGAACTGTAAGAATTCCACATCTGCATTCCCCCAGATTCATATGGTGTGACTGACTCCACCCCTGAGGAACAGCATCAGAAGGCAGGGCCTTTGAGGGCCACTAGGTTTAAAAGGGATCATGGGGCTAGAGCCTTGTGATTAGTGTCCTCACAGAAAGGGAGAAGGAACCAGAGCTCATGCTAACTCTACTTCCAGGGATACGTCCCAAAAAAGGCCACTCAAGGGTAGAGAGATGAGCCACCTTCTCTACCAGGCAGACTGCGTGCACCCTGGCCCTGAAAGGCTAGCTTCCTGAGGTGAAGCACACACATATCTATGTGTTCTGGCGGCATGTGGCAGGCTTTCTGGGCCGGCAGATGGGGCCTTCCTGGACATTCATCCCTAGGTCCCTTGCCCTGGCTGTGCCCCATTGTCAGCTGTGCCTGAGCTATATCAGCTGTCCTTCTGGGCTGACCCCAGGAGTTCTGCTCTCCAGCTCCGAGTCATCCCCCTCCCTTCTCCTTTCACTCTGCCCTGACAGGGGACACTGGTTTTCCCAGAGGGTACCCCCAAACTCAGAGGGACAGCAAGAAACATTCTGTCTGGGAGTGGGCTACATCCTCATGTCCCCAGGAAGATGCAGGCTTCCAGGATGACAGTTTAAGGACTCTCCCTTTAAGTACTGTTTGTCATGTAGTCTATGATTTAAGATGCTTTTCAGTTGCTCAGCATACCTGCTTAGGACAGAAGGTTCAGACATCTGTAAAGGTGTCAGCGGACTCACTTTTTTGAAAATTTCAGGTTAGTTTTGCAGAAAAAATTTGGGGTTCTATTTAGAAGCTGTTCTGTGTAAGAAACCATCGTGGGTGTGGGTCATTAGTATCCTAAATACGTAAAAAGGCAAAAACAGAACTAAATTGCAACAATATTTCCACTTTTGAAAGTGTTATTTGAAGCGCTCAACACACCTGGATACTTTCTGGAAGAAGGGACATCATGAAAACAACTATCACATCTGGGCTGGCTCTAGAGGGGTCAGGATGTTCAAATGACAATATGGAGCCCTCTTCCCCAGAGGCAGGAGGAGCCCCTCCCAGCATTCCTCTCGTCTGTCTTGTCCTTCCATTCGCTAGCTAACATGTTTTCCCTTCACACATTGGGGCACTCTGGTTAGGGCAGCCCTTGAGTTCTCCAGAACTCTATCCCAGGACTTGCAGGACTCCCAGGAGTCCCCACCCTCCGAGCAGCCAGGGCAGGAGGCCAGCAAGCGGCTCCCTGGTGTGGGTGCTCATGCTACAGGCTTCCCTTCTATGGTATCACCCACCCATGGGAGCACCAGCACTTCTGACCAGAGCCCAGCGCACGCTAGCTACATGCCAAGCACATACTAGCTACATACCAAGTACAGAGGTCCCCAAGGGCTCTGGTGGCTCTGGGAGAAGCAGAAATGACAGTGACACAGTACAAGTGTGGCCATTACTTTAGGCTTCTCAGAGCCTTTCAGAGGTGTAGCTAATGAGGAATGTCAACAGAGCAAGGGAGAGAGGGCACATAGGGACAAGAGTCACCCGCACGGCACACAGGGACCACAGCTCAGTCACCTCCTTTATATAGAGCTGTGGTAACTAAGTGCCACTAGCAGGCAGGGCCAGCAGCCCACGTGGGATGCAGTGGTTACCTGGTTGTCAGGAAGGAAATACCACTGTAGTTCTCGGAGAGCCTTACCTCATTTGCTGTGTTGTGTGTCCCGACGATTCGGATGAAGGACGCAGGCTGTCTTTCAAAAGTGACTGACTGCCAGGACCTGAGAGGAAGCAACAGTTTGCCTGGTTAGCTGGTACAGCTGGCCCTGCTGACGGCGGCTCCTGTACCAGGAGACCCAGTCTGCAGAGGGATGGGGTTGGAGATGTCACTGAAGGAAGCAGGAAAGGCAGTGTCCTATTTGGGCACCTGCCATCTCCCAGAACAAGCACTGTTACTGTCTGTGACTGTGACTTAGGGTGCACAGTCATCAGGAAACAAAGCAAGACTGTAAACCATGTTTGCCTGGTGACAAGAGTATGTCTGAATGGACATAATCAAGGGTGGTGGGAGTTTATAGAAGAGATGTCCTCGTCTACGTGTGAGTGGGGCTGGGCGGGCCTGCCTCACTGGGCTGCTGCTGGCATCGGTAGGTAATTCAGTACATACAGCAAACTTGAGTCAGGGGTAGGGTGTCTGTCCTGGAAGCTGCGGAGAGGAGCGTTTTGAGACAGGGTAGGGGCAGTGGCTGGGTGGAACAGGGTGAGGCAGGTTCTATGCTTGAGTGTGGAGCTGCAGGGCTCTGCTTGTGCATGCCAGAGCTGGTCCCCAGGCAGGCAGGTGCACAGCAAGGCTCCAACCTTCGCAACTTGCAGACACAGCCCCACAGTCCTTCAGGACTGCCCAGCTCTGGTGGCCTCCAGTGTTTATTTTTCTCTTCCCTCTCCCATGTGTGTGGTGCTCACGTGCACGGGGAGGTCAGGGGTCTAAGGCCTCTCTCTCTTGCCGCCCACCCTACTGTTGGAGACGTCTTCACTGAACCTAGAACTTGCCTTTTGGTGAGAGCATCTAACGAGCTTGCTGCAGACTCTCACCTGCGTCCCTGCACAGCAGCACACATTCAGGCATGCACTGCTATGCCTGGCTTTTAAGTGGGTGCTAGGACCCAAGCTCGGCTCCTCAGGGTCACACAGCAAGCACATCACCCACTGACTGTCACCATCATCCTAGCTGCAACCCAGACAGACAGTCTAAAGACAAGCCCTCCTTCTCTGTCTGGGCTGAACTAGAAGCCACCAGGCATGCAGGCAGAGCCCTGCTCCTGCCCTGGCACTCTCCGGCTCATGGGATATACTGTGCCTGCCTGCAGGCTCCCGTCCTGTCTTCTATCGTCCATGCGAGGAGCCCTTGGGCGCTGCCTTCCCTCCTCCCGCTGTGGAAATGCCAGCTGCTGTGAAGCTGTTTCCTGTAATTGTCTAATTACCAAGCGACGGTAGCAAAGGAAATATATGTATCTGCGGTTGGGTTTCCCCACTTGGTTTCAGGTGCTCCATCTTCCTTCTCCCCGTGCGCCTCCCACTGAGCCGGATTCACTGCCGCCCAGACACCAGTCCTCTTAAGGTCATTAAAAAGTCATTACCATCCTGTGCACAAGGCCTCCGCCTCTGGAAGCAGGGTTTGAAAACAGAGTAAGAAAAATTACTCTCTCTGTAAAAACACTATTACTCACGCATAAAGAAAGACAACTCACCTGCCCTTCTCTCTCTCTCTCTCTCTCTCTCTCTCTCTCTCTCTCTCTCACACACACACACACACACACACACACACGCCTCTCTGCCCTGCTTCCCAGTGTGTGCATGTGTGTGTGTGGGGGGGGGGGGGACTCTCACTTTCCTATGGGACTGCATGTGTGTAGGAGAAGTCTGCATGGCTGTGGGGTCCCACAGTGTGGCTCTGAGCCTAGCATCTAGGGGCTGTGCAAGGCATCGGAGCCCCAGCCTCAGCCCTAAGGTCCAGCTGGCCGGGATTGGGACACACACAGCTGTAGCCTTTGTTGGGTCTCAGTCGGAGGACAGGGTGGGAGGGGCATTTCTAGCCCTGTGCCTCACTGCCCCAGAGACTTTGGACTTAAGGTAAAGACTGCAGGGCGTGGTGGCACACACCTTTAATCCTGGCACACACCTTTAATCCCTGTACCTGGGAGGCAGAGACAGGTGGATTTCTGAGTTCGAGGCCAGCCTAGTCTACAGAGTGAGTTCCAGGACAGCCAGGGCTATACAGAGAAACCCTGTAAAACAGAAAAAAAAAGAAAAAAAAAAAAAAAAGACTGCATGTGAGCCCTCCCAGGCCCCACAGAGCCCAGGGTTCCAGGCTTGTAGGCAGGCCCAGTGTCAGGCCTGTGCCTCTGCCAGAGCTCCTGAGCGAAGGCCTGTTAAGTGTCCTTGGCAGACAGGTGCCCTCTTCATTTCAGCTTCTGCCTGGCCTCAGGCTCTGGGCAGGGCAACGGCTGAGCAGGAGGGAGCCAGAGTTTGTGGAGTAATAAGATCAGAAGGTCTCAATGTAATACCAATCTTCCATTACACTGCATTAGTATCTAATCACATTAGACTTCATTTCCACTAACACGGCCTGAGAGTTGAATATATGATCTCATTGCCACCAGAACCAGACACCAATCCAGAGAGCAAAGTGAGAAGGAAGCCCACTCAGGGTACTCGGAGATGAGCACCCCACCCCTGCCCTGCACCAGCTTCCAGAGTGTTCCTAGACTTTGTCAAAATAACTTCCAGTGAATCCCCGTGAGGAAACGGAGGGTTTGCAATGCTGTGTGACCTCAGAGGACACTTCTTAGAGTAAGATCTCATAGAAGCAAAAACCCCAGCACCGTGATGCCAGAGCAGTCGAGGCTGGGCCATTCCCATAGGTTTCATGGCCATGCTGACACACTGCCTGGGCAGCACATCTCAGGAAGGGACACAATGGCTCCCCTAACCAGAACCAGGTTGATGAGCAGAGATTCTTTTCAAGATTAAACCTTCATCTTGGAGGGAAGCTCTAAGTTCTATGGGAAGGTGGGACAGTCCATCCTTAGGGAAGCTCCTTAATTTCAGGAAGTGACCAACTCAAAGGCTTCAGGAAATCCCTGAAACTGACCAGATTCAAAAGGCCCCTCCTTCCCTGAGTGTATAAAATCAGAAAGGACTGACAGAGACACTGACTGGAAGACTCAGCTGCCTAGAGAGGCTCAGACTGCCTCAGCTGTCTGGAAAGGACACTCTCCAGCCTGTTGAGCTGCCCACTGGCTGTGCAGTGAACTCCAGGTTCCCAGCTCTGTGAGCTGGCAACTACTCTGGGGTTGGTGACGCAGCTATCTTTGAGTCATTTCTGCTCCTGCAGTAACCCCAATAAAACTCATTGGTTCACCATGTTGGCTTTGGTGGTTCCCTGTCCTGGATGAGGACACATTTGTTACTGCATTATCTAGGCTTGGATGAAGGATCTAACAGGAACAATGGGCCAGAAAACAGATGCGGTCGTCACTTGAGATTTATTATGACCTATCAAAAATCCCAGCCAGGCAGTGATGGCGCACGCCTTTAATCCCAGCACTCGGGAGGCAGAGGCAGGGATTTCTGAGTTTGAGGCCAGCCTGGTCTACAAAGTGAGTTCCAGGACAGCCAGGGCTACACAGAGAAAATCTATCTCAAAACACCAAAAAAAAAAAAACAAAACAAAACAAAACAAAAAAACCCCACCCCCCCAAAAAAAAAACAGAGAGAGAGAGAGAGAGAGAGAGAGAGAGAGAGAGAGAGAAACAATTCTCTGTTGGAACAGTGAGATGGTTCAGTGGGTAATGATGCTAAGTCTGCAACTCGGGAAGGGGAGAAAGGACTCCTATAAACTCTCCTTTGATTTCTATATGTACAAGGATGTAAGTAACACATGCATATGCACACACACACACACACACACACAAAGCTTTAGAAAGGAAAAGCGATGATGTTTCCACAGTGCTGATTAAACAAGTCAGAAAACAAGAGCTTAAGACAATCTTTCTAAAGCCCCTGCTGAGGAGTGAGGATTACAAACCATCATGGATATCAAGTTGGAGATCTAAGGTAGGGCCCAGTGAGAGCCCAGCAACAGGAGTGACAAGTGTGGGTCGTAGCCACTCTGTCACCTGGCTCCTGTCAGAAGCCTCTGGGGATAAGGCAGTGCTGTGAACCCCATAGCTGAGGCAGGACAGAGTAAGCAAGCTGTGGGATCTCCTGGTCCCCCATTCTCTAGGAGCTTGTAGGTGCAACAGACACCAGCTGATCCTGGTTAAAGGCTGATCCTGGCAAAACACAGCAGTGTGAGGAACTAAGGGGTGCTGTCCAGATGATACGGACGACTAGTGATTTAAGGCAGCTGAGCTCCCACCCTGTATATGTAGTGGTCATGCCCAGGTCAAAAAGCATCCCAGTAAGAAGCCACCAGGAGGCAGTAATGTGCTGTCCGGACTGAGTGGCAGGGGTCTCCCAGGGACACAGTAGGCCCTGCCTGGTAACTGTGAGCGTGTCCACAGGGCCATCTGCAGACAGAACACTTCCAGCTAGTGTTCTCAGTGTAAGCTGTTTAAAGGTGAACAATCCGTCAAGCACCAGCAAGAAAAGACTGAACATAAAGGCTGGAAGCAAACAGAGAAGAAAATGACTCAGTGGGTATAGGTATGACTTAATCCGTACAACAAAACTGTTATCCTCACAGAAAATAAAGCATGATTCCACTGAAATAATAAAAAGATAGGAAGAGAGCTGTTTGGAAAAAAGAAAATACTTCCGCAAATTAAGAACACCAGCTGAAATAAATAATTAAACGAAAAGGTTAGAAGACTTAAGTGGAGGAAATTTCTCGGGGAATAACAGAGGCAAAGAGCAGAAAGGAGCAGGACAGGCAGGCCACAATGCAGTCAGACGCTCCTGTGAGAGGAGAGGAGAGTCCAGCGGGAGGCACGGCAGGCAGGCAGGCAGGCAGGGCCCTCCCTGGCACACGGGATGGAGTTGTTCCCTGTAGGCACGTAGTAGGTAAGGGACATTCACACAAAGCTCGCCAGTGTCACTGGAGAGGGTGACAGCAGGTCAGCTGTAGATGGAATCAGACATCCTGCATCACAAGATGGAGGGCCCTTCCTTCCCATGCTCACTGAGTAGCCAGTTCCCAGCCAAACTGCCAGGCGAGTATGACACAGACGACAGTCACTTGCATTAACATCTTAAACAAGGTACCTCCATGGCATTAGTAAGATGTTAGTGGAGCGCCCCTTCCCTGTGATCTTCTACTAAAGGACTCAGCCCCAACAGCGCTGAGTTATGGGATCCAGAGCACAGGTCACACAGCATGGCAGGAGGGGAGGGTGAAATGATGGCCCTGGCAGGAGATGCCCAGGAGTGCTGTGTCTCAGGCTGCAGTGGGAAGGTCCCCCAGATGCCTAGTAAGACAATTCCATACTGTTCCTACAAAAGGCAGGTGAGGAGCCGGGAAAGTACCTTGAAAATACATGGACAACGGACATAAGAAAGTAGGTAGCTGGGCTGGTGAGATGGCTCAGTGGGTAAAAGCACCCGACTGCTCTTCCGAAGGTCCCGAGTTCAAATCTCAGCAACCACATGGTGGCTTACAACCATCCGTAATGAAATCTGATGCCCTCTTCTGGAGTGTCTGAAGACACCTACAGTGTACTTACATATAATAAATAAATAAATCTTAAAAAAAAAAAAAAAAAGAAAGTAGGTAGCGTCTACTACTCTGGGAAAAGGACAGGAGGGAAGGTGACCAGTGTGCCCCCGACACAGCTTGGTTCCGAACAGTTACAGGTCCATTAACCCAGGCTCCAGACACAGTGAAGCCATGGCCTAAGCAGGCGGTGGAGAGAGGAAGCGCGATGGAGTAAATCTGCATGTTCCAAAACAGGAAGACAGTTGATAATCTTGACAATGGAATTAAGAAATACCAGAACATTATCAGGACTTATTAAAAATAATAGTTAATATTCTTGCATATGAGATTTTTGCTACATTTACTATCTCTGTGTATGTGTACCTGGTACCTGCAGTAGCCAAAAGAGGGCATCAGAGCCATTGGAAGTGGAGTTCAGATGGTCTGTGCCGCCATGGGGATGATGGAAACAGAATCTGGTCCTCTGTCTGAGCAGCCACTGCTCCTAACTTCTGAACTGTGTCTCTAGTCTGAATCAATACTTCAGAAATGTGAAACTGCAGACCAAAAGTAAGGGTTAGAAAAAATGCATGTGTTCACTGATTGTCGCTGACCAAGGGTGACACTGGACAGGCTTTAGTGACAGGGAGAAGTGTGACTTGGAGCAGGCCCAGCTAGTTAATGCTGGGCCTCAAGCTAGCGGCTCTGCCCTGCTTGGTGGAGGCTGGGCTGCCACTCTGAGAGCTGTTGGAAGTGCCTGGCTAAGGCACTGGCAGCATCTCCTTGTTCTCCATAAGGGAAAACGAGGCAGCTGGAAGTGGGACCCAGGGAGGCGGGGTGGGGGGGGGGTGTAGACATTTATTTCTAAGTCTCTGGAAGAAGATGGGCCAGAGGAAGACAAAGTTTTTTATTTTGAAGCTATTTTAAAATACATCCTCTCTTTAAATACATCATCTTTTCAAAATAAGACTAGGAGAAGAAAAGCCCTGCCCTTGGGGAGAGCCTGGGGTTAGAAGGGCGAGTAGGGACTGTCATTTCTGGGGTTCTAACTGAATGCCATAATTGTGGACATGAATACATTTGAAAAATTTAAAAACAAAACACAGAGACCATAGAGGCAGCCCAGGTAGCAGTGTCAGGGACCAGGAAGGGCTGGCAGGTTTATTTACAGCCTTGGAGAGCAGGGCTGGGAGGCGAAATGAACCTCTGGAAAAGATTCTTCAAAAGGGGGAAATCATAAAGGCTATCCCCTGTCAACTGAGCTTCAGGCAGTGACAGTGGCGCCCTCTCCAAGTCGGATGGCACTGAGATGTGACGGGTAAGGCTGAGAGGGAGTGTGGGCACTTGTGGGGAGGTGTCTGTGACAGTTCTTTATGAGTGTGCCTCTTGTGCTGACCCCACAAGCTGCCTGACAGCCCTCTACACACAAGGCTCTTACTGTCGTCTGGCTGTGTGATGGCCCAAGGACCACATTCATCTCTTTAATCATATCTAAAGATGATCTATGGACCAGCGGTGTGAGGGAGAGAGCCTTGCACACGCTGGGTGAAGCAGGAATCAGCTTGCTTCAGTAGCCCTGCACTGATCTGAGCCTGCTGGCTCTCTGGAAGTAATGCTTGCCAGTCCAACCTCCTCAGCAAGAGAAGCCCACATCTCTCAATCTGGGGAGCTCCAGGCCTGGCATGTCTGACACCATCGAAGACTAGGCCTCATGGGCAGGCCTGAGTCTAACTACAAGTGCTTCTGTTTTTGTTTGGCACTTGACCAAATGCAACAGCTATGTCACTGTCCAGACTACCTAGCCATCCTGGCCTCCATCTGTTCTCCTTGTTTGTATGTTCAAAAGCTCTCTGTAAAGGGCCTCGTACCTGCCAGGCTTGGGGAAACTGGGATGCATCTGTGGAATTCCAAACCCAAGGCGACAGGAAACTGCCCTCACCAGGACCTACACTGCCCACCAGAGAAGGCACAGAGAGCTAGTTTGCTCATTTTCTGGGTACTTTAGAAGTTGAGTTAGCATCCACTTGTAAATCAGGAGGCGTCACATTAACATACAGTTTTTGGTTTCTCTTAAATTCAGGAGATTTCAATGTGTGGACAGGGTGTAGGGCTCCAGGAGGAACCCTTGCCCAGGGCAAGGGGCATCTGTGGCGCTGTGGTCCTCCTTCATGACGTCCCTCCAGGGAGTCCAAGCCTTGGGTGGGTACCCGAAGCCTTCTGTCTGGCACACACACACACATTTAATACCCTAATGTAGTCTGGCCTTGGGTTTTACCTTCTCTGCTAGATCATAATTTTCCCTTTTAGAGGAGTTTCCTCTCAAAGGAAAGGTCATGACCCTCCTGCCAGCTCATCCTACCAATGACGCTGAATGCTTCTAACGCCTGTGGCAGTTGCAGGAAGACAGTGTCCAGGGACACTCCTGGAGTGTCTGAATGAGCCATGTGTGTGGGGGTCTGTTTTCACTCTGTACATCTCACTGAGCCCCCCACTCACACTCTGCCATGGAGCACCTCTTGATTCCCCTACGGGGATGTGGTAACTGATGATTAGCATTCCAAAGCTTGGCTTACATCCTGCTAGCCCGTCATATTTAATTACATTTTAACTATATTCGTCTTCGATAATAGCACGAACATAATTTAGATAATTATCTCTCTCTCTCTCTTATTCTCTGACTGTCTGTCTCACTTAGAGCTCTCTGCTACAGAAATCACTTTCTGGGCTCAAACACACAAACAGACTCGGGGCGAGGGCTCTCCTCTCTGCAGCCACAGCTGCGTGAGTGTGTGGTAAACTGGAGGATCTCGCAGTGGGGAGCAAAGTCCTATTTCTGTCTGCACACTCATGCCTGTGCAAGACTGGTGGGTGTGCATGTGTGGATGTATGTGTGCACATGCCTAGGCAAAAGCTTCTGTGTGACACACACATAGATGGGGTGTCTGCACAGCACCTTCTTGGTCTGGTATTTCTTTCTTACATCTCTCAGTTCTGCTGAAACAGTCCTAAGTGTCTGGGAAGACTTGTGAAGAGAGGCATTGTTCTGAACAGGGTTTCTGTCACAAGTCAGTCACGTGATGATCGCTCTGTGTCCTTGCCAGCGAGCTGCCTTTTCCAGGAGACCACCAGGTAAGAGGCAGAGATCGGGGATTCTCCCGTGGCCCTTGTGCCGTCCACACAGCAGTGCACACATAAGTCCCAAAGGCTCCATCACACCACAAGACTTCCCAGTTCCCTCTAAAGCCTGGCCTTTCTTTTACTCACAGACCCAGGAGCTGAGGAGGAAGATCGCAGGAGCCTTAGTCTTCAACTTTTGAGCAAAAATAGGTTACAGCTAAATTCTCTCAGATTCTTATGTTGTAAAGTTCAGCTATCTAAGATGACTCTGAGCACACAAGGGAAAAGAATTCAGAAATCGCTACTCTGGGGCTGGTAGGCTCAGAGGGCCTCAGTTTGGGTTAGAGCCCACATAAAGCACTAGGTGTGGCTTGCCCTTGTAATTCCAGCACTAGTGTGGCATGACAGGTAAAGTCTTGAACTCTCTGGCCAGCCAGTCTGGCCTATTTGGCAAAATTTCAGACCAGTGAAAGACTGTCTCAAACTAACAGTAGAGGGAACTTCAGGCCCAATACCTGAGGTGTCTGACTTCTACACGCAAGCACACATGTTCCTCCCATACATACACACCCATACAAAGGAAAAGCTACCATCTAAACTAGCCTTCTTCAGGGTTCAGGGGTGGAAACAAACCTCAAGGAACGGTTTCCAGGGCACAGGGATGGAAGGTGGGCGAGTTAATACTCCCACACTCTCCAGCTTGTGTCTATCTCTTTGAGTTCAAGAAGACTCCAGTAAATCTGGATCTTGTACTTAGAGAATTCTCTTTGGCTCAGCCTTGCCTGATAATGAAGGATTTGCCGGTTCCCACCCTTCCCAACACTGGGACCCTTGAGTGCAGTTCCTCATGTTGGGATGACCCCCAATCATAACATCATCATCATCATTATTATTTGGTTTTTCAAGACAGGGTTTCTCTGTATAGCCCTGGCGGTCCTGGAACTCACTCTGTACACCAGGCTGGCCTCGAACTCAGAAATCTGCCTGCCTCTGCCTCCTGAGTGCTGGGATCAAAGGCGTGCACCACCATGCCCAGCCATAACATTATTTTTGTTGCTACTTCATACCTGTAATTTGCTACTGTTATAAATCATAATGTAAGTATCCGTGTTTTCCCATGGTTTTAGGTGACCCCTGTGGAAGGGTCGTTCCACCCCAAGGTTGAGAACCACTGTTCTATGTCCACAGACGCTAAAATTCCTTCTTTTCTCTCTAAAGAATACTACCAAGTAGATCTTGCACTGTGGGGACATTAGGAGCTGGACAGGAGTGTGTAACATTAAAAACTAAGGGGACCTTTGGGAGCCCCAAATCCTACTTGTTCCTAGAAATAAATACTCAGAGTAAACCCCAGGAATCAGGCAACACTCGAAGCCAACATGGTGCTACCAACAATGTTAGTCTGGCCTTTCCGCTGCTGTGTATTGGCATAGTTAACCCAGGAGGCTCTCAAATGCTTGGTCCAAGACAAGGTGTGGCTATCTACCGTGGGGCCTTGGATTACAGGTGTGTACCACCGGGTCTGGGTTTTCTCACAGGACCACCCTACAGGTGATTGACAGGCAGAAGGCAAATCAGTGCTGTGAGGCATGAGTGGTAACCTCTGCCCCTGAAGAAATGAGACCCACTCTCGGTGGTGACTAGGGGAGGCCATGGGGTCTCTTGGTGGTGACTAGGGGAGGCCATGGGGTCTTGTTTCTGGTATGCCTCTCCAAGCAAAGCAAGTCCAGAAAGAGCCCTCAGACCAAGGCTCTCCCCCAACACACAAGTAATCAATCACATGCCTTCCTTAGCTATGACAGGACCTAGCAAGAGGTTATGTCCACTCAAAGGGCTCTAGTGGGGCTATGCTTTCTTTCCTATGTGCAAATCCCTACTGAGAACACACACCTGGCCAGCATCCATGGTTGGGGAAGGATGAGGCAGGATCTCTGGGCCTGGCCCTGCACAAGCTCCACATACCTCTCTCTCTCTCTCTCTCTCTCTCTCTCTCTCTTTCTCTCTCTTCTCTCTCTTTGGTTTTTCAAGACAGGGTTTCTCTGTATAGCCCTGGCTGTCCTGGAACTCACTTTGTAGACCAGGCTGGCCTCGAACTCAGAAATCTGCCTGCCTCTGCCTCCCGAGTGCTGGGATTAAAGGCGTGCGCCACCACGCCCGGCCACATACCTTTCTCTTGCTTCACACTGCTCAATAGGGAAAGGCCCAGGTTTGCTCCCTCTGTGCCTGGCTTAAGAATATGCAGGTCTGAGAAATACTGTCTTAAAAACAAAAAAGAAAAACTAACAGAAAAGAGCTGAAATATGCCTGAAATCTAGAAGCAGCCAGTATCTTGGTCTCCACTGACCTCGACAGCAGAACATGCAGTGGTCCACACTTCTGCTAGCAGGCCTTTCCTGAGGTTGGAAAGGGAGAGAGCAAATTCAGTGTGTTGCTGCCCAGCAAGGTTGCTGTCCTTGGCAGACAATGTTCAACCCAGGTACTGACTAAGTGAAGCTGTGCCTCCTTTAAAGAGCCTGCTGTCTCTACTGTAAGCCCCTCCTCGCCGCCGCCCTCCTCCTCCTCCCCCTCCTCCTCCTCCTCCCCCTCCTCCTCCCCCTCCTCCTCCAGCCCTGCACCACACCTGGCTGTCCCAGAGCACACACCCTCCCATACTCAGGCTGGTGCTGTAAGAGCCTGGGCAGAAGCCAGTTTCCAAATGTTACGAATGTGACTGTTTCATTTCCTGGTGTTTTAAATACCAAAGAAATTTAGAGCACAAGGAAGACCAAGTGCCCCAAGTTTTCGGTTTTAAAATTCAGAGCTGCTCTTATGGAGATACACGCTCCACAGCCCACGCCAAGCAAAATCCTGCCGGAGCTCAGGAGTCTCCCACAACACACCCCACTAAGGAAGTAAGAAACCTTCTTAAAAAGTTTTACCAGGCCTTTTCACAATCAAAACGGATCAATTTTATACCTAAAAATTACACAAAGGCCCTGTGGGTATTCCAGATCTGATGACATGTGGTGTTCAGTACCTAATATGACAGTCAGTAAAAACTTAAAAATAGACTCCCCTCTCAGCCACAAAGGGCCCAGGAGTTTGCAGTTAAACTAGCAAGAAATTGGGGGCACTAGGGAGAGAAAAAAAGGTCCACGGAGCGCAAGGAACGTTTCTCTGTGATGAGGAAACTATCTGTCTTAGCACAAAACCTCCCAGGATCTGCCTGGAGCCATTCAGTGGGGCTGCCTCTCAGAATATGGCTCCTGTAATGCAAAGGTGACAGGTCTTCCAGGCAGGTCCCGTTAGCGCCCCTGCCAGACATTTTGCACAGTTAAAGAAGGGCCTGGAATGTGAACAGGCACACAGAGGTTCATCCACAGAGGGGGAGGCAGCCTGGTTTGATTCTGAGAGAGACTTTCTCCTTTCTTTGCTTCATGGAATGGGAGGCAGGCCCAAGCTTATGCCAATCATGACCTCTATTCCTAAGATACATCCCCAGTCCCACTAAGCTATGTATAATCCCACCTCAATGTCTCCTTCCTTTCAAACACTTTATGGAAAACAAACGAAAAACATGTCCACCTCTCTGCTTGGTGCTGCTGGGTTTCCGGACCCTCCCTTTGCTGCCAGATCTCTTGTGGATGAGTGCAAAGTTTGGCCTCCGAGTGCCCTGCTGGCCAGCATATGGCTCAGAATCAGTCTGCTACTCCTTCCCTGGTTCCTGCTGGCACTGGCCTGATCACGGGCAAGAACTGGCTTCCCCAACCCTGCCCCTGCTTGCTGATCTCAAAGTCAGCTTGCAGAAGCACCTGGGAAGCCTGCTGGCTCCCTATGAGTTCACAACACATCTGGACACTGAGGACAGACACTGGGGATAGGTGGCAACAGGGCATGCTGACAGAGAGTGAAGTTATATGATTGAAATAACCTGTAGCCAGAAGCAATGCTGTTATGGATTTAGCTAGGCACTTCGAGAAATTGACCAAGTAGGTCAGAGGGCCACCAGACCCTCTCCTCCTTAGGTAGGTTACACAGGACGCACTGTTCCTGTCCCTCAGGCTGCCAACCTCAGAGACTCCCTCCCCTTGTATCTGCAAACTGAGGCTTCACTCATGTGTACATGTGTGTGCTCCAAGATAAGGTGCGATGTATTTCTCAACACCTGCTTTGAATCTGCTGATGCCCTCAACCAAGACATCAAAAAATGGTTTTTTTTAATGCTTCACAGTAAACAGATGGCCACGAGACACACAGAGATATGGCTTCCTCTCCGGGTGTGCTCCAATCTGCCCCTGTTCTGCGTGGTACCAGTCTCCTGCCCTGAGGGTCTACAGAGTTGAAGGCAGGTGCCAAGAAGTCAACTTGCATTAAACAAGGTTAAAAGTCAGCCTTGGCACATGGAGATCTCCTGCAATAAAATACTGCAAGGCTGTTGCTGGAGCTAAATCAGCTTATTTTTCGTATTATTTCTTGGAGAGGAAGGTTGCTGGGTGAAGGGGTAGGTGAAAAAACTGACCACTAACTCTTTCTGATTCTATTGTCAGGCTCTAAAATCAGATTGAGATCAGCTATTAATCTCAGAAGGCCGGCAGTGAGTCTGTGCGATAAATTTGTCAACAGTTTATGAATAAGCGCTCAGTCATGAGGGTTTACTGTCTGGCAACTCACCTTTTCCATGATATTTTCTATCTCTTGTATTTGGGAGCAGCTTAGAAAGAATATTATTTGTGTTCCTGGAGATCAGAACATAAAAAACCCTCAGAGTGATGGAGACATACAGTAAGCATGTCTGCCTCTGGGCTCGCTAAGCAAACCGCTTGCCAATGCTTGAGTGAACAGCACCGGGGAACAGCAACCACTCTTGTGGGGCCAGGCGAGCACACGCCTCCTCAAAAGCTGCTAATGAAGGCCCTGTTAGTGCGGGTGACGTCGAATGTGCCCATTGGCTTTCTGTCAAAGACTGTCAAACAGAGCTGTTGGTAATCACAGCTGGCAAGTTGTTTAGTCAATATTTCTGAAAAGTTCAACCAAGTGTGAGAAAGCACAAAGCCGACTTTCCTAAAGCTGCCAGATGATTTTGGGGGCTCTCCCTCTGTGATGGCTGCGTGCCATCAGGATTGGTGGGGTTGTGCCAGGCCGTCCTGCAGGCCTTGGTGTGAGATACACATATGGCTGGATGTCAGCTGTTCTGCAGCCTAAGTCCTCTGCTCGTTCCCCAAGTCAGCAGCATCTGTGGGATCCTGTAGCTAGGAGTCTTCACCCTATCGGCACACAGGAAGACCTAGGCGGTCAGATCACCACTGGTTCACATGGATGCCTTCCAGAGGGACCCCGTGCTGCCGCCGCCTGGGATTCCCACTGCCCTGGGATAGACTATCTGTGCATCATGTATGTTCAGATGCTGCCCCGGGGCCAAGCTTGAGGGGGTTCAATGTGCAGGCTGTGCTGGACATAGACGGATCCCTACCCTCAGACACAGGTGTGGACACAGCCTAGGATCGATCCTACGCGTTCTTCTTTTAATTTCCTCCTGTCTAGCTGCATTTGATTCCCCTTATCCAAATCCCTGTGGTTCTCATGGGTGAAGGAGAAAAGTTGTGTTTCAGCAGAGGAGGACAGAGGTGATCGGAGGCTAGCGAAGGTGTCACGCAGGCTTATCTCCAGCATGTCCTTAGCTGGAGATGATGACCACACTTTGGGTAGTTGTTCTAGTTCACAACAGAAAGGAGGTCCACAGGCTGCAAGCTAAGGAAATCACAGAGGTGTTGGCATCAGAGAACCAAAGGCCTGAGGAAGATGACTTCAGTGGCAGTGAGGCTGGGTGGCTGGCACAGAGGCAGAACTGGCTGAGGGTGGCAGTCAGCCTACCCAGGGGACACGGTCTGGGAAGCAGCAGAGGGAAAGAGGACAATCAGATTCAGTCTTCCTGGGTTTGGGCCCAGTTCTGCCCCTCACCTGTGGCACAGGCTGTCAGGTGATCCCTAGACTCTGCTGTCAGAGCTGGGCCCACTCCTGCAGAGCGTCACCAGTGACAGGAGCTGCTCCAGCTAATGGCTGTGGCTCCTACTACAAGTGTAAGGCATGGCTCTGCTGCTACCCACGTGTGGCCTTGAAGGACACCCTGCATCTGCTGGCCCCAACTGATCCTCCTTCCCTGTCAATTCTGCCTTAGTCTCTTCTGCCTCCAGTCTCTCTTTTCTGAGAATAGAGTGCAGGCAGGGACATGGTTAGGAAGCCGCCTGGGCCTGGGTCCTGCTCTGGTGGGTGGCTGGGTCCTGGGACCTGGAGTGTCTTTCTCTCACTTGTTCTTGGCATCACCATCTTATAGCTGCAGCAATCCTCTGTACTGCTGACTGAGTCTACCCCAGGTCAGCAAACTATTTACCAACAGGCCAGCAATTTAAGTTCTGAAGGCCACAAAGGTCTGTGTCACATGGCATTTATTTATTTATTTTTTTACACAATTGTTTAAGAACATAAAAATCATCCTAGCCTGGGGACTATACAAAGGAGGCAGTGGCAACTTTGGCCCTGGCTCTATCCAATCCCATACAGCAGCGAAGGTGACTTTTCCAGCCTCTCCTGGGCTATAGCTGGGTTTCTGTTTGGTGTGTGTGTCTGAGACAGGGTCTTGCTGTGTAATACAAGCTGACCTGAGATTCATGATGCTTCTGTCTCAGATGATGGAGTGCTGGTATACAGGAATGTGCCGTGCAGTCTGTTACTTCATTCTGTCTGAAGCTCGTGTTCCTACCACAAGAACCAGCCAGAACTCTCTCTGAGCGCCAGCCTCTAGGCTGTGCTATTTCTAGAACAGCCCCCTGACCTTGGCAGGCTTCCCTGCCCAAGACAGCTTATCTTGACTTTTGCCCGAGATACAGAGACTGTCTCAGTAAAGAGGCCCACACTATGTCTCTATGGTCCTGGTCTGGACTGCTGGTTACCAGGGGCCTTCAGCAGAAGAGTGGGTGGCGGGACCAGACTTTGGCAAAAACGGAAGATACTCTAGGGCAAGTTCAGAAACACAGCACTGCTTGTCTTCACCTAATGTTCCTTAATTTGAAATCTCAATTGATCAATAAACTGTGCTTCTTAGCACAAGAACTTAGAGACAGTTTCTAATGGTAAAGGGTGTTGTTTATCAGTCTGCAGGCTGAGCGGCCCTCTGTATGGCATCTGAGATGGTGTCTGGTTTGTCAAGGGCAGTGAGGCTGCTTCCCAGGCGGAGTGGGAGAGATGGGATTTTACTGTTGTTCTGGCACTTAGTCTTTTTAGGCTAATCATTCTCTCCACCAAGTTAGCCACCCAGGTCCCATCTGAACTTCATTCTTCCATCCCCAATTCTTCCACTGTGCAATCCCAGCCAGGTGACCCAGCCCTCACATGTCATCTTACTGCACAACCCCCAGCACGCTTCAGACTTCATCAGGACTACGCAAAGGCAGCTGGGGTGAGAGAGCTCTGCTCCTCGGTGAGCTCAACGAAAGCAGCGGGGCCTGCCACCCAAACCACCAGCTAAACTTTCACTTTGCCTTTCTGCACCTCAATGACCCAAATTTCACACACTATTTGGAGAAGAGCGTGTCTCCCCGCCATCTCCTGCCCCTCTTCTCTGAGTTCCTCTCCAGGGGCTGACAGCTAGGTCCTCTTTGCTAGTGCATTTCCAATATGACGTATATGATGGCTTCCTGTGCTGTTTAACATGGTAATGGAGAATATCAGATGCATGAGTTGAAATGGCAGTCTGTGCCTAAAATAGCCTGATACCTATGGCTGTGAGCTCGCTGGCCATCAGGGTAACTACACACAGCACATGCTCCAGCTCCAGCACCTCACAGTCTGGGATGAGCCTCTGGCAGGTCAATTGCACGGCAGGAAGCAGGGCATTTGGTAGCTGACATGAGGTGAGCAGCCATTCTGAAGGGGCCGTGCGCCCAGGACACGCCTCCTCCCTCACTGGGCTTCCCTGAGTCTGATCCTTGCCAGCTCCATTACAAGCGGGGTAGAAAATTTTTGTACTGGGATTTACTGGCTTCCTTCTAAGCTACCTAAGGAAGGGTGTCCCCTCTCGTGTTCTCGTGGGGTTGGCAGCTATCCTTTCTGTAGGGTTTGACAATATACACTGTTCTGGCCAACAGGGATCTTTCCCTCACCCCTCATAAAGCTTTACAGTGTATGACTCATTCAGAAAGGAGGCTTGATAATGCAGATTTATTATGAGGTGTCTGCCTTTAAAATGTGATTTAATAGTGCTCATACTTATTCGCTGACATCTTTATAAAACTGTTAGTGTGGAAATATATTTGTCTTTCTGAAAGTAATTCTTCCTTTTACAAGTGTCGAGCAAAACAAGAGCCATACATTAAAAACGCAGCAGCGAGAGCCACCACCATGGTCTCATTACGCCGAGGCTCAGCTTTGTCACCCCAAGCTGAGCTCAAGGGCTTCCACTAGTGCCCGTGAGTGTGGCAGCATCTCTGCCCTCCCCACCCGTGCTCCAGGCTGTGTCCAGAGGGTAGAAGGCAGCTCTCAAGGTCAGCCAGATCCGAGGGCAGGCGGGCACAGTCAGTAAACAAACTACTGATTATGATTTACCTTTGCCTTCCTTCCTACCTTAGCCTAGTTTATGAACAGATCTTGTTGATTTAGCCTTTTAGCCAATTAGAACAGAAGGTCTGATTGACAGCACATGAATAAACACCACTTTACGGTTGGAGACAGAGTCACTCTCCCCTATTAATCAGGCCTTCTGCCGGTGTTTAGGTAACATGATATTTATCATGCCTCTCTGGTACAGTCCCTTGGGGTGTCATTTCATGGCCTACCAGTAAAAACTTCACATTTACAGCAACTGCCCCTCTATTACTGTCGATAATATCTAATTGATATGTCAAACCTCCAAGGAATGCAGTAAATTGGAACACTGACTCCCAAAAAGAAATAAACTAGCAGACAGGTAAATCAGCACCCGCTGCCTGCCGCGATGCAGTCACTTCTGTCCAAAGGTCTCCCCACAGGAAGCCGTCATCACCATCTTGCCTTCCTGCTCACCATCGCAGTGAGCCCTAATCACAGCCAGGACACGGACATGGATCCAAATCCTGGACAGGCTGGAGGTGCCACAGGCGTTATGTGGGGTGCAGCGTACAGCAGACAAGAGCAATGAACCTGTCAGACATGATAGCTTTTCTCAAGCCAGCCATGTTGTCAGAGCTGCGGTCTCATCTGCCTTCCAAACGTCCCTACAGAGAGGGGAAGATGCTCAGAAGAAATGAAGTCAGAGAAGGAATGGACGGGCCTGAGCACTTAGCAGGAAGCAGATCCGCCTGACGCTGAAATGCAGCCTGTGCCTTAGACAACAGGACTTACAGTCACTTAGATAAGGCATCCTAAAAGAAATGCTTCAGATGCACACTGAAGCCTTAGGAGAGACCAACCGCACTGATAACTCACTCACACATCAACAAAAAGATAACAGACAAGGAGCTTTGTTAAAGGCCCAGGCCTGGTTCCACCCACGGTGAGCCTGCAGTCTCATGGCCTGTGCATGCTCCTTCTCTGTGCTGTTATCTCTTCTTGGATCTGCTGTCTATTGGCTCAGCTGGTAAGCCTCCAGCTCCATGAGCAACATGCCCAATCTCAGCTGGAGCATGGCACACTTCTGGATGAGGGCCATCTCATTATGAAGAGAAAGAGCAGGACCCTCCAAATCCACACCACTGCCGGGGGTGGGGGGGGGGGAGGATTCTTGGGGCAAAACCAACCATGAATGAAGATGCTCTAAAGCTGCCCACAAAGGCTTTCTAAAGATTATTAGCCACGCACACTCCATGTGTAAACAGAGCAATGGAGATGATGTCTTCTGGCAAGTCATTCAGGACAAGGTAACGCAGAGCTGGAAAGGTAAAGTGTAAAGAGAACAGCTAGCCTAAGCCCAAGAGCTTCCAGAGACAGGCAGGCCCACAGTGCACCGAAGAGCAGCAGGGAGATGTGTCAAGCAGAGACCTATGACCCCACTTTGGCTTTCCATGCTCATGCACTTAATCAGTTATCCAAACACTACTCACCGCAAAGCGCAAGCTTAACTTGGAGTGTCAGTGTGTCAGTGCTCCCCGCACTGTTTACAGAGCTTGGTCCTCAGAACACAACTGCAATTCTACGATCTAATTAGGCAAATTCACAGATACAGGTCAAGGAGTCACTCTCCAGTGGAACTGCCGCTGCTCACGGTGGATGATGCTCTCTTGTGAGAGAACATTATCACCAGACAGGAGTGACTCCCGGGTGGGCCAGCCTTTGTCTTTACAGCAGCATTTTCTTTTCTTTTGTGTGTGTGTGTGTGTGTGTGTGTGTTTGGGTGTTTGGTTTGTTGTGGGTTTTTTGTTTGTTTGTTTGTTTTGGTTTGGTTTTTTTTTGGTTTTTCGAGACAGGGTTTCTCTGTACAGCCCTGGCTATCCTGGAACTCACTCTGAAAACCAGGCTGGCCTCAAACTCAGAAATCCACCTGCCTCTGCCTCCCGAGTGTACAGCAGCATTTTCAATGGCAGAGGTGATCTGTTGTGTCATATGCCCGTCTCTGCAGTCTCTGCACCGGGGGCCCAAGGCCATGTGTCCCTTCTTCCACCACACCACAAGTAAGTGGAGGGTGGGGGAGAGGTATGGGCAGGTGCTGCCACCTCCTGCCGGATGTGGGGTCCTAGAGACTCTGAGGTTCCCCTGAAGAGGCAGAATGGAATGGCCAGGTGACAGCAAGAAAGCCAGGCACACAGAACCTAAGGATGAAGGCTTGGGTGCCTGGTAAAAATCCATGAGAATAAGATGCTCTGACCTTAGACAGTACAGATGTCCTTCTCGGGGGCCATTCCCTTAGTAACTGAATGGTATTCCTATCGACCAGATATTATGGAGGAGCTAAGAAGGTAAATATAAACAAACTGTGACTCCACTTTCATGGGACTTTAAGCCTAGTGGGAAAGAAGTGTGTTAGTTATAACAGCGTAGCCTTGTGGATACAGAGAGCCGCAGCGAAGGCAGAGAGCACAGCATGAGGACAACAGAGACCAACTATGTGGCTGGAAAGAGTCACTCGCAGGGATGTCGGGGATTTTCGTCAAGAACCTGAGGCAAAACTGGACTTGAAGTGCGGCTGAGAATTTAAGATGCAGAACCATGTTCACCATTTCATCCTCCTGTTATGACCAGCACAAGTCTAGAGAGAAGACTAACAACGTCTGTGCTGAGTGAACGGTCTACCATGGACCCCGGCATCTCTCTTTCACAGGGTCCCGAGCCTCAGTGTGCTCTGGTCCAGCGCATAGCATATGCCACCTCGTTCCTTAAAAAGAAGCTGTCCAACTTTGCCTTCTCTGAATTTCTGATCCAGCCATAGGCTCCTTTGAGTTCCTAGGAATAGGATGTCACTCATTTCCAAGAAGGTGCAGATGTGCGGACAGCTGAAGCATGGTAACTGGGTACTAACTAATTAGCGCTCCACTTTAAGGTGGGACAAAGGAGTGAGGGGTGTGTGCAGGCCTTCCCACCACAGATGGAAGCATGCACTGCTCAGAGGGAGGCGTCACCACAGTCATCAGGGCAACAGAGGATCCTCACAGCTGTGCTGGGTGAAGCATGCACAGACCAAGAAGTATGGCTGAGCTCCAGCCACCCAGAGTGGATAAGGTCAAGGCCTTGACTTTGGAAAAACAAGTATGAGGGTGGTATGCAGACTGGAATGTACTTGAGTGAGCAACCAAAGGGACAAAAGTCATAGTGACATATGTGAAAGTGGAACACTTCAGGCACAGAAAGACAAACGCTGCATGACGTCACTTCCATATGGGACCAGAAGAGACTGATCTCACAGAGGCAGAGAGGAGGAAAGAGGACTGAGCAACAGGCTTGATGGAGGCTATGTTCTGCTGTTCTAGGGCGCTGCGGGGTGACTATAGTTAATACTATTGCTTTGACTGACTCAAAATAACTAGAAAACGTTTTTCATACTCCCAGTATCAAATGTTAAGTGCATGAGGTAACAAGCATACTAAATAACCAAATTTGATCACTATATAACATATCTGCATTAGGAAGACCACACAATCATATCCATTAAAAAACAACTCAGGTCGGGCGTGGTGGCACACGCCTTTAATGCCAGCACTTGGGAGGCAGAGGCAGGCGGATTTCTGAGTTCAAGGCCAACCTGGGCTACAAAGTGAGTTCCAGGACAGCCAGGGCTACACAGAGAAACCCTGTCTTGAAAAATCAAAAAACAAAACAAAACAAAAAAACAAAACAAAACCCTCACTGTGCTTCCTGGCCACCAGGAGGTGAGCGCTTGGCTCTACTGTATATTCTGTCATGATTTTTTTTTTCTTACCTTTGGCCCCAAAACAATAGCCCTTGTTGACCACAAACTGAAATCTCTCAAACTGTGAGCCAAAAATGAGCCCCTCTTAAAACATCAAGTTCCCCTCATATCTCAATCTGGGTTGAAGAAGACTTAAAACCTTGTTTGTATTGTTTGCTCCTATATAGGGCGCGCGCGCGTGCGCGCGCGCGCACACACACACACACACACACACTAACACAGAACAGCACAGCACAGCATCCTCTCTGCTGGTTCCAGAGGCTTCTAAAGCCACTTGTGGTACCATGGGGATCCAATTAACCACAGTCCTTCACAAACATTAAAAACCTAGTAAGACATGAAACACACTGCTGTGGCCTAGCAAAGGCAAGCCTGCAGCTGACAGAGCAGCCCCAACTAAAACAAAGAGCCAAAGACAGCAGGCTGGCTTGGGAAGCAATCGACTTGGTAACCACAGTTTGACCCAGGATTTTACAGCTCAGACAGAGGTGGGGCCAAGGTGAGGGTTCCCACTTAACAAGTGTGCCCCGGAGTGGATCTTGTCCAGCCTGTGCCTATGTATCCCTGGTAAAAATCCCCTTAACTGGGAGAAGAGTCACTTCACTACAAGGAGATGGTGAGAAACTCCTTTCAAGTTTACCGAGCATTCTGGGATTTGAATTTCCCTCCAAATGAGCCCACTCCGGGCCTTTGCACTTTAAAGTCCTAGCAGCAGCAGGCAGCAGCACTGCCACTTGGTGCTGTTTAGGGACATGTGCTTACCCGGTGACTGGCAGAGGACATCCCTCTGCTGCTGCATCTTAGCTTCGTGTTCCTCAGGCTCCTCCTAAAGGGTTTTGAAGGCCTTGTACCATGAGCCTTTCAAACCCAGCTGGGGCTGGGGCCTGCACAGAGCATTATGATTGTGACACCCGTTGAAGGTCGAGGCTCCAGGTCTAGGGACAGACTAGATATCAGTTTCCTTTGTGTTTGCAACTCCTACTGCTGATACAGCTCTGCGAGGGAGAACAGAGAAGGCAGTGTGGGGTGTGGGGTGTGGGGTGTGTTGCCTTTCCACACTGAGAGCTGTGGCACCTTGTGCTCTTTATCAGCAGACACACAACAGAACAGAGGGCTCCCTGGCTCGCTGGCTCGCAGTGGGCACTTGCAGATGAGGCATGGGACTTGGCTCTGAAGGTACTTTTATTGTTTCAGGGCAGAGTCTACAGGAAATCACTGCACCTTTGGTTTTGCTGTTAGCCTAAAACCGTTTTGTTTTGTTTTGTTTTTCGAGACAGGGTTTCTCTGTGTAGTTCTGGCTGTCCTGGAACTCACTCTGTAGACCAGGCTGGCCTCGAACTCTGAAATCTGCCTTTCTCTGCCTCCCAAGTGCTGGGGTTAAAGGTGTGGGCCACCACGCCCGGCCTTTTTTTTTTTTTTTTTTAAGATTTCTTTATTTATTATATATAAGTACACTGTAGCTGTCTTCAGACACACCAGAGAAGGGCACTGGATCCCATTACAGATGGTTGTAGGCCACCATGTGGTTGCTGGGAATTGAACTCAGGGCCTCTGGAAGAGTGGTCAGTGCTCTTAACCGCTGAGCCATCTCTCTAGCCCCCTAAAACCATTTTGAAAAGTCTCTTTAAAAAGCATTCACACATTAGATCTTGCCTTGCTTTTTAAAAAGACAGGGCTTTACTCTGTAGTCCAGGCTGGCCTGGACTCACTACCTAGCTGAGGCTGACCTGAAAGTTGAGATCCTCTTGCCTCTGCCTTCTGAGCATAGGATTATAGGAGGGCTATTATCATCCGCTCAGCTCCTGTAACAGGACAATCACCAGCAGAGTAGAGTGCTGCTCCAGAAACGAGCCCAGGGTGAGGAATAAATCTGGTGTCTGCCTCCGGGATTACCACACAGAATTAGGATCTTGGCCTCTCATGGTGGCTTTTTGCATACTCAAGCTAATGGCCACAGCACTTTGGGGGATTTACCTGGATCTTACATTATTCTGAACTCTCATCGCCTGGCCACCTTTGTGGCCCTGTTGCTCTGTAAGTGTGGACACACGTGCCCAGGTATTCTAACAAACACATAGGGCCAACAGGAAGGCCATATGGTTACGTGGACACCATGCTACCCAGGGTTTGTGGCAGTCCATGGCAACCATTAGTTCATATTGAATTTGTGGCTGGGTAAAAACCACAGCTCTTCTCTGATGAACCTCTCTCCGGCCCGACTGCACCATCCTGTGCTTAGAGAATTGATTTTCTGAACCTAAACGGAGGGCATTGTGTTTATGCCATTAAGTCCCATGCTGTTGTTTTGGTCCCCCTTCAGGGCTTGCAGAGATTGCTCTGGAAATCCCATCAGTCACCTACCACAGTAGTAAGCCCTCCCCGCTCTCCCCAGCTCTGTCTTTGCACACACCTGAGCAGCATGCTTTCTGAGCTCACATAGAAACAAAATGTCCAGGACCAGGGACAGTGGCAGGAGCCGTGTAGAACTTTCTGTCCTTGCTAGACCCCTGCCTGGACTGCCAATGCATTCTGCCGCACTGTACACTGCACATGTGTATGCTACCATCTCCACCATCGCTGCCTTGCTCACATTCCCTGTTAGCAGCAGACTCCTCCGTGGGCTGTCAGTTCTGTATTTACCCCTGTCCAATGTTCTCTACATATGACTTCAACAAGCTTTTAAAAGGAAGAAACAGGTGGAGTGAGTAGCTTAGGGATTGAACACATGAGCTAAGTAAGCTATGTCAGGGGCCTGGGTTCTATCCCTAGCACAGATAACAAAAAAGTGTAAAGCAGAAATGAGCTGGGCATGCAACAGGGGAGGCCGAGGAGGAGCCTGGGGCGGCTGAGAGAGAGACCGGCCTGGGCCACATAGGAAAGCTGAAACCAAACAAGCATGTCCTTGAATAACTTCCACTAATGCCCCATTGCTCTTAGAACACAATTCAGTCCACACCATGACCTCATGCTGCTTCAGATCAGATTCTCCTGCCTTCTCCCCTGTCACCCCTGCTTCCTTACCAAGCCTCAGCTGTACCCAGCATTCTCTCCTGTACACACTTTTTAAAAAAAATTTTATTTATTTATTTATTTTATGCAAGTACACTATAGCTGTCTTCAGATCTCATTATGGGTGGTTGTGAGTCACCATGTGGTTGCTGGGATTTGAACTCAGGACCTCTGGAAGAGCAGTCAGTGCTCTTAACCGCTGAGCCATCTCTCCAGCCCCTGCACACACTTTCTTGCTTCAGGACTTTAACGTCAGCCCTGCAAGGCTGGTGTCTGTAACGGAGCATACTGGCTGGTTCTGTGTCACCTTGATACAAGCTGGAAGCATTGGGAAAGAAGGAGCCTCAACTGAGACAATGCCTCCATAAGGTCGGGCTGCAAGGCATTTCTTTCTTAGTGACTGATGGGGGCAGGGGCGTTATTGTGGATGGGGCCAGCCTTGGGCTGGTAGTCCTGAGTGCTATAGGAAAGCAAGATGGGTGTGGTGGTGCATGCCTTTAATCCCAGCACTCGGGAGGCAGAGGCAGGTGGATTTCTGAATTTGAGGCCAGCCTGGTCTACAGAGTGAGTTCCAGGACAGCCAGGGCTACGCAGAGAAACCCTGTCTTGAAGAGAAAAAAAAAAAAAGAGAAAGACAGGGCCATACGAAGCAGGCCAGTAAGCAGCCCCCTGCATGGCCTCTGCACCAGCTTCTGCCTCAGGTTCCAGACCCGACTGAGATCCTGTCCTGCCTTCCTTTGATGAGCTGTTATTGGAACTGAGTGAGATAAAGCCCCTTCTCTCCAGTTGCTTCTGGTCATGGTGTTTCATCACAATGACTGCAACCTAACTATGACACTGATCTTGGCTCTAAGGTCTCAGTGAAGCCTTTTTCAACACCCATCCCTGACTGGCCAGTCACTATCTGCTGTTCCTCTTGCTTCGGAGAATGTATCAACAGTTATAATTTTATAATTACCTGGCATTTCCGCCATTGCAATGTAGGAAAGTGGCACTACTGTGTGTCCTTTCATTGCCTAACACTTAGTAGGTGCTCACTGATTATTTGGAGAATAAGCACATGGTGATAAGAGGTAGAGAAATGGGAAAATTCAAATCTATCTTCTGTGACTTCAATGGTATTCATAAAAATGGTTCTTGGATCCACTATTACACCATTATTATCTACTTTTTATCAATATTTTATGATGCCATCAAGGAATCAAATTGAATTAACCTGCACTGAGTTAGGTCAGACAATAATTGGCAGTAAAGCTGCATTATGTGGGCTAACACAGACATGCTATTTATAACCACATGCTTTGAGGGACCCCGACATTGCTGGTGCAGCTTTAGACTGCTTTCATATCAAAAGAACCACTTAAGAGAGCAGCTGCTCAAACCAAGTTCATGCAAATGCCTCCAACTCCCGCATTCATATACATTTATGCCCAATGTAACATCAAGGGCGGCTCACCCTGACTTTTAAAATCTGAGTTTTATTGACTTAGAATACATTACATTGTCAGCCCACGAGTCTCTTTACAGTCGGTGCTCACACACCTGACCTCCAGGCCAACACATAAAGTGGGCTGTAAAAGGGGGCTGGAATACCCATCAGGAGCCCAGTGGTGCGTGTGCCAAGTGTCACTGAGAAGATTCACCCAGGGGACTGCAGTGGGCCAGCTCCATGACAGGAGGGCACAGCGGCCGGTGCTTTGCCTTCCTGCCATTCAAAAACAGCACAGTGAGCAGGCTGGATCTGAATATGGACAGCGAGGGGTGTCTAAGGAGGAGCCTTGTCTACACACCGTGGAGGAGAAAATCACAGGAAGTAAAGGCAGGAGCAGAAAGCAGGAGAGAAGGGAAGAGCTAATGTTTCCTACACCAGGTCTCTGCTGCAATCCAGCCCTCACAGCAGAATGGAGGAGATGCCACCCTTCCCACTGATGGAGCTATCCTGGCACAGGGTGTCTCTGTAGGGCAGCGACAGCCCTGGACCACGTTCCGCTTTAAGGAAGAACTTCACTGCAATGTGATTCACATACAATGGCACCCACTCTTTAAATTAGACATACTGATTTTGTTTTAGCTTAGTTGTTAGTATCCCCACAATCAATTTCAGAAGCTTAACCTTTACACTTGCAGAAAACAATCTGTACCCTGAGTACGGTCACACAGGGTGGGGGTGGGGCGGGGCTGGTGTTTCTGCTCAGTGCTAGTTTACTCTGGGTGCTTGCTCTGTGTTCAGGAAGTCACACAGCTGATGGTCTTTTGTAGTGGGGGGTTTTATCACTTGGAAGGACATCTGTAGTGTTGCACACATGGGTGCTTCATTCCATTTAATTGGCAGGTAATGAGTGATCAGCATAGCATGCGTTGTGTGCCGTTCTTATCCAGGATCTCTGAATTGTTTCCACTCTGGGTAAGGCCGTAATGAGGAAGGCTATGAGTATGTACGTGGAGGCAGACCTGGGAAGGCTATGAGTATGTACGCGGAGGCAGACCTGGGAAGGCTATGAGTGTGTACGTGGAGGCAGACCTGGGAAGGCTATGAGTATGTACGTGGAGGCAGACCTGGGAAGGCTATGAGTATGTACGTGGAGGCAGACCTGGGAAGGCTATGAGTGTGTACGCGGAGGCAGACCTGTATTCTACATGGGAGGCTGGTGAACCTCAGCTCCCTCTGCCTTACTTTCCTGAAGAGTTGTATTCTTTTTAAAAGTTGTCATTATATGCCACATACAATGTCCTTTGCCCATATGCCTGTCATTACCTCTTTATCCCCTGCCACTGGGTCCCCCTTCCCAACAAGACCCTTTCTATTTCGTGACTTTCCCTTTTAGCCAAATGGATTTAACTAAGGTTGTCTGCTGAGCACAGTGGCGGCTGTCCCCACGAGCAGAGGTAACGACTGTGCAACCACAGCTGCCTTACACGCCCCCCTCCCCCCCACACACAATGGCTGATGTATGTGCTGATGGTCTTATGCGAGGGCAGTCACTGCTACTGTGCATGTCCTGAAGACAGTGTTGCCCAGGCCTTCCTCCCTCTCAGCCTCCAGATCTTTATATTCTTTCCAACATGTCTTCCGTGAAGCTAAACAGCTAGATTCTTAAGAAAGCCAGAGATCACATATGATTTTGGTTAAATTCCATTTTCCCTTGAATGGCTGCCGAGAAGGTTACTTCCACAGACTTCCTAGGGAGGCCAGCAGCACAGAAAACCCACTTTCCAGAATTCCAGTCGAGAGCTTGAGCCTGAACACAGCAGCAAGCATGACCGTGGCATCTGACTGCTTCACTTCCAGCATGTGCTCAGCCACTTTCAAGAAGAAGGCCGTGTTCCAGTCAACGGGAATGACTACAGGCACCTAGACCCGAGCCCTTGGTGGTGGCTCTAACCAGTCGTGAGAGCTAGCTCGTGTACATGGGCTCAGATACATGCTCCACCCAGAAAAGCTGTGTCTTTAGACTGGGAAGGAAGGGAGAGCCCGAAAGAGCCCACCGAGGGTCCTATCACATTCCTCAAGAAGCGTGTGATGAAGATTCTCAACCAGGAAAGAGGTAAAGCACTAGTGAGAACTGTAGCTGCACAGAGGGCTTCCCTGGAGGTTCCTACGTGCACCTCATTTAACACAGCCTTCTGAAATAAGCTTCTCTAGAACCCCTAAAGAGGCCAGGCCTCCCCTCAAAGCCCCAGCTGGCTGGCCCTATACAGCAACCCTGCCCTGAGGCCACTGTGGCTCAGCCTGGGAAAGCCCATAACCTTCTGGAAGCCGCCCAATCAGGAGTTTGGCCCACTGAGTTTGTAATCCTAGTTTCAGGCAGGGCAGTCAATGTCTTCTTAGTGACAGATCTCATCTCTGCAGACCTGAAGGATGACTCTGATGTTCACTCTTGAGGACAGTGAGCAAGAACGTAGCTTGCGCCAGGGTAAATCTCACCTTTACTTGTCCACAGCAATAACCTGTATCTAATTACGATTAGTGTGACAAAGTCTATGTTGCAATGTCATAAAAAGACAGCACAGCACCCACAGTCTAATTACTCACACACCCTCAGTGTATCTGTCCATTTACTTTCATGATAGTATCTTTCAGCTCCTAATCACGCCTGCCTCTGTGGAGAAGCACTGTGGTTCTGGGCTGAACCCCTGAGGAGAGATCAGACAGACCTCCAAGTCTATCAGAGAGACTTCTCAGCACGTATTTACTTCCTGACAGGAACAGTGTGCTGATGGGAAGGTGGATCGCCTCCCGCCTCCCGGCTGCACTGCACACAGGGCTGGGTGAAGACAGGGCTCAAGGAAGGCTGAACTTTCAGCAGCCTCAGCCTCTTGGCTGGCCGGAGCCTTTCTCTGCTTCTTTTTGGCAGCACATGAAGTGTGAGCTGCTACCCAGTGACAGAAGAGCATAATGTAGGGGTCGGTGACCTTTGTATTCATCCCCAGCATCACCCACCTCTCCAGGAGGAGGACTGGCTGCCACATTTGCATGCATAATGTGCCCAGAAGCC
This sequence comes from Mus minutoides, assembly GCA_902729485.2. Taxonomy (NCBI): domain Eukaryota; kingdom Metazoa; phylum Chordata; class Mammalia; order Rodentia; family Muridae; genus Mus; species Mus minutoides. The sequence goes on along the minus strand of LR753362.1, from coordinate 717,350 downwards.
TTCTTTACAGTGTTTACTTCTCTGTTGCTTCCAAATGAAATCACTGAAGGGCAAATTTGATTTTCAAATCAGTTTTAAAACATCTGCCTTCTAAAAAAGCAAGAGTGGAGAGATAAGGCTTTGAGATTACAGGCTCAGGCTAATTATTTTAACTGATACCACTGTGTCCTGGCTAAAAATATACATGCTAGGATGTCTTTAACGCACACCAACACCTACAGGGTGTTAATATTTCATTAGGAGATAGCAGCCAGTCCTGAGGGTGTGCCTGTGATTCAGAAGGACAAGGTGGACCTACGACCCTTCTGCAGAGAAGGACAAGGTGGACCTACGAGCCTTCTGCAGAGCCAGCTTTCCTGACCTTGTGCTTCTGGCACGTGTGTCTGTTCCAGCTGACTCTCAGTTTTAGCCATCACTTCCAGGAGGAGAGCTGTTTAGTATTTCTCAGGCTGTCCTTTTGTTCTGAGGTTGTGGCTTTGCTCTGGGAGTGGAGCTATGACCCTTCAGCCGCTTGGGCTCAGGAGAGGAAGGGACAAGAGGTCTCTCCCCGTCCTTAACACACACACACACACACACACACACACACGCAGCACACATGTCTGTGGGTATCTCTACATCTATGCAGCCATGGTATTATGCCAGGGCTTTTCAGCCATGCATGCAAACATTAAAAGAAATGTCAGAGGTAAATCCATCCTGTCTTCTGCCCTATATAACTATTGTACATGTTTATGTGAGCATAACAATACATTCTTTTAACAAGCACAGCCACCCCCCCTCCCCCGAGCCCAGCATCAAGCTCTGTTTTAAGAGTGGCATTTTATAGATGTGGAGACAGAGTCACAGGGATAGCGGGTGACCTGCCCAGAGACACGGAGCCAGTTCATGGCACAGCAAGGCTGGCTTCATCCTTTGTGCCTGGTGCTGTATCTCCATCCCATCCCAAGAGCACAGTCAGCAGCATAACAAGCTTGTTGTATAGTCAGCACGAGTGTGACACTCACATGTACTTCACATTCACATGCGGTGCTTTAGCCCCACCCCTGGGCAGACGCCAAGCCCTCTTGCAGGTATCCAACATCCAGGAGACGTACAGTAAACTCCACCACAACACAGGGACTGCACAGCTCTGTTACTCAGGGAAGCCTGGACTTCATGATATTATTGTCAAAAAACAGCTGCAAAACTCAACTCCCTTCCACAGGCTCTTTAGTTTGGTGCTCAGGATTTCTGTCTGACAGCTGATGTCACAGCAAGTACCCTGTTAAGTGAACTGGATGAATAGTTAGAGGTCTGTATCAGCTATGTCTGCTGGTGGGCACTGAAAAAAAAGAAAGAAAACGAAAAGAGTATCCTAAAAGGTCAGTAGCCTGGGGGGTCGGAGTGCGGCTGAAAGCAAAAGCAGGCTTACTGTAACCACAGCCCTGCTCTGCCAGAGGACTGCACTGCAAACAGACTGAAGTCAGACATGTGGGAAGGCTGCCTCCCTGTGACACCACATGGCTCTCATGCACTGCTAAAGTTAACCACTGAGATCACCACAGAAGGCCAGTGACAGAAACAAGACTGACATGCTCATCTTGTCAGGCCTCAGATACCTACACATCTGGAAAACATCACAGGAGAAATCAGGCAAGGAACGATAGCCACAGGTACCCAGAGCCTATGCTTTGCATAGGTGAGTGTTGGTTTGACCCTCAGGGTTCAAGGGATCTGATACCCTCTCTTCTGGATTCAATGGGCACCAGGTTCAAATGGTGTGAGTAAAACATTCCATACATACAAATAAAAAATAAAAATGACTATCCTAATGCTATTCAAATGATCTACACAAAACCCCCATGACAACAGGCTGGGCTAGAAACCAAAACCCAGGAAACAAGTGAAAATCTGGCTACCAATAGCGCTAAGACTCTCGGGATTTTGGTAGCAATTGAGTTGTTCTATGGACGTTTGATTAAAATTGTGCTTCCACCTGGGCCAGTGCACTTCAGGCACAGACTCAGCCTTACATGCAGAGAGACCATTTCAATCGGAAACACGGCAGGAGGAAGCATGCAGCTCCCAGAATCCCACCAGGAGACGGGATGTCCAGACTCGGATCTGGGAAACAAGGGGCTTCAGAGATGGCTGGCCAGGAGGACGACAAGCACGGCCCTGAGCAGCCCTGCAAATGTCGGGTGCAGTGAAGGGCTCCATGGGCACCTGCCCACCTCTCTGCTGAGCAGCTGAGCCCTGGAAAGATGCTTGCTATTTTCAGTTCTAATAACAGTCCTGGGATCTATCCATTTGTCCTGAGATTTGAACACTTTTTTCTAACTGGTTGTTTTCTATTTCTAATTAATTTGAGTTAGCATACAACATGAAGCGCACTCATTGTGACATTTTCCACAGATTGCTGTGGTTTGCTTATATCCCTCTGCTAGCCCCTTTCCGCTCCCCCAACCATGCGGATCCTCTTCCTCCTCCTGTTTCCTTTATGCCTTCATGTTCTCAATGCATGTATGAGAGAAAACATGAAACCTGTCTTGTCCCCTCTTAGTCTCTCTTGGTCCCCACCCTGGCCTTACCACCCTCCTTCCTCTTCCTTGTAACTTCAGTGGACACTTGAAGCAGGCACTTCAACTCCAGGTTGCTTTTACTTGAGAAGGGGGCAGTGGACAGGAGTCCTCTGTGATGTATGTATGTATGTATGCATGTATGTATGTATGTATGTATGTATGTGCATGTGATGTGCACACTAGAGTGTGGGAGTCACCATAGGCTCACACACTTGAGTACTTAGTCCTCAGTTGGTGCAGCATTGCTTTTCAGGGTTTATACCTCCCCCCACTTCCTGCTGTCTCTCAGCTCCCTGTATATGGCTGAAAGGTTGCCAGCCGGCTTACTGTTCTGCTGCCAGGCCATGCTGTCCTAGCCATGAAGGATTCTATTTCTCTGGGAACATAAAGCAAAATAAGCCCTTTCTTCTGCATGTTGTTTCTGTGCATTATCACAGTGACAGGAGCGCAGCACATCAGGGTCTGTCTGCTCTCTCCTTTGTGACTCTTCTAGCACATGGAGCTTATCAACCTGCTTTTCCATTGAACAAATATGATCTTCCATGCCAAAAAGGCAAGATGGAAAGTCACCTTTTAAATGAGATGCCACCTTACAACTTCTGCCTCTTCTCTGACTTTAGCAAGTCCCAAAGGAAGGTCAGAGTCAGGACAGACATCTTCAGGAGGGTTCAGTCAGACAACAGTGCCTAGTGACCACAGAAGCACCAGGGCTCATGTCACAGGAATCCACAAGGCCTCTGTGACATCTCAAAATCAATATCTGTTGGTCTTGTTCAGGGTAGAACTATTGAGAGACCTACAGAAGGAAATGCATGACTAAGTGATTCGAGGAGACAGAGGAGGGCGGGCAGCATGACAAGCAAGCTTAGACTGTTAGAGAAGGATGTGCGTGCGGTCTTACGGTCCTGGGATCAGCAAAGAAAAGCAAAAATGTTGACACAGAGGCAAGGAAGGTTACAGTGTAAAGCTTTTGCCTATTTATATTTTAAATGTATTTTCTAGAGACTAAGAAAATTAAAAATCAGTGCAAGCAGCCCATCAAACCAGCATGAAGAGACGCTGCCCCCCCCCCCCCGTCAGTAAGGGCACCGAGTCATGGGGTAAGTCCCCTTTGTACTTAAGATGCAATCTCCCGTAGGAAATTTAAAACAATAACTTGAGACTTGGCAGTTTTATGATCCAAGCTATTGAGCTAGCTTCAAGATGCACTAATCCCTTGAGAAGAAGCCAGGCCACAGTGGAAGGCAGCTCAAGAACGCACGGCATCATTTACTTGTATACAGCTACCTTAGAACTGTTTATTTGCCTTTCATCATTTACTTGTATACAGCTACCTTAGAACTGTTTATTTGCCTTTGACACTTGAGGACAAGAGTAACCATTACACATTTTGGACAAGCTTGGAAAGCTAACTTATCTATTTTGTGGAAAAAATATGCCTCTGAAACTATCATGTTGTTGAGAAGGGAAACCCCCCTCATTCTGGCTGTAACTAAGCCAAGCAGAAAGCCTCTGTTTCCAAGCAAAGTGGAAAATGACTGCTTACATGATACAGGATTGCAGTTTATATAGAGTACAAGTGCTCATTACAGATGAACTATCGCACTTATCATCAGGGAGGGCAGAAGAATGGTGGACAGGAGTGGAGCCAACACCGCCCATTGCTGAGCCTCCCCATGGCTCAACACAGTTTTAATACAAAACCAAACAAAAAGCCAAACAGCAGCATGCAGGCTGCAATCCTGCCATTGCTGGGACAGTGGACCTTCGAAAGCATGCTTGAACTTCCCTCTAGCAGGCTGCAGGAAACTCCGTGGCTTGTTTATCCACCAAGGCCAAGGCCAGCTGTCTGGGTACCACGATTCCTGGTTATGCATGCTGCTTAACCTAAGACTCAACTGGGAACCTGTGGATACCTGAGGGTGTCAGAATTCACGGCCACCTCCGACTGCACCTGCATCTTCCTCTGGCAGGGTCCTGAATCCCTGGAATGGGCTTAGGCTGGGAGCCCACAGGGTAGCATGCCAGCTCCCTGCCTGGCCTAAAGCAGTGGCTCAGAACATGTCTGCCAAGCTGGTGAATGAGTCCGATTTCTGAGCTAACCTGGACCCACTCAGTTCAATGATTCAGTGTGGTTGAATTATGATGTTAATTAGGAAGTGGCAACAGGAGACAACAGAGCCTGAAAGCCTCAGCAGTTCTCATCCCAAATGTGAAAGGCTTAGGAGCGCTGTGTCTCCATTCCTTCCCATCTCCTCAGACATTTATAGTTAATTAATATTAATGGTGGAAGATCATTCCACTGTGATATGAAGCTATAAATTTAAAATCAGATTACAAGTCCACAAATGCCTCTGTAATTGTAGCTGCTTTGTTTTAGTAAAAACCTGAGTACTACTTGATGTTTCGGGGTTCCCTGGTCAGTGGGCTCCCAGTTAGTTTGCCAGCAGCAGCTGTAGGTAATAGGCAGAAGCTTCAGTCGCAGGAGCTAATGGCGCTGTGGGCACATGAACTTTGTCCTTTGGTTTAAATCTGTGACTTGGACAGCAGGTTGACACAAAACTAGATCTTCAGTTAGAACTGAAATATAAATAAGCAGGCTTCCGGGAGACTCCCTTAGAACACTCCGAGTAACCCAGAGGAGAGGCCTTACAAAGTCGGAAGGCTCAGCAGCTCCCTGGAAAACACAACTAGCTACTCTGGCCTGGTACCGCTGTGTAGTTCTGCTCCCTGCCTGCCTGAGGCTGTCCTGAAGCAGAAACACAGGCTGAGGCTCTGGGCACCAGAGACGAGTGAGCGAGCAACGGCTGTCAAGATGGCGTCTGTAGCAAGGCAAAATCGTGGGTTCTCTGGGACAAATTTAATGTGTAATGCTACAGGGAGGGAGAAGGAAAACCAAGCAGGTCCACAGTGCCAAGCTAGGTCACTAAGGGCACAGACATTCTTTTGTTGTTTGTGATTGTAACTTGGGCTCCGAATTATTGTATGACTTCGAATAAAAGAAGAAAAACCAAGGTCTGTGAAGAGACAGCCTCCCCCCTCCCTTTCTCCCCAGCAGCTGGCAAATGTGTGCAATGCCAGATGCCCACCGCCCTGAAACCACGCTCTAAAACTCTGTAAGAAATGTTTATCATTGATACTCAGTGCATAATTTACAGCACTGTGCTGAAATCCACTTACACTCCATTTCAAGGGATCGTGAAAAGAAAATGTCAACCGTGGGGGAAATACACTTTATGGGTCTTGGCTTAAAACAAAAGGAAAAACACACATGCGAGTCCCTCTCAGTGGAGGGAAATAGTTTAATAAATGGCCTAATGAACAGTGTAATGATGTTTTAAAAGTCGGTAGCAGGAAGGAGAAGGCAGGAAAACAGAACAGAGGCTAATACGCTGTACAGCCTGGATAATGAACCCCTGGGTGATCCTGGCTCAGGAACTGGCATAAGAACTGTACTTTAAAAAACCAATTTCAAACCTATGAATTATGATAGGGCTAATAGGCTGTACAAATTAACATTCTGTGGAAGAAGCAATAGCCACTGTAGATAGGAACTCATATAAAAATGCAGGTGAGTCTCTCTGCAGTCTCTGGCCTGCCTTTGTGGCAGCTCTGGAAGTGAGTCTCCTTCTGACTCATAATACATGTTGTAAACCGAGTTCTCAGGACGGCTGGTTGTGAAATCACTGCCCCCCCAGGTGTGATGTGGACCAGGGCAAGGGTCAGACTGTGAATGCGTATTTCCAGAAGAACGTTCTAACTCATGCTCTGCTCTGGTCTGCCCATATTCTCACAGCACTACTACAGTTTGTTTTTTAAACCCTGGCGTTAGTTGGGAGGTGGTGCCGTATGCCTTGAATCCCAGCACTTGAAAGGCAGGTGGATCTCTGAGTTTAGGGCCAGCCTGGTCTATCTCTGAAACAAACATTCCAAAACAAAAAACAAACCAAACAACAACAAAATCATGGTATGACTATCTATACAAAGTGTTGAGACCAGGAGACTTAGGACCAGGAGACCAGGGTTCTGATCTGTGTCCCACCAGATCAGACTTGGGAAAGTACTATGTCCTCCACCTCAGCTTCACATTCGCAAGGCAATGGATGCCTCGGCTGAGACTCTCGGCTCTAAAAGCAGTTTCTGAGGCTGGTCCTTGGTGGTTGCTGTTTGTTGTGTAACAGAGAAGGGGGAGATTCGACTATTAAAATGGCTCCCGGTGTAGACAAGATTTCTCCTAGTACAGATTTCTCCTATGCCTCCATGTAAACTATCCTGCAAACACGAATCAAAGTTGGCTGGGCTGTGTTCATGGTTACACAACAGAGGCTTCTGTGGAACAAGTGGGCCCAGCACTTCAAGAGGACCATGGCAGTTTACAATGGAAAATGATTTTAAACTGTCATTTCCTCCCAACCCATCTCTTTGTCCCCTTATCAAACGGCATGAAAGGGGTTCAAGGATAAGGTCAGGAAACTCATCACCTGGGAGGGTCTTAGGAGGACTGGGGGGCAGGCTGGAGGAGATAAAGGTGACTGAGCTGTCACAGGCTGGTCACTGGTCTGCAGTGAAAGGCAGGCCGAACCTCGCCTGTGCAGAGAGCACTGCAGCAGGAAGGGTAGGGAGCCGGGGAGGACCAGAGCATACGAAGTTATACATGTGGTGTCTGACCACGGTGCATTAGTATCAGCAGGACATATGAAAAGAAGACAAGAGCTGGTTATGTGGAGATGAAGGATGTGCTTAGGTACAGTCTGACTATCCTCAGCAGAGCTGAAGCTGCTCTACAGGCGACAAAGGCATTACAAGCAACAACAGCCCAGCCTCAGGGCTACAGACTCTAGAACTGCAACAGACTGAACAGAAGGCACGGAGAGAGAGAGAGACAACAGGGAGAGAGTGTCAGAGGAGGGCAGACACTGCGGAACAATCAAACACCAAGTGTGGAGCGCACAGGAGAGGAAAGAAAAAGGTGAGATACCCACGAAAAGTGCACAGTGGGAGGAGCTACAGGGCAGTGGGAGGAGCTACGGGGCAGGGCGAGGAGATGAGCATGGGCTGAGGTAGAAACAAAGCGATGGAAATGATGATGGGCAGAGGCAAAGCCAAGAGACTAAGATAGTTAAGAAAGCAGGCTCCTTAGCCACAAGCGCTAACTCTGTAAACACGGACTGTGGAAGTCACAGGGGAACACACACACACACACACACACACACACACACACACACTTTCTCTTAAATCCAGGAAGAATCCATGACACTCTGGGATAGGCCTGAGCCAGTATTAATGGGTAAGGACTAGGAAAACCTCCCCAGGACTCTGACTTCTGGGGTCGAGTCTGGAAACTGAGACAGATCACACTAACAGACATGCTCTCCCTTTCTGTGCCTTCACCATGAGCTGTCCCTCTGTGTTTCAGAGATACCATCCTGGCTGTGGGTTTCTAGAAGGCACACTGCAATGATTGCTGCTTTAGCGCACAGTGCTCAGCTTGCTCTAGGGTCAAGGGGCAGGTCCTACACCTAGCAGTGTCTACAGCAGAAGGCCAAGGTGATAGAGCCCGCCCAGCCAGTTAATGCTCTGCTGCCCAAGTGGGGACTGAGTGAAGGCCAGGAGTGGGGACTGAGCTCTAGGACTCCAGAGCAGGTCCTCTGCAGCAGTCAGATTCTCCTAGCAGGGAGAGGGGCACAAATGCCCCGTGAGAGGGTTTGAGTCCACTCTAGAGTCCAAGGGCAGTTTTCTTTAAAAAAATTATTTTTAACTTTTAAAAAAAAATATCTTTACTTTGAAAATTCAGAGAAGCCACTGAAACCTATTAACCCAATAGAGTTAGGGTTTTAAATCAAATCTATTTCTGAAGTGAAAGGGGCACAGCTGGCACAGGATCTAAAAGCTCTCGGCCTTCCATAAAGAACTTCCCTTGCCTAACAGCAGCTGTAGAGAAAGGAAATGGACGCCCAGCCCATAACCAACCTCAAGTGACAGACACACTGTTCCTGGGGATCCACGTCACAGACTGAGGGATAGTGAGAGATGACAAAGAAGAATCTGCCTGATCATGCACACTTTATGCTCACACAGCTGGCTAAGGAGTTTTCACTAAGGAATGCTACATCGTTTTCTAAATAGCCGGCATGCAGAAAACTGTTACCCTTACAGAACAGCATAGCTCTGTGGTTAAGCAAGGGAGATGGCAGTAAGAGCTGGAGGGACGACCGCAGGAGACCATGTCCTTCCAGTCCTTCAGCTGTGAGGGTTCTGGGTAGGCAGGATTCTCACCCACAACCTACAGACAGCGCCAACATGCTCTGACCTCTAGATCACCCACTCTTCCATGTCTTCCACTGGATGGAGAAAGTTCTACACAAAACTTTACGTGAAATAAAAATGTCCTCTTTAAAAGCACAGGTCTGGCCAATAAATGACCTGTTGATGTTTCCTACTCTAAATATTCACCACTTTGATCGCTCAGAAATGATGGGTACACACAGACCCCTCCACAGACAAGCTCTGGTACTCAGGAATATGCCCTTTAAAACTGGATCTGTGCATTTTACCTGACTTCTGCTGGGGGAGGGTATCCTCTTATGAGGATGTGTTTCTTTATTGTTCAAATTCTAAAAGTCTTGACAAGAATTAACATCTGAGTTTGCCCTTTAAAAAATAAAGGAAAGAACATGGCTGGCTTTTTCATTATTGTCAAAGTGTGAAAAAAATGGAATTAAGTATGGAGAGAAAAATAAAATCTTCATCCAGCTGTTTGAAAGTGACAATTACACAACCAGCACTCATTAATTGGCTCACACTTCCAGAAGGAACAAGTAAACACACTCTTCAAGCCCTGCAGGAGTGAGAAGGGGGAGGAGCCTGGGATCCAGGAGTGGGAGGAGCCTGAGCCCTGCAGGAGTGAGAAGGTGAGGTGCCTGGGATCTCAGTGAGGTCTATGGGACAGCCCTTTCCAGGACACTAACCCTGATGCTGACTGGGAACGTCTCACCAGTGGCAGCAATGGTGAAGATGTTCCCCTCTTCAAAATCTGCTCGCTAGAGCTGACAGGATGGCTCAGTGGTAGAGAACATGTTTTACTCTTGGCATGGTGGCTCACAACCACCCTAACTCCAGTTTCAGGGGATCTGATGCCCTTTTCTGACCTCTGAGGATACTGGGTGCATACATGGTATACATAACACATAGGCAAGACTTTCAAACACATAAAATTCTATAAAACAAAGGCCTACTTGCCTTTTGGCATGCTTGTGACATGTTTGTTACATATAATGGCAAATTGCACGGCTAGCCCTGACTTCCTAGCGGTTGCTATGCTGGCTTCTGGCTAAGGAATAAAAGGTGGGAGAACTGCTTTCTAGACTTTGTCACCAACAATGGGAAAGATGACATAGAAAAATGAAGGCAAAGTCAGTCACTAGGTTTAAATGTGCTGTTTTCCAATCTCAGAACAATTTCAAAGAGGTCTGAGGCTGTAACTCCCCACCCTAAAATGTGCTGACATCCTCCCCACCAGGGAGTGCTGGGAAGAGGAACGCAATCTCATGTCCTCCCAATCATCAGACAGCAGCCACAGAAACAGAGGCCAGGACAGACCTGTGCTTCCTGGGGTCTGAGTGTCTCATAAGCAGTCAGGGGCACAGGACTCCTCAGATGTGCCTGACATCATGTGGGGAGCAGGGGGCAGAGCAGGGGAGCCCCAGACACAGGGACTGTGAGGTGCTCACTGGGGAAATCACAGAGAAGATATCACATGAGAATGCTGTAGAAATGCTGTCTTCTCAAGCCTGGCTTGATCGGAGAGGCTGGCCGGCCTCCAGGAGGGCTGGGAGGAGGTGCTGCTTGGGCCCCTGGTGTCCAGTATCCTAGAGGCTGCTGGGACAGAGCGCCATGCAACACAATCCCTTTATTTAGTGCTGACAGGAAAGAAACCAGGCTGCTCTGCCTGCCCGGGCCTTGCAAATGCAGGCAAGGACACACAGCTACAAGGTGTTTATATCTGCAGCAAGAAAAAAGTTTCCTCAAATGCAGCTGTTTTTCTAAAAAAACTTTTTTTATAAAATAGGTGTAAATTGGTCAAAAATGTAGAAAATTAGAAATACTTTCCTTTTTTTTTTTTTTTGGTTTTTCGAGACAGGGTTTCTCTGTATAGCCCTGGCTGTCCTGGAACTCACTTTGTAGACCAGGCTGGCCTCGAACTCAGAAATTCGCCTGCCTCTGCCTCCCGAGTGCTGGGATTAAAGGCGTGCGCCACCATGCCCGGCCCGAAATACTTTCCATAACTCAACTGCACCAAGGTTATCACTATCAATAGGGTGGTGTGAATCCTTTGGGTTTTCGTCTATCATCTTCCTCTTTTGATGATATGCCCACAATTCTGAACTCTGTTCTTTTTTTTTTTTTTAACTTCTTTTTTTTTTTAAAGATTTATTTATTATTACACATAAGTACATTGTAGCTGTCTTCAGATAGCGCCAGGAGACAGCGTCAGATCTCATTATAGGTAGTTGTGAGCCACCATGTGGTTTCTGGGATTTGAACTCAGGACCTTCGGAAGAGCAGTCAGTGCTCTTACCCACTGAGCCATCTCTCCAGCCTCTGAACTCTGTTCTTAAGTCCTCAGTCCTGCCAGGCGTGGTGGCGCATGCCTTTAATCCCAGCACTTGGGAGGCAGAGGCAGGCGGATTTCTGAGTTCGGGGCCAGCCTAGTCTACAGAGTGAGTTCCAGGACAGCCAGGGCTACATAGAGAAACCCTGTCTCGAAAAACAAACAAACAAACAAAAAAACAAAAAACAAAAAAAAAAGCCCTCAGTCCTGGAGTGAGCACTTGAGAAACACTCAGACAGTTAAAAAGACGGTATCGTGACAGGCAGAGCTGAGTTAGGCAGAGAAAAAGACAGAGAACAATTCAAGGCCTTGAATTATCGATGGCTGACCCCAGGGGACCCCAAGGCAGCATTGGGGGGCGTCAGACAAAGGTGGCCCCCAGTACAAACATGTTTACTTTTCACTATTTCTGGAAGCCTCAAATATGGCTTCAAAGAAATCCAGAGGGAAGCCAGGTGTGGCGGCTCACATCTGTCACACTAGCAACTCAAGAGGCAGGAGGATTCCTCACATTTGAGGAGAGCCTGGTCTTCACAATTCAGCTGGGGCTATGCGGCAAAACCCACCCCTGGTAAACAAGGCCAGTTAGGTGTCCTCAGCAGGCACAGGGACCTGAGCAGGAGGCCTGGCCCCACGCCCCATGGACTCCTTCTTGCAAGGTGTCCACTGACTTTCACAGGATATACAACCTCAAAATAAGTCGTGATACAAAATGTAAATAGGCCGGGCATGTTGGCGCATGCCTTTAATCCCAGCACTCGGGGAGGCAGAGGCAGGCGGATTTCTGAGTTCAAGACCAGCCTAGTCTACAAAGTAAGTTCCAGGACAGCCAGGGCTACATAGAGAAACCATGTCTCGAAAACAACAACAACAACAACAACAACAACAAATATAAACGATGCAAGAGCAGCAGACAGTGCAATAACCAGATGACGTCGACCGGACGACAGGCTCGGTCGAATGAAGGCCTTAGTGAGATTTTACAAAATGCACAGGTGCAACACTCTGCTGTCTACACTGTCAACTAGATGGATCTTCAACCTGAAGCCACCTGTGTAGGGCGGCTAGCCAGCAGCATGTGTTAGGCCTGCAAGGATGAAGGGACATCCCTACAAGCCTCTATAGAAACAAGAACTGGGCCAGCAGCAGACTTCCTCGGCAATGTTAGATACTAGATGGCAGGAAGTCTGAGGTTCTCAAAGGCTGAATTTTATACAGCAATGAACTCCTGGAGGAACTCAATCCATGTCAAACTGTGATTCAGACACGAAAAATTCCTATTATCTGCTTTTGGCATACCTTTTCTGAAAAAAAAATCTACGGATCTACTCTACATAGTGTCTATCAATGATCTTAACTAAATGTTCTGCCTCAAAAGACCAAGCGCTGTATACTGAGCTTCAGGGTAACCTATGAGAGAGAATGGAAAAGGAACCAACCACCAGGATAGCACTAGGGGGTTCTTCCTTATAGCAATTTACACAACTGTGTGTCCTGTACATGGTAAGTAGTGGGTGTGACTCAGTAACAGGCAGGTGGAGACCCTCAGGGCTAAACCTCACACTCCAAACACAAAGCAATTTCCCTTGCCACAGCCCATGGGCTCTGTTCCAGGACAGCAGGGACAGTTCCGAAGCCATCACTCTGAGGGAGGCCCAGCTGCGGCTTCTAACCACGCCTGTGCAGCCTCCCAGGCTAGAGGCTATTTATGGGCCAGGGACAGTTTTATATAAGCACTGCCCTAACAGCACACCTCTGGGAGGTGTCCAATGGGCCAAGCAAGGGAACTGGCTCCAGGGTCAGTATCTCACTCACAGAGAAAGGGTCTTGTTAACCCTTCACCATGCTGTACAAGACAAGGAATGGAGGACATGCCAGCCTACGTAAGAAAGACAAGGCATTTCCAGCACAGCTGCCGAGGAGGTGTAGGAAGCAGTCTAGTCTGCCCAGAGCCAACCAGTGGACAAACGGCAGGCTCCTGGAGCTCTGCTGAGGAGGAAACCAAGCAGTAAGGAAGCCCGGGCAAGAGAAAGCTGGCTAAACGGAAGCTACCTGGTAGCAGCTCTGCTCCTTCCGAGCTCTCACAGGAAGCCTCACCCGCCTGCTCAGAGCGCGAAGCTCTGCTGGGGGGGGGGGGGTTTAGAGGCTTCCTCACTGACCAATTACCAGACGTGTTATAGACAATGTTTATATAATCAGAACATCACAGTGACTTCTGAGTGGTTTCCTTTCAGGGTCTTTACGGCCACACAGAAAGTTTAACTCTGAGTTATAACTAAGTATTACAGACCTTTACAATATTAATATGGTCAGCTGACAGAAGGAGTGGAAAGACAAAAGTGAGAAGTTCAGAGAGACAGAGCAAAACACACGGAATCCACTTCTTATCAACCTAGTGAGTGGAAAGTCAAGAGCTTCTGTCCTTAAAGGATGGGCCAGAAAGTAGAGGGCAGGTACACTGTTTTAAAAAGACAAACTGTAGTAGTACTAAAAAGAAAAGAAATGTAACCCAGAAATGAGTGGTTTAAAATTCCTTCCTCTTTTATACCAGGGAATTAATAAAGCTGGTGAATGAACAGAGAATAAGATGCTGTTGATAGTACAGAGGTTAAGAGGAAACAAACCAGAAAGCCTGCAAACAGTCAGAGGTAGTACCTCTGAGGAGTGCACAGGAAGATGGGAAGGTCAGATGTGCTCTCCGCCAGGTCCCCTGAATTGTTTAATGTTCTATGTGCTGTTTATAAACTGTTAGAAATGATGATTAGGTTCCAACAATTTAGAAGAGAGCAGAGGAGGAGAATAACTTGACTGTAAGATCTGAAGGCTCAGGGTAAGAGAATATGAGAAGAACAAGAGCTACAAAAAAATTTAAAAGACAAAACTGCCAATACCAAAGTCAGACTTTCCTAATAGGAAAGAGGGTCTTCATCTCCGAAGCAGGCCAACCAAAGCTCTGTGCACCCAACCACTCCTACCGTGCTACCTCTCAGGACCAGGAGACTGCAGCTCTCCATGCTAAAAGGATCTTCTCTTAACATGTGCTGAAGGACCCAAGGGACCACACAGATGGTAGAGGATCAGTGAACTGATTACATCTATCCAAGTAAAATCCTAACTGTTGGTTCCCACTGATTCTAACGGAGTCAACAGAATCTTGCCTTCCTTTTCCTTCTTGTTTGTTCTGATACATCAAAAGTTCACAGCTTATTAATATGTAAACCACTACCGGAGAGCCTGTGTGTCACAATCGAAGTTGAAAGCTAGTTAATTATTTAAGTCCATCAATGAATGGAAACAAACCAATAAGATGCTGATGGCCAAGCAAAGGCACTTAGAAAATCTGTACAGAGGAGATTCTGTGTATGGCATGCGTGCTCTTGGGAAGGCTTGTGGTGCTCCACAAGCTTATAAAGAAACATACAAATGACAGAGAAGAAGACTTCAAGAATGCCAAGGATGGGGCTGGAGAGATGGCTCAGTGGTTAAGAGCACTGGCTGGTGGGGCTGGTAAGATGGCTCAGCGGGTAAGAGCACCCCGACTGCTCTTCGGAAGGTCCTAAGTTCAAATCCCAGCAACCACATGGTGGCTCACAACCATCCTTAATGAGATCTGGCGCCCTCTTCTGGAATGCCTGAAGACAGCTACAGTGTACTTACATATAATAAATAAAAAATAAATTAAAAAAAAAAAAAAAAAAAAAAAAGAGCACTGGCTGGTCTTTCAGAGGTCCTGAGTTCAAATCCTAGCAACCACATGGTGGCTCACAAACATCTGTAATGGGGTCTGATGCTCTCTTCTGGCATGCAGGTACACAAACAGATAAAACACTCATATACATAAAGTAAATAAAAATAAATCTTTTTTTTTTTAATGCCAAAGACAGTGAGCTGTGGGGATCCAGTCTAGCTCTGGAGAGAGGACTGGGGCAAGTGGCTCACTGGACCTGGAGGCATGCCATTGTTTGTAAAGGGTCCCAGCAGACTAGAACAAAGTAAGCACCCTGTTTCCATGACTTTCCACACAGGAGGTTGGTGCTCTTCAGTACTACTGTGCTCTGTAAAGCATGTGCTCTGTCATAGAGTCTGAATTAAAGCTTGGCCCTGTTCCATGGGAAAGATACCTCTTCTCTCTATAAAACAAGGGGGTGGGCTGGAGAGATGGCAGTGGTTAAGAGCACCAACTGTTCTTCCAGAGGTCCTGAGTTCAATTCCCAGCAACCACATGGTGGCTCACAACCATTTGTGATGGGATCCAATGCCCTCTTCTGGTGTGTCTGAAGACAGCAATGATATACGCATATACATGAAATAAATAAATCTTAAAACCAAGTAAACAAGGGCAATACCCTAAAAGGCACTTTGTCTCCAGACACAGAGATACAATGTACAAAAGCTCTGGAGTACTAGTTAGCAGATAATAGCTTGTTTCCCTAGTTGTAGCCAAGGTGCTCACAGGACTCATATTTCCTGACTAGTGGTGTTCTAGTCACACTCCTGTGGACAGGCTGTTTTGTCACCAGTGGCATGTGAGTTGGAAAAAGCCACACTATACAAGCCAGGGTTTCTTAGAATAAGTTATAACTTCTCATTCTGCCTCCATGACCTGTATCTGCTAGATGCAGTAGATGCCAACAAGCCCCCAAACTATGATGAACCCATAAGAAGGGTCCACTTCACAAGCAGGAGCAGCCATGTGGACTGTTACACTGTTACATGAAGCCAGTTAAACACCAAAGCTTATATGTTACAGCACCATAAAACATGCTGTGTGATGACCAACAGTAGGGCTGATGGTACTGAACACTGACTCAAACACATTGTCAATACCATTAAGAAATCAAGGACTGGTAGCATCGCTCAGTGAGAGCAACTCCCTAGCAGATGGGGAATCCTGGCACCCAACCAACCAAAGAACAGACATTAGAATAGAAATTACAGTGGAGCAAGCACACTAGGAGATGCTTAGTGTACGAACCACAGGCCAATCAAAGCTTCAGTGGCATGCACTTTGATGACAATGATAACAAGGCCAGCGAGGACAGGAAACTGCTCTCTCACAAACTGCTCAGGGCCATGCAGAGCAGCTCAGCTGGCCTTCAAAACGTTCAACAGTTACTCTAACAGTAGCTGATGGTGTTGAACAGAGTCAAGCATACAGTCATTAATGTCATTAAGAAATATGATGCATGGGCCAGGATAGATGGCTCAGCGGTTAAGAGCATGGACTGCTCTTCCAGAGGTCCTGAGTTCAAATCCCAGCAACCACATGGTGGCTCAGAAACATCTGTAATAGAAACTGGTACCCTCTTCTGTTTTTTTCTGAAAAGAACGACAGTGTACTCAAATAAATAAAATGAATAAATCTTAAAAAAAAAGAAAAGAAATATGACATGGCAATTTTACCCCTAGAGATCCATCCAAGAACACTTAAACAGTATGTTTGCACACTCTCCTGCACAGAAACATGCAAAGCAGCCTTAATCATTAAAGCGAAAGAGAAGAAGCAATTCAAATATCTGTCAGGATGAACAATGAAAGAAAATGAGGTCACACACCGGAATATTATTTACCCAGACAAAAAGAAAATCCTCATGTATGACAGATACAACCAGAATGAACTGGAGCACATGCTACGGAGAAGACACTGAGAACAGAAGGTTGTACGTGTTATGATTCCGTTTACATAGGCTTCTCATCATTTGAAGATGCAGAGACAAAGTAAATGACTAGATATTGGAGCGGATGAAGGGAAATAGGTTTGTTTTCAGGAGGGCTAAGACAAATGTTGCTGGACATCAGAGAGTGATGGTTGCCCAGTTCTGTGGATGTACTAAAATGCACGATTGTACACTTCCTAAGGGTGAACTTAGAGTACAGGAAGATATTAGAGTTTGGGTGTAATGCCCTCCGAGGCCCGTGTGTGAAGGCTTGTCTGGCCACCGGCCTGTGCTGGCAATGGAGGTGGAGGCAGGACCTAGTGACGTCATGAATCATAGGCATGACCTGGAAGCAGATACTGGGGCTGCTCTGGCTCCCCAGAGTCACTTGGAAAGATCACGATCATGGGTAGCAATGGGTAGCAACCTCGGAAACATGAGCCCTAAAGCCTTCTTCTGTGTAAGCTGGTTCTCAGTTCTGTGTCACAGGGATGGAAATCTGACTAACAGAATCTGAATTTGATTTTTCAGACCAAGTCTCTTAGCTGTGCTCTGCTTTGCCTCCCAGAAGAAACTCCCCTGACAGGCACTGAGCTCTTCCCAGGCATCATGGTTCAAGGCTGGTCAGCACCCCAGGATTCTTCTTCCCGGGTGTGAGCTCACACAGACCCAGTGCCAGAGGCAGCTGAGGTCCTAAGGCGTATCATGGCTTTCCTGGGTTTAGGTTCTGGATGAGGAAAGGTTTCTGCTATGAGGACGGGCATGAGATGAGAGGACAGAGCCCCACTGTAACTGCTTATGTAATACTCTCTGAGGAAGTTCAAGTTCCTAAGAAGGCAGTGAGGACTGGAGCTCAGAGGGAGGATACACAGGGAGTCTCTTACTTCCCTGAGAGTATGTCAGTCATTTTCAAGTTCAGGTCACAGGTAAAACCTATTTGTGCACATCACAGAAATGCTCACTTAAATGCTTGGTAGTCAAACTGAAACAAAGGCTCATGGGAATGCGCTTCACCTCCCTGCAGGGATCTTCTCCAGGGCCTCTGAGCTCACAGAGGCTGCCCTAACAGTGAAAGGAGCTACTTACTTGCAGGACACTTTCGTTCTGTCGGCCACCATGGTCCACTGCTGCTGATTGGTGGAAACCTCAACATAGTAGCTGTAGCTTCGATCATCGCAGTCCCAGAGTAATAACCTGAGGAGAGAGAGAACATGGCGTTGTCTTCGTATCCTGTCATGGGGTCTGTGTCACTCCTTCCTACTTCCTGTTCCCCATCTTGCATCCAGGACTGCAGAGGGATAGAGAATCCCCAGGAGGACATGAAGAGAACGAAGGGCTGGGCCCGGCTGTGGAAGTCTGCTTCACTAAGCACCCAATCCCGGGAAGCCTCTGTCCCCCGGGAAGCCTCTGTCCCCTGGGAAGCCTCTGTCCCCCGGGAAGCCTCTGTCCCCCTGGCAGCCAAGTTCAGACTGGTTTAGGGGGGAGTGTGTCTGTCCTGAGTCATCTTTTCAGGCTCTTCAGCTTTCTTTGTAGCATCTGAGCTAGCTGAGGATAAGATCTGAGAAACACCTGCTCAGGGGATTAGTGCTGCCAACGGATGCTAATGTGCACTTACTATGTTTTATGTTTCTTCTCATTCTTACCAGGTTTCCACATGACTCTGGTAAGATAGCCTGCTGTGGAGATACAGCTATCCCTTAGCATCTGTAAGAGACTAGTCTGTGGCTACTCAAGTCCTCAGTAACATGACACCATATATATTTTATATATTACAAAATCTATGCACAGTCATATATATATATATTCATATATATATATATATATATATATATATATATATATATATATTCATATATCCCTGACATGTGAATACAAAAGGTGTAAACAAATAAACACATATACAGAGATGTGCATATGTGTATGCATGCACATTCTCCAGACAAGGTCTTGTGGTGTAGGCTATGTCAGTGAGCCCACAATTCTGCTTGAGCCTCTCGAGTTGAGTGACTGCAGGATTGCTAAATGTCCCACCTGGTCTTCTACAAAATTCCAATTATCCTTACGTGCCTCATAATACCCAATAAAAGTAAATGCCATTCCAATAGTTTTGTTCTGTATTTTTAAAGGAATTGACCAAAAATATTCTGTGTCCTTTTAGGCAAATGTCCAACTATGTGAACCCCAAGTGTGTGAGGGCCAACTGCACCAGAAAACACACTCATTATCTGGGAACTTACTATTTTGGTCCTGTTCTGAGCCCTTTTTCTGCTCAGGTGAGAACTTTAATGGCCTATCTGAGTCCATTTACTCCAAGTTCAAAGCAGAATACACTCACCTACCAGTTTCAGAATAGCAGCTCCTTCTGAGGAAGTGTGATTGGGGAGCAGGATGAGGGCAGCCTCTAGAAGGCCAGAGACATGTGAGTTTTATCTCAGGGGTAGTCTCATGGCTAAGGGAGCCTGGACATATTCATCAATCCATGCACAAAAGATGTGTGTACACTCCATGTGTAGCTCTCCAATTAAAAACAGAATCTGAGCCTATAATATGGGCTCTGTGCTTGGCAGCTGACTATGCCTCAGAGGAAATAGGTCACTCGTCTCCACTATCTTTGCCATCTTTGCCTAAACAGAGTATGTGCAACATCACACTGTGTAACAGGAAATCACATGCATGTGCTTCCAGTCAGCCACAACAGTGAGCACACGGAAGGCAGTGCCCATGTCTAAATGGGTTTTCTTTCTTTTCTGTCTACCCCCCAAATGAGGTTGGTTTCTCTGTTTAGCTTGGCTATACTCCTCTATACAGAACAGGCTGCCTGCCTCTGCCTCCTGAGTTTGGGACTAAAGGTGTGCACCAACACCACCTGGCCTCATGGTTTCTCTCTACCCAGAGCTCAGCCCAGCATCTTACTCAGG
The DNA here is from genome assembly GCA_902729485.2 of Mus minutoides. NCBI lineage: Eukaryota > Metazoa > Chordata > Mammalia > Rodentia > Muridae > Mus > Mus minutoides. The sequence continues at coordinate 697,603 of LR753362.1, read as the reverse complement.
CCAGCGCTCTGGCAGACACAGCAGCAGTGATGATCATAACAGTCAACATGGCTTTAATGCTCATGTGGATTAGGGTCTACAATCAAGTGCTCTGCACAGTCTGATCTGTCATACACCTAACTACCCTCTCAGCAAGCACAATTGCTCTCCTTGAGTTATATAAACGGTAGACTGGAGCCTTGCAGCTGTGAGTACCTTATCTAAGCTCATTGTCAGTGTATGGGTGATGCAAGATTGCAGCGGGGAATCCTAATCTAAACTCAGTTCTGTAATCCCCCTGCCTCGTATTCCTGTTATTCCTAGTTTATGCATCTGAACTGTATTTCTACTATAAGCCATCACTCTGTAACAGCCAATCCTGGGCCTTTGAATCTTGCTATTATAGTCAATGGAATGCCTTGTATTTGTGTAAGGCTACTGTGGAGAATTAATGCCCTTGTGGTTGTTTCTCAGTCTTTCACCTGGGGTAGGCAAGCGTTCCACCACTGAGGACAATCACAGCCCTCATAGTTTTCCTTTTGAGGCAGAATGTAAGTTGCCAAAGCTGGCCTTGAACTTCCATTCCGTAGCCTAGGTAGACCTTTCAGGCCTCAGAGCAGCTTGGATGGTAGGCCTGTGCCCATGGCCTAGCTCTTTTCCTTTCAATTCTCAGCTTCAGTTCTAAGTTCTGCTTGCTATCAAGTAGTAGTCATTTGCTAATACAGATATGGGAAATATCAAGCAAATCAATTCTTCATTTCATAGTTCTAGTCACAGGATTCTCTAAAGACAATCCTCAGTAGGAGGCTGTTCTTGTTTGTATTACTTTGTTTTATTTCTTTTGTTTGGATACAGGGTTTCTCTGTGTAGCTCTGGCTGTCCTGGAACTCACTCTGTAGACCAGGCTGGGCTTAAACTCAGAGATCCACCTGCCTCTGCCCCCCAAGTGCTGGGACTAAAGGCGTGAAGCACCATACCCTTCTCTCATTGGGATTCTGGATTATCAATGGAGAACCAGAGTGTTACAACCTCCTATCCTTCCAGACAAACATGAGTAAATGTCTTACAGAAACCCAAATGAAAACACTTGGCCCCTGTGGGACAGAACCTAGCCAGATGTTTCATAAGAGACAGCCTTGAGGATACACGATAAGGAGAAGATACAGTGTCGAGCAATTACAAGTACTGTGAAAGTCCCCAGAGATTCTTGGAGTGATTGAAGTATCAGAAACTAATTAGTGGTGGCACGAACCTTTAATTCCAACACTTGGGAGGCAGAGGCAGAGGCAGAGGCAGGAGGATCTGAGTTTGGGGACAGCCTGGGCTACAGAGCGAGTTCCATGGCTCGAATCTTCTACGTCATAGGTAGTGACTTCATAGCATTTCATTCTACCAATATCCACCAATTTACACAGTCTCTTAGTGCTCAACAATTAGGTACTTAGTAACATTTCACTGTCAGGAAAATTCTTCAATAAACATTAGCTAAACCCATTACTTTTCTTAAACATTTATATATGAAAATCTCTGGGATCTACTACTTCTTTTAAAACCGACTACTTCCCTTGAAAGTTTGTACAAAGCACGTTCTCCTTTTGAGGTTGTGGCGTGTATTATAGAATAGCTGTAGACCTTTCCTCTCACCTTCAACCAAAAAAAAAAAAAAAAAAAATCTGTAATAGGTTAAACTGCCAGTGGCTTCTAGCCAGCGCCGTTTTCTGTGCATCTTACCGACATCTGCACTTAGAAACACCCTGGTGTTAGGGACAAAACACATTTCATTAATTTGCAAGTTTTTTTTTAACTTATCATCGAACTTGAACATTTTGTGTGTTTTCTATATTTATCCTATTGCTAATAAACTACAAAATGCCCTCTACATCTGAAGGATATTAATTCACTGCCTATCACAGTTGGCATGCTAAAGATATTAATTTTTATTAGCCTAGTCCATCGATCTTTACCTTAGTAATTTTTCCTAGCCTAAATTTTTTCTGTCCTGAATTGCAGCCAAGAGCACACACTGGTTGAGACATTGCCTTTCTATTCTTCTATTAAGAGTCCCTGGGGAATGCAGGGTCACGGTGACTCGAGTGGAAAGGGACACTGATGGATGTTGGGTTATCAAGTGTAGGGCTCTCTGACTTCTACCCAGGGAGTTTTATAGGATCCAAATTCATGTGCCAGGATGCATACTTGCTTGGTGATTTAGACTTCACCAGAAATCAGTCCTTTTGTTGATTCTACTGAAAAAGCAGGTTCAGTTTAAACCTAAAAGCAAACCTGAACCAGGCTCCTTTCTTTCTACAGGTTAGGCACAGTGTAACACCCCACACCACCCACGTGTCTTTGTCTGCCTGCAAAGTCTGTTCTTAGGTATTTGCACTGACAGCATAGAGACATTTCTGGCTTGTAATCTGGCTGGGAATGTTTGCAGAGTGTGATCGCCCAGCACAGACACTCCTCATGACCTTAAAGAAGATGAGCTCCTTAAACATACCCCTCCCCCTCCACCCCAGTATCAGAAGCCATTTTCAAAGAGGCCGACTTTATCCCACCAGAGAGATTCACCGATGCAGATCAGGTCTGTGAATGACTGCCACAGACCTCATTACCTAATGAGCACCGCATAAACGCCTGGTGACATTACCGGTTGGCTCCTCCATCTCCCCTTATTCTTACAGTGGAGTCTCCCTAAAAACAGCGAGGTGCTGGCTTTTTATAAAATTGATTAACAGATGTGATTCTGCTTACATCTTCCATAAATGCTCTGGCTGGTTGCATACCATTGATTACCCGGGGCTCAGTTTACAGCAACTAATTGCTCTCCTTGATGCTGTTTTGATACAAAATTCGATAGTGAATATGATTTCAAAACTCTTGTCTTTGTGGCCTGAGTCAGAAGTGACTGGAGGCAAACCCAGTGGACTCAGTTTTCCCTTCTTAAAATAATTGCTCTCTCATCAGTCTGTGAAGAAAGTTTCCAAATTGTAGCATTCTAATTGGAAAGCCTGCATTATGCATGCGATGACAAACTTCGTTGTGCTGAATGGCAGTTTTTTTTATCCCTTTCTTAAGGGATTAATTCCATAGCAGACTGTGAACAATGGCTGAAGCCTAACAGGAGAGATCAACAGCTTCTCCACTGAATCAGGGCCTTTAGACCAGGAGCAAGGGCCTACTGGCCTGTTTCTAATTGCCTAGTGTCTGTGGCAGCCTCCCTGGAAGACATGGAGGCACAACACACTGTTGCTGTTGCTAAGAGCTTCCTCATTCGGGGAAAACAGCCAACCAAAGCAAGATCAACAACCAGGCTATTAGCGACGTTATACCTTATAGAATTCACTTATAAATGCTCAAAGACATTCATAACCTCAAAAATGTATAAATAATACTCTTAGAGAACCAACCTTTAAGTTCCTCAGAAATAGTTGTCTTTCATTAAACAGTTCCAAAAATTCTTTACCAGGCATATAGCACCATTAGATAAATCCAAGACTCTACTTAAGCTCACCCTATGACCTTCAACGTCTGCCATGGCTGGGTTCCTGGGGTTCTCTCAGTCTCATAGCTGATAGCACTGCATATGCACTGGATGCTTGGATGACTGTATACCACATGGCATACTCTCTGAAAACAGCCTGCAGTCCCATTTCAAAATGGTGTGGGAGTTCCTGGGCCCAGTGTGTCCAGCAATGATGGTTGCAGCCTAGGAAGCAGACGCTTGCTGAGCTAATCACACTTCATGCCTCGAAACCAGAAGGTGCAGCCTCAATTGGCCCTGCCCCTTACATGAGATAATGAGGAGGCAGACACTCCAGGGCGGCACCAGAAGGGAAGGAGCCATGGGTGTGAGAAGCAGAGCCAAGACCCAGTGACACCTAGTGGGGCTGCTCCTGACACAGGCAGGCCCACCATGTGCCACCAGGGTTCATGAGAAATTACCCAAACACAAGGAAGCTCCCTTTATGGTTTAAACCATCTTTACTTGGCTTCTGTCACTTGGAACCAATCAAGCTTAGAGCCCACTGGAGCAAGGTCTTCCTGCTGCAGGAGAGGTGGTTTCTGTAGAGGTCGAGAGTGGCTGGACTGAGGTATGGGATGACAAGGCGAGGGGTGAAGACTGGTTCTGCAGGGACTGTGCACTAATTACCAAGCACACTTCCAAACCAACCAGCAGGGGGCTGGGGAGCTTGAGCAGAGGAACAAGGAGGTCACACACAGTGCAGGTCTGAGGATCCAAGGGGCAGGGAAGTGCTGTGTACCACTGGGCTGAGGGCTAGACTGAGCTGGAACAGAGATCTGGAAAAAGATCAGATGCTGTAACCAAGTGGGGATCTAAGGTGCTTGCGCCTCATTGAAGAATCTAGTTCTCACTGTTTGGGGCCAAGAAGACAGACAGAATGTGAGAGCCCCTCTCTGACTCCTGTGGTCAACAGGGGCAGACAGCCAGTGCAGCTGTCTGATGCTGCTCCAGACTGACTAGTGACAAACAGAGAGTTTCCCACAAACGAGAGGGTTTCCTGTTGTCTGCCATGGCATCTGATAGTGTGCTTCTCCTCTGGTTAGGAGCAGGGTCCAGATGAGCAGAGCTGCTGGAGGATCCAAGTCCAAAATGAAAACCTCAGCAGAGTCCGAAGAAAACAAACGCTGCCCTGAAGATCCCAGAAACGAGAAGACCAAAGGAGCTGTGGCCACAGTGGCTGGGCCTCCAAGGACACAGCCTCTCAGGGCAGAGGGAACACTGGACTTCTAGCATCAGGAGGGAGCTACAAGTCGCTCACCAGAAGGGAGGTGTTCTTGGCAAGTACACTAGGCAGAACCCATCCAGGCCTCCATGTACTGTGGGACACTGCTTACTCTCTGAAAGCTAGGGCACCCTGTCTGTTAGGTCTCCATCTCTGTGACAAAATACTCGAGGTCATAAGCTTTAAAGAGGGTCAGCTTTCTTTTGGCACACAGGTTTTTGCTGTTTTGCTTTCACCTTGATTTCTCCATGTAGACCATGGTGGCCTCTAACTAACTCACAGAGATCTGTGTGCCTCTGCTCCCAAGTGTTAGGATTAAAGGCATGAGCCACCAAACCTGGCCACAGCAGTTTTTGATGTTTCAGCCCATTGCTTCTGGTGAGACAGAGTGCAGTGAATGAAACCACTTAAAGCCAGGCGGCCATCAGGGAGAGCTGGGAAGGGCAGGGTCCAGCCTTCCTTCTAAGGCATTCTCAGACTTCCACTAGGCCTCACTTCTAAAATATCCTGGGCCTCACGGGCATCAAGACTTTCATGGGCTGGTCTTTAAGAGTGTTTCCTATTCAGACAACAGCAGACACAGAACGTGGGTTCTCCAAGAAAGTTAGATACAGTGGTCCTGGTCAGGGCTAAGTCTTGCTCAGGATCTTGATGGTCGGCTGCCTATAGTTTCTGTGTGTATGCACTGGTGCCCCAAGAGGAAATAAATAATGGGAGGTGGCCAAACAGACACCTGTGGAGGCCACTGTATAAGGACAAATGCCAATAAGAGAGTCAGCCTAATCCAGGGCACCGCAAGTGGAGAAGAGGCCTATGGGGGAGACAAGGCAGGACCACGGTTCTCCTGCTTGGACAGAGTAAGCTTTAATTCAAGATCAGATGGCAATAAGGAGCAGAGTTTACTCCCGGGGCCTCTGCATCTACCCATTCGGATGGTGGGAGAGCAGTGAGTGACTACACTCACTTCAAGCTGTCTGTGTGTACATTATCACACAAAGGGAGAATCAGAGCACTTCCTACTTCTCAACACAGAACTTTCTGTCTAAGTCACTGGTTAACTTTCTGGCACGGGCTAAACACTGTCCCAGCTACCTTTATTCAGTCAAGCTACCTTTATTCAGTCACTTGGTAAGCCTTTATTTTTTATTTCACATGTAAGTTTTGGCCTAGTCTTATAATCTAGATTTCATACTACACAGTCATTTTTGAAGAAACTTCTTTCATTTTTAAGCTTCCATGTGAATATGATAAAACTATGTCTAGGCCAACGGCCCTGCGAAGAAAACTCCTTTTCGTAATTTGAAGGTGACTCTTCTGCAATACAGACCCTTCCTTAAGCAAGTAGGCGGCATCAAGGTATCAGGACTGATTGACAAGATCAAGTGCTGTGCTGCTGAAGACCTTTAGGGCACAAGCACATTACGCAGGTAGGCAGCTTTTACAGATCTTTCCTGATATTTAAATTTGGCATTATCAAGTCCCCATTCTACAGCAAGACCATCTGCCCCATCTCAGCAGCTTTGTTACAATGTGGAGGAACACAGAAACACTCAGTGCCATGGGTGCCTGGCAGGCACAGACAAGGATCAGCAGGAGGCCGAGCACCCTGTCCGGTCCGTCCGGCTTCCTAGACTTTCAGCCAGCTCACTTAAAGATTCATTTGTTGGGGAGAGCATCAGGTGCCAGTGTGACTTTAAAAGGCCAGAGTCACTATCTTCTAAGAGCTAAAGGCAATATGCATTTGTGTAATCTGGCCCCCTCCCCTGGAGTCTATGAAATTATTGGGAGGGTAAGACCAACAGACCTGACAAAGCGCTCAGGACTCACTGGGTTATAAGCTAGTGTTAGAGACTTTGTTTATAAGCTTAGTGTTTGACTTCTTCAGTCTTCATAGAGTCCTACAAGGTAAAATGACCCACCACAGCCTCCATCCAACAGGTGAGGAGAGGATAGACTCCTGGCTCCACATTCCTGCATGAAAACAGCCAAGGGATGTACCCCAAGGAGGGGTCGAGAGACCCCACCACCTCAACAACTGGCTTATACTTAAGACTACAGAGGGTGGGGGGAGTGGATTAGAGATAAAGTGCATTTCTCACAGAACCTCACTAATCCATCCTCCTCCCTCAGCCGCTCCCTTCCTCTTTTCTGTCATCACTGGACTGAACCTAGGGCCTTCCACTGGCTATGCAAGTATTCCAACTGAGCTGCAGCCCAGCCCACTCGCTGCCGCTGCTTCTCTTTCTTCTGCTCCTCCTGCCACTACATGCTAGCACATGCACATAGCCTACACAAAGTACCTAGAAAAAGAGCCAAAGAGGAATTTAATAAACTCCATAGCTCCTTTCCACTCCCTTGGGTCAAGCGTTCACAGGACTATGGGTTTGGCGGGACAACTCACGATTTAGCTATAGGCAGATCTGTGTATTCTCTCAACCTGGTGCAAGGGAGAAAGGAAGGGCCAAACAAATGCTTGACTCAATGTCACAGGCAAGAGCATACTCCAGCAGAGATGAAGTACAAGGCAAAACTCTTCCTACTCAATCATGTCCTTCCTCTATTTTTGCCCTCAGCAAATCTCGTTTCTGGTCTCTTAACTCAGTCAGTACTATTTTCCCATGTCTCTTTGTCTTTCTTACCAGCTTGACCTCTTCACCTGAATCAGATCTGGGTTCCCACCTCTGCCCCAGCTGTGAAGCATCCTCTTTCCCCCACTGGCACCATATACAAAGTCCTGGGCACTCGCTGAGGTGACTTTAATATCTCTTACTACCACCCATGCCGGCTGAACCTTCCTGCCCTCGTCTATTCTCCTAGAACCAATTCTCCTAGGCCCTATAGAATCAAAGACTGGCTGGCTCTCATATCTACTTGTCTTAAAATTTTCCTCTCCACATATCTGTTTTCTGGATTTCTTTTGTGAAGTCCACAAGAAAACCACCCTCAGAAACACAAGACCAAAGCAGTAAGTCATAAGAACACTTATATACAATGTAAGGTCTTAAAGAAAAGGTAGCTTGTTCTGTTCCGAGGCTGAAATGTGATAAATCACCACTCCCCGTGTAGTACACGGCTTACCATTAAAATGAAGACATTAATGAGGACAATAATAGCAACATCTTCCCCACAGCACACAAAGGTGAAAATCCGAACTAACTCTAAGTTCTTAGAAACAAAAGATAATTAATCAATTTAATATGTTGCTGTGTGATTAATCTTTTGAAGGATGGCAAGAAGCCAGAAAATAAGCAACATTTTATGTGATTTCTTTCTTGCAATGGCTAGAGGAAAAATGGCTAATTAAGCTTTTCAATTGGATTCTTTTGATCACTGGCCACTCAGAACAGTTCTCTTGATCCGCGTCTTCAAAGCTGGGATCACAAGTTTTAATACAAACCTTTTCAGATGAACACTCACAACTTTACCTTTCCTAACTACTCAACAGCCGTAATTAAACCACACTAGTGTGGGTTACAGGACCAAAAGCTAAATGAACAGTTGCTTTTCCCCTCTAAAGTCGCCTACACTGATCTGGGCAGAGCTGTAGTGCAGGAGAGGGCTGGCCAGGGAGAGTCTGGTCCTTCTCACAGTCCCTGACTCCTGCCCCATCATTCCTCCCACATTTGCTTGGAGGAGGGATCTTAAGACAAGAGGAACCCCCCCCCCCCATCTTTGGAATGTATTCTGCAGGAGCTACCTTTTTAGAAATAACTCTTGCAGGTGTCGGCATGAATATTCACCAGCGTGTGCTGGGCATAGAGGCCAGTCTCCAAGCCCTGTACACTAATCCTTCAAAATGTATTCCAGGCAAGCCACCAGGGTAAACTCCCATATAAAAAGCAGGCTTTTCAGTGATGGATATTGGAAAGCTGAATGAAGGAAATCACAGGGAAGGAGGCAGATGAATAAATCACCCCTCTGGAGGCTCTGCAGGCAGCAAGACCCGGCCACACTGACTGGAGCTGCAGGAAGTACCACTAGAACACTGCACTCTGGGAATTAAACGCTGTCTCCTCCATTCAGTTGCTTCACCCTTCCTCATCAAGAAGAGCAAACATTTATGTCCCCTCTGTCCCACCATCCTCTTGCTAGGTCCCTTCCTTTAAGGTTCCTATCTGGGTGAATGGGGCCCACAGGGACTTGCTGGGAACACTACCCTGTCAGCCTGCACTTGCAGAAAACTGAAGAAAAGACTTGGTACCCCAAAATGATGTGGGTCCATGATGAGGTGAGATCTCATCTTACTTGGGGTCCTCCCTCCCTCTTCAGCGCTGAGCCCCAAGAGTCCACACTGAATTGATGCTGAGGGTAGAAGAGGCTCTGGCTAGAGGACCCTGGGTGAGTCCCACAGAGATCATAGGATCCTCGCTGGGGACATCATCCTGAGTCAACGTCTAAAGAATAGCCACTCTAATGGGCTGCGATCTCAGCCCAGGTGGACCAAAATGGGCTCCCGTCTCAGCTTAAGCCTCTGAGGGACACAGTACTTCTCAATGTGACAATAGGGTGTCTAGACTTGCCAGATAGGAGGCAAAAGGCCCAACTCCACCTCTGTCTTTCTCTACAACAGTGCACAGCCTCACTTAATCTGTTAAATGGAGGGTGGTAGCTGTGGGAAGGGAGGAAAGAATGCGGTAGATAAAATTTAGAATAATTTGTGGTTTTATTTGTAATCTATTTTTTTCCTTTTAATACAAAATGACACATCTTTTGATATTTTTCTAAAATATCCACAAGATACATCTAGTCAGAAGGGGAAAAAAGAAGCCAATGTTTTAAGAAGTCTTCTTGAGAAGTTGAAGATTCTCGGCTTCTAAAGGAGAATAAACCAAGGCTCAGGGCAAGAGGCAGTCTGCAAGCATGTGAGCATGTGCAAAGTCCTGGCCCACCTCATGCCCCAGACCAAAGCCTCGGACTCTAGTGCTTCCACAGGCTCCCCTCCTTGTGGCACCCCAAAGACTTGTTCCTCACAAAAGCTTCCGAGTCATGGCACGCGTATGGTTCCCAAACTAGACGCTGATGTTCAGTGTTGCTTCTAATAGTGGGCTTACAAGTATTAGCTTCACTTTTTGGAAGTGTGAAAGGCCTATGAATCCCCTGACCAGGCTTTCCCCGTGTGGGCCACAGATGCCAGTGAGGAAAGTGTCTGGCTAGATTCCTTGAGGGCAATCTACACTTGTCTGGTAAGGCGAGTTTCCTGGAGCATAGCGATGCCCCAAGAGGAGGCAAGTATGATATGTGTACTGCATATCTCTTTGGAGACAACCTGGCCAAGCCCGAGGACTGAAGCCAGTCTCACTGAATAGCACAGAGCAAAGGAATACAGGGATGGTTTAAAAAAAGGTTGAGCCTAACCTAAAAATGTCTAAAATCTCTTTCACTGAATGTTTCAAAATATGTTTTTTAATGTGGCAAAATCCACACGGAGTTAAGCTTCTGCTTCAGTCACAGTTCCATCTTTGTTACTGTGACAGCTGCAGTGACATTTCTTACCTTTCCTTTCTTACCAAATTTCTAGTATTTTTCCCCCAACGTCACAGAGTTAGAAAGGCAGGGAGGAACAGGGAGAGGGAGGGAGAGAGACCATTCCCAAGTCCTCTTTACTCCCTGAACTGACTGTGTGTGGCCATGATGAGCATCCTCAGGTGGAACACACACAAAAACAACAGTCATCAGTTGCCACCCTCCATGTCCCAAAGAGACGGAAGGGGTCAGGCGGGCAGGTGAGCGAGTTATAGAGAAACTTCAGTTCCTGAAAAAACATGCCCCAAACCCTTATACAGTCATTTACAGGGCAGACCACCTCCGAGTTAAGAGGAGTGTGCAGCTGTGGGTTGGAGCCCAGGAGAGAATGGGTGTGCAGACATCTCCCCTCACCATCTCTCTAGGGCTGACTTCTTGATTATAAAACACAATTTGCAAAATAGTTGGCCAGGGTAGTGCAGGGCCAGAGATCAACAAGAACTGATAGCACTTGGCATTTTAACTCAACTTCTCAGTCTGGCGTCTCTGCAATGAAGACAATCTAAATTCAGGCAAGTCTTGGGCACGTTGTTTCTAAACCGAATCCACAGAACTCTGCCTGCTTCTGAGTCCCACATGGACAGCTAAAATGTCATTAAAGTAACCTAATCATGGCAAAGCCATTTCCCTATCTTTCTAGGAAGGTTATTACCAGTAAGATATTATTTACCTGGCTACTGCTAATTATCTATAGATAATGCCTTATCTGTTTCTTAACAAGGTTGCAATGGACTTTCCAATAAACAGTATTTGATTGCATTTGTCTTTTTTTTTTTAACCACACAAAAATGAACACAGAAAGGTCAGTATCAGGAAGAAAACTGACAAGGGTTTGCAGGAGATTTCAGTGGACACTCAAACGGTATCTGCTTAAGGGACTTGGGAACAAGATCCTAGGTCGCAACAGCCCAAGGGCTGTGATGTGTGGATAAGCGACGCCCCTACAGGCTCAGGTGTTTGAGCACTTGGTTCCTAGCTGGTAGTGCTATTTGGGGAGGTTTAGGGTACTCCCTTGCTGGAGGAAGTACTTCAGGGAGGCGGGCCATGAAGGTCTTAGTCTTGACAAATTCCTGCCTCATGCTTGATGTCACTACTCCTGCCACACCTCCTGACATAACTGACTTACTTGACCCTGGGACGGAAAGTCAAAGAAACTCTGCCTTTTTGGTTGTCTTTAAACATTATTATTATCATTATTATTATTATTATTATTATTATTATTATTATTATTATTATTACTACTATTGATACATTTATGTGTATCCATGTATACCTACATGCCAGAAGAGAGCATCAGAACTCATTATAGATGGTTGTAAGCCACTAAGTAGTTGCAGGGAATTGAACTCAGGACCTCTGGTAGAGCAGCCAGTGCTCTTAACTGCTGGGCCATCTCTCCAGTCCTGGAACTCTGCCTTTGATAAGTTGCCTTGGTCCTGGTGTTCTATCATAGTAACATGAAAGTAACTAAAACAAAGGTCCTGAGCTAAGTGTATGTCACGGAAAATTCCAGAAAATGAGAAGCAAAGAAATACTGTTTACCAATAGAATGTTTGTCTGCAAACCCTCAAGCAAAAGACATAGAATGCAGCATGGTCTCTGTTCCTGGGAGAGGCAGGCTGTTATCCTTTGTCAGTCACCAAATTGATTCTTAGCCCAGTACAGTCTTGTACTGCAGAAGCAGGATGGCTGTGAGAGGATGCTGCCCCATGGCCTAGCTGTCCCTGAGCCCAGTCTTACCCTAAGTACTTTGTTACCCACAGGGTAACAAGGTTCTGCTATTACCACTTTGTTGTGAGGACAGAGAGGCAGGAGAAGGTGGCAGAAAGAGGAAAGCAGAACCTTCATATGTAGGTGGAAGGTCAGATCCCAGAAGTGGTTCTACTCAGCTGTGGCCACTCCGAGTCTTCCCAGCTGCCAGTCTGGTCAGCCTCATCCTTGGACATGAACCGAGGGGCCTGACCAGAGCTGTCCTTCACCATGGACTGACCACAGCCGTCCTTCACCTCGGACCGACCACAGTTGTCCTTCACCGTGGACCGACCACAGCCGCCCTTCACCATGGACTGACCAGTCGTCCTTCACCTCAGACTGACCACAACCGTCCTTCACTGTGGACTGAATGTGGTTGTGGGACCAGCACTAAGACATTTCAGGAGGAGAACCAGAGGGAATCTGAATGCTGTAGCTCTAGTACCTTTCCGACAGCTGTACAGGTTACTTCCAAATCCCCCAAGTCAGAAACAGTCACTATAATCTTACACACCACTGCATCATCAGGAAGTTAGAGAAACAGGCTAGAGATAGTATGACGGTCAGTGTCCAGACCTTCTTTGAAGGTCTTATTACTTATTTACTTATTCTTATTTTCGGTTTCATTCCAGGGTAAGTGGCCATGACTTATTTTTCAGACAAGATGTAACCTTGACTAGCCTGGAACTTACTATGTAGCTCAGGCTTTGACCTTTCAGCCATCCTCCTGCCTCTGCCTACTTTAGTGCGAGGGTTACAGGTGTGTACACCCATAGGGCATAGTTTTTTTAAACCTCAGGTTTAAACACTGAAAATGATATGTATTTACTACTTTTTTTCTGTTTGGTTCTGGGTTTGAACCTGGAGCCTGTGCCTGATGGACAGAACCTCTCGCACCGAGCCACACCCTCAGCTCCCGTTCTCTTTTCATAAGCTGGAAGTTATCAGGGATCCTGCCTGCCTGCCTCCCAAACTTTATTATGTGCATGATTTATCACTATGCTGGCAAAACACAGGGACCAGTTACAGAAAATCTGATTAAATATTTGAAACAGAAACACAGTTTTTCTTAAGAAGTAAATTTCATGAATAAGAAATCAAACATATACAATCAGCAATGCCTCTCATTCTGGATCAGAACAGTGCAGTAAGCAGACAGCTCTTTAAATTTATAGAACAGTTTTGAAACTGAGACTAATATAAAACACAATTATTGTAGTGCTGGTTTAGATACATCCAGAAGCTGTGGTCTCAAAGGACAGCTTTAAAAAATTTATGTAGCTGGGTATGGTGTCCTACGCCTATAATCCTAGTGCTTTGGAGGCAGAGGCAAGAAGATGGAGAGCTGGGGGCCAGCCTGAGCTATCCACTGAGAAGTGAATAAATGAAACCAGACGGAAGGCTGGGGCACAGCTCAGTGGCAGGATGCTCACTTCAGAAGAGCCCTGTGCTACTTTAGGTATTTTAAACGGGCAAACTACATCTCAAAGCTCCTTTTAAACATTAGATAGCAACAGAATACATGGAACATGGGGGTTGTAGAAATCCCACAGCATGCTTAAAGCAGCACAAGGCAGGGCTCTGAGGCAGTGCTGTGGCTGGGTGAGCCAGTCCATCATCATGCATCCTCATTCTTAGCCAGCATAGCTAGGGTTAAGCTGATCACCTTGTGCACACATCCCAGGAAAGGGGCTGTAAGGGCTCTGAGCAGGGCTAAGGCTCTTCCTTATGAGAAGAGGCAGGCTTGTGTGGGAGGCACCAGATCTTTATATTTCTTTGCCCTTTTCCTTATTCCTGCCTAAACACAGATTTGTAATTAAAGATGAAACAATTGCCTTGTTTCTTTGGGACAAAAATACAAGTGGAAAAGAAAAAAAAGGATGTTGCTTAGTTCACTGAACTGTAGGACCTTACCCTGCATATTAAGAAGAAGAAGAAGAAGAAGAAGAAGAAGAAGAAGAAGAAGAAGAAGAAGAAGAAGAGGCAAACAGAATCAAGACAAAAGTAAACGGAAAGAGAATTTAAATCTTTCTCTGTTACTTTCAGCCAAACAAAACTCAAATATAAGCTTCTTGGAGTAAATGAGTGTGCTGGCCATTAATATAAACACCTCCCAATGACAGTGAGCACAGCTTGCACCAAGACCTCTTGGAGGGGAAGGAGGAGGACGACTCAGCAGTTAAGAGCATCGGCATTCTCCCTGAGGATCTGGGTTCTATTCCCAACACCCACATGGTGGCTCACAGCAGCTCTCACTCCAGTTCCAGGAGACCCAACACCTTCTTCTGGGCTCTGCAGGTACCAGGCACACATGTGGTATACAGACATGTATGCAGGTGAAACACCCACACATTAAATAGAAATAAAAAGAACTACTGGGAGGCACAGGAAGCAGAAGAAACAGCCATTCCTGAACAATAAACGGAGGAAACAGGCCATCCTGAGAGGTGCTGGGTCTCAGGAAAGGAGTCCTGAGCTGATACAGGACAATCAATGTCATCACTGAGGGACATGGGTTCAGAAGGGAGAAAGACAATCCTTCCCATGAGGACTCAAGGGCAAGCTAGGAAAGAAGGTCCTGGAGAGGTAAGCGCATAGTGTGCATTTATCTAGTAACTAATCCCCGTCACACTGAACCCGATCCATCATGACAGGCAGCACAGCACAAAGTGTCTTCAGCATGAGTGAAGCCCCAGGTATCCTGGGGTGGGGGTGGGGACAGATAAAAGGAGATGCTGAGGTGCCAGACAGGCAGAGAGGCCAGGCAAGAGGAGCAGGCCCAGGGCTTTCATGGTGGTCTCAGGAGCTCTTTCTTACCTAGTCAGGAGAACGCTTTTAGCAGGCACCTCTGCAGCTATGCTTTTACAGGGGCTAAGCTTAACACACACACACACACACACACACACACACACACACACACACACACACACACGGCAGCAAGGGCAGGGGAGGCCTGTGAGCCCACACAGTGATGCTGAGAGCGGCCAAGACACCAAAACATTAAAAATGTGAAACACTGGAGCTCCCAGAGGGAATCCGTTTCTGACTAAAGGTACCTGAGGAACGTGAAGGCTTCTGAGGGCTGAGCTGAAGTAGCTATGGCTCTTCAGGACTTTCAGAGCAGCTGCAGTCACTCAGGACTCAGAAGTCACACTGAAGCAATCTCATCAACTGAAGCTGCAGGCATGTCCATCCATTTCCTCAAAGTTCTTCGGGCAGCCCTGCCAGGGGCAGACGCATCTCTAGGACACTGTGTGGCTGGCTCTGTGGTGAGAGCAGTGGCCATCAAGCTGACCAGGACATGGTGGGGTCCTGGAAACCAGAGCCAATGCATGGTACTCATCCAATTTTCTCAAGCATATGATTGAGCAAACGGACATTTAGAAGCGTTTTAACTGACAATTCTAGATAATTAACAAAGCATGTATACCTGAAATTTGGGGGAGGGTTAGAAAGGGGTTAAATCCTCTGTAAAAATGTCTTCTTGATGGGCTAATCTTTGACAACTAAAAGACTCTTTACATTATCTAGCTGTGGATGTGATGACTGGTTGTCAGGTTCCGTGGTGACTCAAGAGAGATAAATGGCTGACATGTGAGGTAAATCACACACAGAAACACTTTTTTTTTTTTTTGGCATTTAACCTTTCTTGCTTTTCCAAAGAACATCTGAATTGTAGCAGCCCTGTTGTATTTTTCACATGCAACTTAGTTGCCATAGTAATTCACTTTCATCTTGAAGTTTCTCTGCCATGGAAGACGGCTACCGTCTGTTTACTGTGCCCCATTCACTTGGCTGCGAGGCTCCAGGATTCCTGGCCTTTGCATGTTCATACCATTCACACTCCAGCATCTGTTGGGGACCCCAGATATAATTCTTTCCTCTCTGATTTTTCTGGAAATCGCAGTGCCGAGGTCTGAGGGTGATAAGGAGACGTCGGCGTGATGCAGATGGGCTCAGGGAGGAACAACACTTAGGAAATAAATCAGAGACCAGCACGACAAGGAAGAATCCCTCAGTTGGGGCTATGACAGGCGACTCAGCAAGACTGACAGGAAGCAAATGTTGTAAAATATCTTTCCAATTTCAACCAGAATTATAGGCAATCTTAATCTGAAGCAGAGGAGTCATATATTTAGATGCTTGCTGTATTCTTCAGACTATAAAAAGGAAATTTCTAGCTCTCGAGGTTGCAAAGAAGGCTGTCTTAATGTAAATGGATGTGCTGTTACCCCAGCGGCGCTCAGACAGGATGAAATGGAAGCAGGGCTGGATGAGGCTGCAGGCAGCCTTCCCGGTGCTGGTGCCTGCCTCCTGAGCTCAGTCATCTGCAGGGCCCCGGTCTTTAGCAGTTCCCTCACATACACTTAGATCAGCCACACTGAACAAATATGATGTCCAATTTAGGTGACAGATAGAACTCCCTTAAGTTGCAGTATCACAAGAGCGCTGTCAGTGCCGTCAATGAGAGGTACCAAGTACCAGGCACTAGGAATCTTCTAGAGACCAAGTCTAGCACGATATTGAAAAAAATTTGTATTAGAAAAATCCCTATCTCCAATTTGAGATTTTCTGTGGTCCTCTATGAAACAATGGGCCCACACAGAGAGAAAATATTTAAATAATTATAAACTACTATTTCAACCATAAATGTCAATTTCTCTACCCATCCTTATCAAATAAAACCTGCATCTAGAGGCATTAAATAGGAGACAAAGTGGAATGGCCTCCAATTTCTCTTTTTCTTTTCTGTGCCTCTCTCTTAGGACAATGGACCCTCTCAGGAGGATGAAGACTACGTTGGTAGAGTGGTAAGCAGCAGAAAGAAGGGAACAGCAAAGGGGGTCTTAGGAACCATAACCCGAATAGGTGACCTACGGTCGGTCAGCAGAACTGTTCAGTAACGGAAGGAAGGGCAGCTGAACCCAGTGTGGACCTAACTGTTCAGGGAAAAAGGCAAACAGGCTCCAAGGGCACACCACAGTGTGAGCCTTTCTTTACACGCTTCCCTTTCCTTTGCTAGTATGTTCACCCGTGTGTAATCACCGCAGGGCACAAACTGTGCTTCAGTCATTCTGTGCTGCATTATCTTGTTCAGGGGGCAAGCCTGTGGGTTTTTTTTTTCCCCTATTAAAAAATAAAAAGAGAGCCGGGCGTGGTGGTACACGCCTTTAATCCCAGCACTCGGGAGGCAGAGGCAGGCGGATTTCTGAGTTCGAGGCCAGCCTGATCTACAAAGTGAGTTCCAAGACAGCCAGAGCTACACAGAGAAACCCTGTCTCAAACAACAACAACAACAACAACAACAAAAACAACAAAAAATAAAAAGAGCTTCATCACAGACCCATCAAGAATATCCTCTGGGGGTCTGGAGAGATGGCTCAGCAGTTAGGAGCACTGGCTACTCTTCCAGAGGCCCCGAGTTCAATTCCCATCAACCACATGATGGCTCACAACCATCTGTAATGGGATCTGATGCTCTCTTCTGGTGTGTCTGAAGACAGCTATAGCTCCTCTGGGCTAGCCCCCCTTCAGTCTTAACCTTGCTGTATACATGTATATATTCCAACTGAGGACTTAGTGTTTTTGGGTTATTTACTCCTTAATCTGGGTTTATTTAGCTCCATCTATTGATACTGGGCCTCCTTGGGCAGCCTATTTACTTACAATTAAGTTTGTTATTTAAAGCATCATGAGCACTTTACTTACACTACCCCATGTATGCATCAATTACAAAGCCTTTCTTTCCAAGCTAATGTAAACATTGTTAATTTAGCTGACTATCTTACATTTCGGGTTTCAGTGAAGCCTGCCATCCATTAGCTGGAGAGGCAGGGGGCGTTCAGTGAGCTGGGTGCAGAGTGTACTTGGTCTCCCTCCCAGACCTGAGGACTCTTAACACAGTATCTCCATCAGCAAGCAGGCAGATGATGAGTCTTACACTAAGGTGAAGAGGGACTATAAACTAAGACACAACAGATCTGGTTAGTTATTATGACTCTAGCCTGGGCTTTTTATGTGGTCAGGCCTCTGAAGATTTCCTGTTATTTAAATTTTAATGTTTTTAAAATGGCATGGAAATGATATAATTACTGCTCAATTACCTACTTCTAGGGCACATTTCAGGTAATTTCTCTTTCCCCTAAAAGTGAGTAAATTCTGGCTGCCTGAGAGCCAGGCAAGAAGGACCAGATGCTTCACTTGCTGTCACACAGCCTTGGGGGCGTGTCCTACCAAAGGTAACCCCTGGAAGCTGACGCAGGAGGCAGAGCAGAGAGGGCACCTCAGGGCTGGCCCCGCTGCCAGGCTCCCAGTTCTTCCTCTTCTCCCATGACAGGACTGTGATGGGAGTCTGCGATGGGGAGGAAGGGGTCCGGGTGCTGAGTGCAGAGACTGCAACAGAACTCCTCTTGGCTGTCACCCCCAAATCTCCCAGGCCTTGCCTCCTGTTCTCTCCCCTCTCCTGTCCCTGGCACCTAGTCTTCAGTACCTTCCCTGAGTCTCCATGGTGCTTCCTTTACCGTTCTTCAGCTCTGTGCACATCCCTTCTCAGAGAACCTTTTCTGACCACCCAGTCTGAAACGGAACTGTCACTCCCTTCTGTCTCCTCCTCTTCCTCCCCTCCTTCTGACTTCTAAGAACTTAGCATACTGTAAGCATGCTTGTTCCCTGCTTGTGTCTGTCCTCAGTGCCAGCTCCAAGAGCATGCAGTGCTTGGCTTCTCCACTCAATGCAGTACTCCTTAGCATCTACACAGGATCTGATCCACAGAAAAAAGCTGTTTGTTGAATGAATGAAAGAAAATGAAGGGACAGGAGGAGTGGAGACCGTCTCTCCAGCTGCCCTCCCCACGATGTGTCACAAGCACTTACCCATGTCAGGCACACTAGCAGGAGCCCAAGCACTCTCTCTGCCAGGAAACCTGGCTCTGCCTGCCTGCATGACCAGCCAAAGGGCAAGGGAAGAATGAATGATCTTATCCATAGCACACTATGTACCACAAGAAGAATTAAGAACATCAACAATGAAGACCTTTGCCTGAGAAGTCCCTAACTGAAAAGAGCTGTGTGTTTTCAAAGCTTATGTGATAGAGGGAGGTGGGTTTCTAAGCTCCCAGCTCTGCAACCTTCTCTCTGTGGAGCATGACTCTGGGCTTGATAGCACTTGCCCTGTGGTGGCTACAGACACAGTGACTAGGAAAGCCAGTTTGGTACCATGAGCAGTGGAAGCTGTGGGTCAGTGCTACTGACTAATCAACCCACAGCCCGTCCATTACCCATCCCCAGGGAACGGGCCACTGATCTAGTTTCACATCAATAAACATCTATCTGGGTATATCATCTGCCGTAACTGCAGCCTGCCAAGATACCCAGTGTTGTCCACGGGCATTGGTGGCCAGGAAACCTCCTCCCTTTCCTCTTAATAATGTCACAGAAGAGGCGAATGCAGTTCCTGACAACATAATGTTAGCTTCACCGAGTGTGTCTCTCTGAATGCTTGGCTAGTTAGACAGCCCTCTGGCTGAATGGATTTTCTTACTGGAGAGACAATAGCTGGGCTTCAGGAAGTTAGAGGCGCCACACTGTGCTGAGATAGACAATTCTGCCTGTGGTTGTGTGCCTGCTCATCATCTCTCCTCTGAGTCAGGAAAAACGAAATTGTTTGCAGGAACCATTTTCATCCCACACTTAGATGAGACCAGGTGGGCTCATTCTGCCTGCCCGGAGCCCCAGTAACACAGTTTTCTTGAGAAAGTCAGAATTCACATCTTTGGTACTGCTGGAGACCAGGGTGGTCAAGCCCCAGGACAAGACCTTGTTCCTTTGAGCTATCACCATGGCAACCACCTCCTAGGGATCTGCTGGATCTAAAATTGTAAAGTTCCTCCTAAACCTGCTGTAATCCCCTTCTGTCTGGAAGACTACCTCAGGGCACACTCAACCTGGTATGAGCAAAACTTAACTCTGAGCTGTCTCAGGCCTCGTGCAGCAAGCAGGCAAGGCTAGGGGAGTCAACAAGGTAACAACCAACACAGGAGCTCTGCAGCTGCTGGGGGTGCCTCCTGGGGGCATGTGGATGTGCCTTTGGGACAATTTCTTGGTTTTTTTTTTTTTTTTTTCAAGGCACGGTTTCTCTGTGTAACCCTGGCTGTCCTGGAACTCACTCTGTAGACCAATCTGGCCTTGAACTCAGAAATCTGCCTGCCTCTGCCTCCCAAGTGCTGGGATTAAAGGCGTGCACCACCTCCGCCTGGTGGAACATTTTCTTAATTACCAAGTGACATGGGAGGGCCATCACATTTTGGGCAGTGCCACCCTTGGGCCAGAGATCTAAGTTGTATAAAAAAGCAGCAGAGCAAGTCATGAGGAACAAGTCATAGGCAGCATCCCTCTGTGGACTCTTCTCCAGCTCCTGCCTCTAGGTTCCTGCCTAGACTTCCCTGGCGATGCAGTGTGACCCAAGAGTTGTAAGCTGAAATGAATCCTTTATCCCGCCAGCTGCTCTCAGCCATGGTATTTTATCAAATCAATAGAAACCTCACTAAGCGAGGTGCAGAGGATGATGGGAGGCTGGACCAGTATTTCCACAATGGATTCAGGAATAGCCAAGAGGGAGTACAAAGTGAGTGAGACTGTACGTGATGAGATCAGCCTGACCACAGCAGCTCGGGCGGCCTGAGACAACAGAGACCAGGCTGTAAGTGGCTCTAACAGTGCAGTCCCTGGGGCTGGCCACTCCTGCTCAGGGAAGTGGAGTCGGGAGTGGTGTGGTGGGAAGAGAGGTTCATGTGGCAAAGCGAGTAGAGAAGTGACACTGCAGAGGTTTCACTCGGACACCACCGTGGGACACAGGGGAGTTCTTAGGAGGCAGCACTGCTGGAACTTCAGGGCAGTGGGGCAATAAGAGAGGGCAGCAAAGCCAGGGAAGTGGCTTTGGCTCACTGCAAAGCTGTGTGATGCCACTGCCCTGACTGAGAATCCTGGGAGAGTGCTGAGGCGAGGTGAGCCGGGCAGGAAGAAAGGGCAATGGAATTTCATTTTAGCTGCCTTGGTCTAAGACACATGGACACAGTTAGACACTGGGGTGCAGAGAAAGGGTGTCCGGTAGTAGGTGAGCGAATGAGATTCAGAAGCCATTAAAGGAGAGTGGACAGAGGTACTAAGTTGCCTGTTTACTTCCATCTTCATTGGTAAGGAGACTGGCCCTCAAATTAGAAATGGCAGAACAAACATAATAAAGAGAAAATTGAAGTCCCAAATAGGAGAAGTGAGAGAGAGTGTCTAGTCAATTTAAATGATTTCAAGTCTTCTGGTTCAGACAAGTTACACCCCAAGCCTGCTGCAAGAAATTGCAGATGTAATCTCAGAGACACGATTGGTAATCTTCAAGAAATTGTCGGGAAGGCAGTGGCAGAAGACAGAAGAAGGACAACTGTTGGCACATTTGTGAGGAGGGACAAACTGTAATGGGAGATGCAGACCGCTTACATCATCCATGACTAAGGTCCTAAAGATGCTTATTAGGTAGACGGCAGGACTACAGTAGTGAGTGCACACAGCTCAGGAAACGTCAAGAGGATGGCTATGCGCTCATCCAGCCTGAGTGCTCACCCCTGCCCCACTACATCTCCTACAGCCTGTGATGCGGCCCTTGATGAAATGGAGTTAGCTGACATGAAGAAATCTAATGGTCTCCATTCAACACATCTAACCCCGAGTCCTCAGCACATGTGGAAAAACACAGAGCAGCATTTAGCTGTGGTGGTTGTCCCAAGAGCCAGCAGGCCTGCTTCTGCCGCACTGCCTGACGCTGCTCTCCTGTGCTGGCCAAGAACAAAGAGAAAGCAAGTGTAGAGAAGCACCAGGCGAGGGGCAGTCATGACTGCCAGTGCTCCACCCTCAGCAGACTGAGGTAGACAGGCATGTACTGTTTCCCATGTGAGTTCTTCAGAGGTGTCCTTAGAAACAAAGGTGAACATTGGGGGGTGGGGGGAACGATAGAGGATGGTAGGGGAAAGGAGGGGACAGGATGGGAGGGAGAGAGCATGAGAGAAGAGGGCGAGAAGATGGAGGACAGGGGGGTAGAAGATGGGCAGAGAGGGGACTCTCTGATGGATGCTGCCAGTATCAGACTTAAAACTAATAAAAACCCCACAAATCAAGCAAAGGTAAAGCTCCTTTCGTAAAATAAAATGGATCAAGTGGGAACTCAAGCCCAAGGACACTAAGAAGACTGTCTAGAACCAGGCTTCATACTTGGGTCTCTTTGGTTCACATACACAGTTGTTTACTGAAGCTGAAAATAGCTTTTTATCCATATCACCTCTCAACATCACCCTGTGAGTCTCTCATCTACACACACTAAGGCTGCAGAAGGAGTAAGATAATTGGAGGCCTCTCATCCAGTCTTCCCCCATCTCATCCAGTCCTCCACACCCAGTCCTCCCCCTCATCTAGTCCTCCCCCTCATCCAGTCCTCCCCCACTGCTGATTTCAGGTCTACTTTTAGTGTAGCTCCCAACTAAAAGTCCAAGTGGACAGCGGGTACCGCTGCCCTGCCTCCTTCCCCAAAGCTGTCAGGGATTATGCGAATTTTTATTTTTTAACTAACAAATGCACAGAAATCTTACCGTATTGAGCCAATCATGTATGGCTGTGCCAGCTGAACCACGATGGCACCACTGCCCAGCTGGTGGCACGTGTAGCCAGAGTCCCAGTCATAATTCTTAGTGTCTCCATTCAGCAAGGCATTCCGGCTCCGACTGACTCCTTCAATCACACTGGCACAATCAGCGATCGTTGCCACATTCTCCAGGGGAACTGTGGAGCCAAAGCACAAGAGCCGGCATTAGGATAAGACGAGCCAAACACATCCCTGTAGCGTGCTTGGAACAAAATTAATTAATTAGCATCTCAAGAAAACAATAAAGGGGAACTATAACATCTCCATTATCTTCAGATAAGAATTTCCATGCCAAACAATTAAACAAACAAAAACTGAACTTCAGGTTGAAATATCCGAACCATATGTAGCAATCCATTCTTAAGTATTTCCTTATGAAGAACATGATAACAGAATGTAGAGATACACCACAAAGCCAAATAGTTTCCATGAGAAACTATCTAGCAGGTTAGATGGATTTCCCTATGTGTTTCTGGGGCTTTGCACATTCCATGCAGGTTTCTATCACCGAGCTGTGCCCTGGCCAGCGCCGGGGACCAATGAGCTACAGCTTCATACATGTGCAGTGGAAAACATAGCCATCCAGCAGGTCAGGGGCCAGGACAGGGGTCCAGAAGGTGTCTTTTCTAAACACGTAATTGGCTCCACTGTTTGCTGTTCTGTGTATAGCCATACAGGGGCCCCTTCTTTTGTTCAGGAGCTGCTGGATCTTGAAAAAACCCAGCAGCCTGACTCCAAGTCTCTCTCTATACTTCAAGTCCGCATCAACCTGCTCATTTATAAAAGTCAAGAGCTCCCACAAAATGCTGGCTGTTCAATAGGATAGAGGATAAAGGATAGAAGCAGTAAGATACGCATGATAAAAGACAGGGCATGGGAAGCCTGGGCCGTGAGGCTTGGGCACTCCCCTCCCCATGATTACTTTAAATGGTCACATCCGCCCGGCGTGGTGGTGCACGCCTTTAATCCCAGCACCCCAGAGGCAGAGGCGGGCGGATTTCTGAGTTCGAGGCCAGCCTGGTCTACAAAGTGAGTTCCAGGACAGCCAGGGCTACACAGAGAAACCCTGTCTCCAAAAAACAACAACAACAACAACAAAAAAATGGTCACATCCTCAGGAGACAACTAGGAACACCAAGTTGTATGCAGCCCTGTTCCCGCTGCTCTGTGAAGCTGCAGAACTTTACCTTGTTAACCAAGTTCCTTATCCAAAGAGCACAGATCTCAAGTCTTTTCTTTAAGAAAGCAAAGCACAATCAATCTCTGGGTCTTTTTTTTTTTTCCCAGACAGGGTTTCTCTGTGTAGCCCTGGCTGTCCTGGAAATCACTCTGTAGACTAGGCTGGCATCAAACTCGGAAAATCCCCTGCCTCTGCCTCCCAATTGCTGGGATTAAAGACGTGCGCCACCACTGCCTGGTTCTGGGTCCTGACCTAGACAGAGAAGGGGACCCTCGGAGTTAGCAGGAGAGCTATGTAAACACCATCTTCTGTCCTTGGAACTTCTTGAAATCTGACCCAGATACAGAAAGTCTAGCCACCCATGACAAACAGATTACAATGAGGCTCCAATAGACATAAAAGGTCTTTTATCTGTTTTTCATTTTTCAGGTTATTATTTTTATTATTTTAAAACCAAAAATTTTTCATACAATATATTTTAGTCGTGTTCTTTCTCCTCTCCCAAGTTAATCACATTACAGGGCTGTGACAGGAAAGGTTTGTCCAGAATGTCACCACTGAGTACACCAACATTTAGAGGTGACTTCCTACATTTCAGCAGAACGTTCTTGGATTATTAATTCTCCTAGAAATGCAAACCCCAGCTTGCCTACCTGGCCTGACTAACACATAGGATCAAAATGCATCCTTCTGGGAAGAGCTGGTGAGCGCCTACCTGGCTGCGACTCATGGACAGTGCGCAACTGCTCTCCTTGGGAACGGGCCACTCCCCATTTAGAACGTTCATTACTGTCTTTCATTTGAGCCTGATACATTTATTAAAAACACCATCTGGACGGGATTCTGCATCTCCAGTCTTCCAGTCTCTTGCCTGGTCCCACTGGAATTTCTGTCCCAATTTGCGTTACTTTGTTTACAAACCCAAGCTGCCAGAAGCCATCATCTTGCCTGTGTCTCTGCCTGGGTCTCCACTGCCATCCTCAGCTCCATTTCTATTACAACAGCCTGTGCTAGGAGCAGGAGACAAGGGGAACTGCTTGGGAAGAAATTACTTTTCCCCTCCATGCACATAGCAATTCTGCTCAGACAAATTTAATTTGCTGCTTCTGAATGCAAGAGTTGTATGTTAACAAAGTGTACACACTCTCAGTGTATGTTAACAAAGTGTACATACTCTCAGTGTATGTTAACAAAGTGTACACACTCTCAGTATATGTTAACAAAGTGTACACACTCTCAGTGTATGTTAACAAAGTGTACACACTCTCAGTGTATGTTAACAAAGTGTACACACTCTCAGTGTATGTTAACAAAGTGTACACACTCTCAGTATATGTTAACAAAGTGTACACACTCTCAGTGTATGTTAACAAAGTGTACACACTCTCAGTGTATGTTAACAAAGTGTACACGCTCTCAGTGTATGAAGAACAGAGCTCCTGGGCTGTGTGGAGGTCAGGAAAAGCCATTTGAACACAATCCACAGCTCCCAGATCTCACATAGCGCCAGGGTGACCAACAGCCTGCCGGTCACTATTTATTTATATTTATTTAGGCTTTTCAAGACAGGGTTTCTCTGTGTAGTCCTGGCTGTTCTGAAACATGCTCTGAAGACCAGGCTGGTCTTGAACTCAGAGATCCACCTGCCTCTGCCTTCTAAGTGCTAGGATTAAAGGCATGTTCCACCACCTCCCTGCTTGCCAAAAAAGTTAATTCAGTAGCAATATATTTTTTAAAAGGCAGTGTTAGCTCACTAGGACATGGTGTGAGGGACACCTACACCAGCTTTACTTAACCGTAAGAATGGCAACCTGTTATGGCTGTTTCGAGAGATAGGCTCCAGAAAACCTTTTTTTTTTTCATTTTTTTAAAAAACATTAAAAAAAACATTTATTTATTACTGTATGTAAATACACCGTAGCTGTCTTCAGCCACACCAGAAAAGCGTCAGATCTCATTACGGATGGTTGTAAGCCACCACGTAGTTGCTGGGATTTGAACTCAGGACCTCCGGAAGAGCAGTCATTGCTCTTAACTACTTAGCCATCTCTCCAGCCACCCCCCCTTTTCATTTTTTAAAGATTTATTTATTTATGTATTTTATGTACATGGGTGCTTTGCTTGCATGTACTTATGCACACCAGAAGAGGATATCAGATCCCATTATAGACAGCAGTAGGTTCTGGGAATTGAACTCAGGACCTATGGAAGAACAGCTTGTGCCCTTAACCTATGAGACATCTCTCCAGCCCCCCCCCCCAAAAAAAAAGACCCTCCTGAAGGTGATTTTTTCCAAATGAAATAGCACCTGGCTCTTACAAACAGACTGTTATCCCCAGTCCCTGTGCTTGTGGTGGGCTTTACTTGCTGTTTTCCTGGTTATTAGATCACACAACTGCTTTCTAACAGGCCCACCACTTACTCAGCAAACAAGTGCTTAATATCTCACAATAGATCACAATAGATTTTTCTTGGAAGGTTTTCTAAGCAGAGTGCCAAAATTTAGACACAAAGTATTTCCTGATTTAAAACACAAGGAAGATTATTTTTAGCTTAAGGTCCTACCTATATATCTCCCAGACTCACTGCTGTTTGATTTTAAGGAGGCTAACAACCCCAGGGCCCATCCCCAGGCCTGCACTGAACTTGCTGCTGACTAAACAAGCTTCCAAGGCAACTGCAACCGGACCTTCTGCGGCATTCTTCAAAGGAAAAAGTCTCCACAGCTGCTTTGTCTTTAACAGCAGTACACAGCTGTAAACGAACAATAGCTAATTAGAGAACAAGGCCATCTTTCTTGAAAGCTATCAAAACACAGCACAAATGTGTTTCTCAAAGTATGCACCAAATTACACTGACTCTTGGTTTTATCTATGAGAAGTAAAGTCACTACCAACCATGTGTTACATCACATCTGAGGAAAAAGTCATTGATCACAAGCAGTGTGTGATCAATTGCCAAAGCTTCTCCTAGGCTTCTCAGGGAGAAGGATCCCACCTTCCCAAATCCAAACCCAACCCAGAAAAATCCAGGGAGTAGCACTGAGTTCTCGGTCCCTGCAGAGGAGCCCTGGCCCCTACCCAGCCCTCTGTTCTACTTTCTTCTTGGTTTTCTTCTCTTTCAGTGAGTCCCATCTCACATCTGACCTCCTGTGCCAGCTCCCATCCTCACACTGCCACAGTCCTCACACTGCACTTCTCACCACATCTGTCCACACCCCCCATACACACTGTAATTTCACAATCATGCTGGCCTCCATCCTGCCCAGCACAAGAGAGCCAAGAGCTCTCCAGCCTTCAAATGTGCCCCCAGCTCCACGCCTCAAACCGTCACCTCTGAAGTCCTAGCTCTGAATACTGCAGCTTTGGAAGATAACTCAGAGACAGGTATCCTCAGGAGCTGCAGAGAAGGGGGCTAAGGACAATAGACCTCACGCATGCATGCTGACAGAGACCATCAAATTCACTCTGTCCTCACACTGGCCTTTAAAAGCCTGGGCAAAGGAGGTATTTCCAGCTGTAAGAAGAGACAGCCAGACATCCAGCCCTGTGTCTGAACTCAGGTGATGTCTCAATGCAGTGACACAATCTGCCAGAGAGACAACGTCTGCACTGAGAGGGTATCTGTACTGCTAGCCTGGAGAGATACCCAGCACACAACCGTCACTGGAGCCGCAGCAGAAGGGTGCCTTCCTGTGTGTGTACATTTGCAGGGTTATTTTTCCTTATGTCTTGTTAGAAACTGAAACCAATGAATGTCCTTGTTCCACGTTACTGGATTAAGGAGCTTGTCAGATCACAGTTTTGTGACCAGAGAGTAGAGATGTCCTATTGGGGAGTAGCCTTTTACCCTGCCCAGAGAACAAGAATGTGCAAAAGCCTCAGAAAAGCCCCACAGATGTAGAAGTTTAATGCTCTTGTTAGAAAGTTATTATTATGTCTAACTACCCTTTAATAACCTGGTTGCTTGTCTCTAAGCTGGAGACTGCATCTGGTTCTGAATTCAACAAGTTTAAGTTAGATTGGTTCTAGGATTACAAATAGCCCTTGAGTCTTAAAATGTGAGAATGTTTTTTTAATTGCATCAATGACTATAATATTTAAGTTTTCACTAAAAGTTGTAGCAATAGTGAAGAATTCAAATGTTACATGGGCTCAGACATTACAGAGAAGCCACTCTGTATCTGCTTCCTGCACAGCCCCTTGAGGCCTAGAGAGAAGGCTCACCAGAACAGCGGGTTCTCAGAGGCTGTGGCCCCCTGTTGCCCTGGGTGGCCTAGCAGAGAGGGATCTCAGGAGAGCACAACTGGCCCAAGGAGAAAGGAGTGGGTCAGAGTGGGTCAGCCTCTGACCACAGGTCTCTCTCACCAAGCCCCAGGGCATGGCCAAGTGAACAGCTTGTCTCTCAAGCCTCCCAGTGTTCAGCTCAGGCACTATCAGTGCCATGGAGGGGAGGTGCACTGGGGGTGCGGGGGAGGCTCACTGGGACCGTGGGGAACATGGCTGCCCAGCTCCCAGGCTAGCCTAACACTTGCTCAGCGCAAGGGTTGTGGTACCAGAAAATGCCATGCCAAACCCACAGTTTACATGGCATTCTGGAGCCAAGGTTAATCTACACGGAGGAAATAAATGATGCTATGGCTTTTTATAAATTTACAGAGTGTAGTTTTAAAAAGGTTTGTCTGAAATAGAATAAACCTTATCTTCCACTGCTCTTTAGTTACTTTAGTAGCCTACAGTCAGTGCTTAGGAGTATACAAAATAAACACAACATTTTAAAATGACATTCTAATCCTTTTACATCTGTTAGGAAGTTCTTGGTTCTGCATTCTAGCCCTCCCCAGCTCAGGTCTCCATACTTCAGGCCTGAGGGAGAAATGGCAATGCCCCACCCACCCCACCTGCCCTATCTTCTGCTACAACAGGCAAAGGCTGGAAAGCAGAGACCCCCAAACTAACTGTGACTGTGAGTCCAACTTTCTAGGCAATCTTAGGGAAGCCATTTAACCATCCTCGACTCAATTCTCTATTGTGTGACAAGGAGAGCTGCCCCTCTTTCTCTCCACCTTCTGTGACACTAGCTGCTCAGTTAGGTGAGGTTTGAGTTTCAGTTTCAAATGAGCTCTTCATGTCGTCCTTCCCTAGTAACCAAGAGCCAGTTCTTTCCCAAGGAATGATGGGTAGGCCTGGGATTTCAAATCCGAGTCATACAAGGAGATCTGTGTGCTCAGGAGACACCACCTTGTGATTGTAAAAGGATTGGGGAAAGGAAGGAAGAGCCAATAACAATTCTACTGACCTGCAAAAAACTATTAGCACCTGCTAGTGTAATATGCAGCCGGCAGTTTCAGAATAACCGAGAAAGCAGTTCCCTCTGGTCGATATTTGCTGGGGACAGCAATTTCTGACCTACTGAATCAGATCAAGATCATCCGAGTCATTAGAGCAAAGACGTCTTTGTGCTCGTGTCCAGGGCCGAGCAGTCTCTTTTCCTTAAACAAAAGCTTCTGCCCGTAGCTGCCTTCCGGGCTGGTTCTGCTTCAAGGTTCCAAGGGCTATCACAACGCAAGGAGTAAATCAAAACTCATTTAAAAAACAAATCACAGCTGTAAGTGGGCTTACACTTTATCAGCAGGACTGTGAGCGAGGGAGCGACAAATGCCAGGTGGCTGTCCCACTATTCCTAGGAGAAACAGGAGGAGAAGAGAGGATCAGAAAGAGAGAGGGGAGAAGAGGAGAGGTCCCTCAAGTATTTAGATGGCCTTCAAATGTTCATCATTTCCTTGGGGTGTGCTCGTTGCCAAGCTGACAGATGTTGCAGGAAACCTGTACTGTTCTGAAGAAAGGCTAACCTTTCAAAAGTGGAAGGAGGCGGGAGGAAGCCCACCGCTCGGCGAAGAGATGACATTAAACTGGCCAGTAAAGCACCCTTGGCGTGCTGGATTGGAAAGGTGGTGTGATCACCCTGCCACCGAGGACTGGCCTGGTAGACAGCTCATCTTACTACGGCTTGCCTTGCTCAGAGTGCACTCTGGTCTTTAACCTAAATATCAGAATGACCAAGGCAGTCCAAAGGCTGCTTATGGTTTCAAACCATCATGTCCCCAAGTGAGAAGGTGCACAGCATTCCTCTGGGGAGTCGTGGATAGACCATATGCCTCTCCCCCAGACTCATGCCCACATGCCTTCCCATTCATTCTTCCTCGGCACACTTCATATATACACACACATTCGTGCATGTATGCATGTGTACACCACACACACACAGACATACGTGTGCATGCATGCAGGGGCAGGTTTTTCAGAGCAGACTTCACAACTGGGTGCAAACTTGCATGGCTCTTCTGTAGGCTAGATCCTTGACATTTCATAAAGAAAGCCACCCAATGGAGGGCTGAGAAGGATGAGCATTAACTTATGATATGAAGTAGGCTTTGCAAAGCCTAGTCCATTCCAACAAAGCAGCAGCAAGCAAGCATACGCCAGCGCTGCAGATCTCCTCACTGTGTGCCCAGTGTCCACATGGCAGAGACAGCTGTCCTCTTCTTTAGCTCTAAGCCTCCTGGCTCAAACGCACATGTTCTTGATCGTCACTGCTCATCATTTCTCCTGTGCCCTAGTTTCACCCGATGTTTTGTGGGCTTTGCTGAGGGGTGACTCACCCAGTGTCTTCTCATGGAAGGCAGGCAGATTAACTAATCTATCTATTTAGAGATTAACAGTAATGGGACACAAGGAAAATTATACCTCCAGCCTGAAAAACCTGCAATTGCGGAACCATTTCAGAGAAGAACACCTCCATTTATATCAATTATCTTGTTTATCAAAGACAATGGCCTGCTGGCTGCTAGCAAAGAGGTTCAGGGTGTGCAGAGAGGAATAACAGGGCCTCGGAACTGGAGGCTGATAGCCATTTGCCACTTCACTTGGGGAGGTGACGCTCACTGTGACTATTGTATAACTTTCCCACATTAACTTTGAAATGTCAGAAGCAGGCAGTTAATTGTTTATTATACAAAATGTCACATATGTAAAACATTCCGATACAAAAATTATTAGAACTGATCTTCCACAGAAACCCTGCCTTCCAGCTCTCCAGCTTGTTTGTCAGTCTGGAGCTCAGTTTAATTGCCATTATGTAGGCTGTGTGTGCCAGGCAGTTACTGTCTGAAGAATAATATTCTCTGCATGTGCTGTGTCTTCAGCCAGTTGAAAAAAATAACATGGTATGAAAATTACTATTATGGTTTAAAGTAATATGTCCTCAGAAGAATGGAAGATGCTGGAAGAGCAAAGTCATGAATTCTGATCATGTTATGGCCA
The DNA here is from genome assembly GCA_902729485.2 of Mus minutoides. Taxonomy (NCBI): domain Eukaryota; kingdom Metazoa; phylum Chordata; class Mammalia; order Rodentia; family Muridae; genus Mus; species Mus minutoides. The sequence goes on along the minus strand of LR753362.1, from coordinate 666,416 downwards.
AGATTGAGTCCAGAGACTAATGATGCAATGTGGACTGAAGTGGCTAAGCTAAGCAGACTGTGAATACACTGTCCAGCTTTCTTGGCTGCTCTGGGTGACGCTAATGTTATGTATCACCCCTGACCTCTGAGTGGTAGAGTCACCTACTTTCAGGAGTTAAGCCTGAGTACCTGGCAAATGTACACGACCCACACTGGCTCCCTGGACTGCCCACTATTCCAATCTTGCCAAACTCACCCTCTGGCAATCTTGTTATGTTTAAGCACAAAGGGCTCAGTTTCCCCCAGAAGCTATAAAAATCAGAAATACGGAGTAGGGAAGAATCTAGAGAGAAAGGAAGTGGGAGGAGCAAAACCCAGAAGCATGCTTCTAAGGAGGCCTGTCCAGGGGACAGAAGGGCTCCTCACTGTCCCATTAGACACACTGTATCCATCAGACCTTTTGTGGCTAGGATGACTGGAGACAACAGGCACTGACTCACTATGCAGCTGCTGTACAGCTGTTGTGGCACAGAAGGAAAACGCACTATCACACCATTCTGTGCCCGTAGTCGCTTAATTGCCACCAGGATCAACTCCGTGCTCTGATCCAAAGGACTGTCAGGACAGTGAAAAGGTGCTACATAAGGTATCAGCTGTCTAGCACTCAGTGGGACTATGCAAAGTTACTAATACAAGATCTCAGTTATGGGAATACTGGGCCTCAGTGATGGGCAGATCTTAACATACAGGATAAGAGAAGTGCAAACTAGATGATTCACAGCCCAGAACAGCTCTTTTTTTTTTTTTTTTTTTTTTTTCAGAACAGCTCTTAAAATCAGATTGCACCCTACAACTGTTAGCCTTATTATTGTGAAAAAAAAAAACCCAACATGCCCATATTAAGGAAATAGTTAACCACTCTAGAGCTATTGTTATAAAGAGGAGGGTCCAAGAGTACAGATCAGGGAGAACTGTCAAAAAAAAGAAGGCCTTGGGGCTGGAGAGATGGCTCAGTGGTTAAGAACACTGACTGCTCTTCCAAAGGTCCTGAGTTCAAATCCCAGCAACCACATGGTGACTCACAACCATCTGTAATGAGATCTGACGCCCTCTTCTGGTGTGTCTGAAGAATTATATAATAATAAATCTTAAAAAAAAAGAGAGAGAGAGAGAGATGGCCTTGCCCAGACTAGGGGCAGCTCTGAGCTAAGAATTCTTACCAGGAACAGAACAACCCTCTCCAAAATGGCAAGGTGCAGCTTTCCCATGTGTTCTAGATCAGAAGCTTAAGGCTCAGAGAGCATCTGGTTTATGAGATGACTTTATTGATGCAGTCAGTTCTCATTAGTTACAAATTCATTAAATTCAAGATATGCCTTGTCTATTATAGAAAAAGTCAACAACAGAGTGGAAATGGGATTTGGTTCATCTGCTCCTCAGAAGGAAACACATCATTCTGTCCACCCATCTCTCCATCCTTCCTCCCTTCCTTTCCTTTCTTTTGTCTATTTATCAAGAATCCAGGCACTATTAGAGTAGCACACATACACACATGAGCGCACATGCTCACACACACACATACAACCCCACATTCCCTTCTATTAAAAACAATATGAAGAAATAAATAGTTACAGACAAAAATAAGTATTCTAAGAGTATTCTGGATCTCTGAACATCAAACAAAGAAACTACCTGACCAGTGCTTACCTCAGCAGCACATACACTGACACTGGAACAATACATGGCCACTGTACACAATACAGAGATCCCCATGGCCACTGCACAAGGATGTCATGCAAATTTATCAACGTTCCCTTATTTTTTTCTGTCCAAGTTACATTTGGTTTTAATTTTTACTAAGTACTATATATAACTAAAAGATTACTTTTTTAAAAAAAGAAAGAAATCAAGGAAACATACCGACTAAGAGAAGAGAGGCAGGGAAGGCTTTTCTAGCGAAGGGACATAGATAGAAACTTCAAGTTAATAAGAGACTGCCTGAGTGAAGGGGCCAGGCAGGATGAGGGAGGTAAGGAAGGAGGGAGCATAAAGAAGGTTCCTGGGAGGAGGGTAAGAGCAAAGGCCCCATAGTCTCTCCATGGGAAGAACTGCCAGGCTGGGCAGAGCCAGCCAGCCAGCAGAGGAGCTGTACCAGCCTAGGCAAATAAGCTGGCATCAGTCAATGCAGACCTTGGAGAGGATTCTAAACATCCCATGGGCAATGAAAGGCTAGATCTTGAGTCAAGATGCCTGATAGACTAAGTCACTGAGATGAACTAGAGCGGACGTGGGGACAGCCAGACACATTTGACACTGTGGAGGAGAGGAGGCGGCATCTGGCCTTTTGGGGGCGGCAACGTGACAAGGGTACAGACCTGTCATTTTAAATATAGTATCAATATGAAAGTTATTCCTATAATATAAGACATCTCTGATCGTGGATATTTTATCGTGTATCCACAGCTCACTGAGGATTCACTGAGAGGTGCTTCCTGTTCTTTATAACAGGCATCTACTGAACATTAATTCATCGGAGCAGCAGCTGGGGAAGTCTGAAGAGGCTCCCAGGGCAAGCGACTCTCATCAGAAGGGAGGGAAGGGACACCAAGCTTTTGTAACTATTGCCTGACACCAAAGCCTATCACTATAGTTAAGCAGTAGCCGTCCTGTCAGGGCTGTGGTTAGGGGACAGACATGTGGGCCCTCTGCACTGTGGGACCCACTGCAGAGATAGCATTTCTGAATGAAAATCTCAATCAACTCATATTTGCTATTTCACAGATCCATTTCTGGAAGATGCCGATGCGCACATCCTAACACCCTCTGCATTTTTACATCTCGCCTGAGTCTCTCCCTTTTACTCTGCTTTATTACCATTTTAGTTGATTTCATCACAGTTTCATGGAAACAACTTAACTGCGGACCAGCTCCTGTCATTACGGGGCAGGACTGCAGTCATGGCCCGCATGAGCACTAGGCAGTTTTTATGATAATTTTACCACAGGTAATGTTGTGATTTTTAAGTACACTCTCTCTTGTAGCACTGTACCGATTCCTGTCCTTAGAAAGGTAAGTATCTAATGCAGCTATAAAGGAAACATACCCATCTCCACAATATTAATGAGCCAATAAATTCAAAGAGATAGCTGCGCCCCTGCCTGCCTCACCTAACAGGTTCCCATTTTCATGTCACCGCTTCATTTTACACAAGCCAGCGACCCAACCTCATCCCGTGGCACAGGACTGTGCAGCAGTAAGGACCCACTGGTGTGGAGACCCCTCCCAAAACCTTACTGCAGCAAGCAATCTGCTTCCGAGGTGGCCAAGTCCTGAAGCTTCCTGTGGCCCAAAAAGCACAGCCTGCCGCGCATGTTAGTAAACATGTGATCTGTGGAGCCCACAGCTCCAGGAATCTTCTTGCCAGTCCCCTCTCCCATTTCCAGCATGTTCCCTAACACACAGACAGCACTGGCAAACACTAAATGGCCCGGACTGACAATACCCAATTTAAAGGGCTCTGGAATGTGCTGCAGCAGCCCTTGAGATCAGCACCAACAAGCTAGGGAAGCCCCCTGCTGGCCCTGCCGCACTCTTTCCTCACCCAGCCTCATGGTCTAGACTGTACACAGACGCAAGCACACAGCAGCTGTTCTCCGGTATCCCACAGATTCAACCAGGTTCTTCAGTAGTCGGTTCATTCTAAGGGCCATAGGGTGAGTCGCCACACTGCAGGCAACTCACAAAGAGGACAATTCTAAGAGTTCTGAGAAACTAGCCCTGTCAGTCACTCAAGCCTTGACTATCCTCTACAGAAGGTGACAGGGACATAGTTTCATTAAGGGCTGGGAAGATGTCTCATTTGGTAAAGAGTCAGATGCAAATATGAGGAGCTCCACACGCTCTCCAGCCTCCGTGACAAAGCCGTGTGCACTGATGTGCTAGCATGGAGAGAGGTAGATCCCCAGAGCTTACTGGGTAGCCAACCAGGCCAAACTGAAGAGCTCAAGGTTCAGTGAGAGATCCTGTCTCACACAATAAGGTGAGGAAGCAATTCAAGACACTCACACTGGCAGATGTCCTATTGCATATGCAGCTGCCCAGTATCATCCCAATTCAAGGCCACGCACAAACACACAGACCCAGTCATCTCCACCCATTTATATACAATGTTTCACATAGTCACTGAAAATACGTCAATGAAGAAAAACACTTTAAAAAATTACAGAGGAGCCCACCATCTAGAAACATGCTTACATCTGCAAACTCTTCAATGGGTGACCTTGCATGCCCCAGAAGTCATATGCTTGAGCTCTCACACTGGCCGTTAACTTCTGTCTAAGGTAAAATGAAAGGCCTTATCACACATAAGAAAGGAAGAGATGCTAGAGAGGTGACCAGACACGTGAAAGGCCAAGAAAGGACAGAGGGAAAGATGGCCAACTCCATGCTGAGAAGAGAGCTGTCCAGAGAAAGGGAGTATGCCAAAACTCCAACAGGAGCTTCCAGCCTGCAGAACTGTGAGGAACTGTGGGTCTGGTCCTGTAGGACTCTCCCACTCTATTTTTTTTTTTAATGGCTATCTTAACAAATGAATAGATGCATATGTAAAGAGGAATATACTACCTTTAATTTAAAAATACCAGTATCATTCTGGCCATAAAGGGTGTATCTTCCTTCTATTTTACATTATACTGTGGGCATGTTCTCACACCGTAGGTGACTCTATAGAAATTCTGACATGTGAGTGTGTCATAATCCATTCCATTGTGTCCTTACTATGGGCCAGTATGTAGCCCTTCCCCTTACCGTATTACCATAAGTAACAGGCACTAAAAATTTTTACAGAGGAAATGTTTCTAAGTACTTTCTTGGGATAAATTACTAGAAGTGGAAATAGAATTTGACACAATCAAGGGTCATTTGGGAAAAGAGACTCTCAATTGAGAAAATGTCTGCAAAAGATCAGTCTGTAGGCAAGTCTGCAGCACATTTTATTCGTGACAGTGGGCCCAGCCTGGTGGTGGTGGTGGTGCCACCCTGGGACTGGTGGCCCTGGGATCTATAAGAAAGTAGGCAGAGCAAGCCATGAGGAGCAAGCCAGTAAGCAGCACCCCTCCATGGCTTTTGCATCAGCTCCTGCCTCCAGGTTCCTGCCCTGTGTGAGTTCCTGCTCTGACTTCCCTCAATGGTGGCCTGTGATAGAGAACTATAAGCCAAAAATTAACCCATACCTCCCCAAGTTGCTTTTGGTCATAGTGTTTCATCCCAGTGAAAAACCCGAACAAGGCAGAAATTGGCAACTAGGTCACGGAGTACTACTGTGATAGAGCTGGCCATGCTGTTTCAGGGGAGGGCTGAGGCAGTGTTTACAGTGTTGGGAGGATACTGCTGAGAGCTGTGCAGCTGAGGGAGGCAAACTTCAGAGACATCTGAATTAAGAATCCATGGTTGTGGTCGGCTAGAGGTGAAGAACTAACTGCCTGTGATTAAGAATCCAGATCCACTAAGGTAAGCTCTTTGCTTTATTAGGACAGTTGATGATGTTTGACCAGAGCAGAGAAATTAGTGGTAAAGAAGAGAGCAGCATTATTAAGGATCACATATCTGAGAGAATTTCTCTTCAGGGTCAGCACATAGAAGCTGTGGTTCAGAGAGAGCTTAGGCCACTTGGCAGCCAAACTTGGTAATTTGTAAGAGTCACCCAGAAGGTCCTGGTTTTAAAGGCATGAAGGGGTCATGGGGAGAGTAGCTAGGCCTCAGTTACAGGAGAGAGCCCAGGATTGCAGGGGTCATGGAGAGCAGCTTAGGCTTGGCACCACGTAGCAGGGTCAGCATCCCTGGAGAGGCTGTTAACAAAGGGATGGCCCAGTTGCAGCAGAAGATGCCAACATTTTGTAGATTTTAGTACCTTGGGACAAGGACAGCAGCAGCTGTGGGCTGCAGCCAGCCTGAGCCATAAGCAAGCTGAGGGTGCCATGGGAGTGAAGAGCTGGGAACATGGAGCTGTGGGTGCCATGGGAGTGAAGAGCTGGGGACATGGAGCTGTGGGTGCCATGGGAGTGAAGAGCTGGGGACATGGAGCTTCTTCATGGCTTCTTAGAGCCCAGAGGATGTGAGCGGCTCCCAGATGTCAAGCACTGAGCCTTTTACACTGTTGACCTTTGGTTTGCTTTGATTTAATTACAACTGTGCCCTGGTTCTTTCCTGAAGAAGAAGAACATATTTAACTTGTGTTTTGATTTTAAGAAAAATCACAGCTAAGAGATTTTGGAATTTTATTGAGACGTTGAAATTTTAGAAAGACTGGATATTTTAAAAATATCAAACTTTTATAAAATATATGAATTTTGAAAGACTATGGAGCTTTGAAAAGTTAAAACATTTTGTATTACAATATTAATATAACATCTTGGGGATAATAAGAAAGGAAAGGTTATGGCTTAGTAAGTGATGTGTTTGTGTGCCAAGTTGACAAGGGGTTAATTGCGGCTGGCTAGTTTTTATGTCGAACTAACACAAAGCAGTGTCATCTTAGAAGAAGGGATTTTTTAAAAAAGATTTATTTATTTATCTTATGTATATGCTTACACTGTAGCTGTCTTCAGACACACCAGAAGACGGCATCCAATCCCATTACAGATGGTTGTGAGTCACCATGTGGTTGGTGGGGTTTAAACTCAGGACCTCTAGAAGAGCAGTCAGTGCTCTTAATCGCTGAGCCATCTCTCCAGCCCAGAAGAAGGTATCTTAATTTAGAAAATATCTCTATAGGATTGGCTGTAGGCAAGTCTGCAGGGCATTTTCTTGACTAATGATTGGTGTGGAGACTCAGCTCACTGTGGGCAGTGCCATCTTTGGACAGGTGCTCCTGGATGGAATAAGCGAGCAAGCTGCCTGAGCGGCAGAGTAGAGCCGGCCCTGGAGGGGAGGGTGTGGATGAGCCAGACCCGAGGAAAGACTCTCTTCTCAGAGTCTTCCAAGTGTTCCACTGAGAACGCCTCTGAGAAGATTCTGGAGTCAACCTTGACAAGCTGATTTTCAAGCTCATTGGAAATGAAAATTTGAAAGAATAGCCTAAGATTTTTTTTAGGGAAATGAGTAATCATGGGTGTACATGTTCAATATAACATAAAAAAGTTCATAACACAGAAAAGCTACAATAGACATGTAAAGCCATGATTTAGTCTTTCAATGAAAGACTAAATAATTTATAAAGAATTGCAAGATAACTAGTCATATGTGTTAGAATTAAGGTTAAATCTTTTCCTGAAACCAAATGTAATGAAACGTTAAGTGGATTAAGATGGAAATACAAAATTCACATACACCCAAGAACGGCAACACTACAGCTGATCTCTGGCCTCTTCTTTAGCAGGCCATGTGCTTTTATATTGTGAGTTGGGTGAAGGAGGGCTGTGTGTTATTAAGTGAATCACAAAATCTAGAAGCAAGAAAGCAAATGACTGATAGATATGATTGATACAAAATCCAAACCTTCTGTACAACAAAGATAGCATAAAGAGCTAATTCAAAGTCTAGAAGATATTTGTAAAAAATTTCAAAAGCACAGAATAAGTGTCCATAATGCATAAATGACTAGAAAAGCTGAGCAGTCAAAGAGCATATGAAAAGGAAATTCATTTAAAAAGAGAAATGGGGCTGGAAAGAGCATAGTGGTTAAGAGTACTTGATGCTCTTGCAGAATGTGGGTTTGAGCCAGAGAGCCCACCTCTGGCAAATCACAGCTACCTGTGACTCATGTTCCAGGTGATCTAATGCCCTCTTCTGATATCCACGGGTACCATATACTCAAGTATACAAACCCACATTCACACACAACATTTATACATACGTATTAAAATTTAAATACTTAAGGGGATAGGAAGCACAAAGGATATTCAGTCCAATCACTTGAATAAACCAAAGTTAAAACAGAAATATTTTATTTTACTGAATGCATTCCTATACTGCTGTACTTTTTAAACTGTAAATTAATAATTTATATGACTTTAAGTAGTATCAAGTAGTGCTATGGTTTACCAATACAAATAAAATAATTAAATCAGTTATTGTTTCTTTTATTTCAAATATTTTAACTTTTTTGTAGTGAACAAGTTTGAAATTTCCTCTTTGCAATTTGGAGTTTATAATAACTATACTTACCATGTTGGGCAACAGAGAAACTTGCTCTTTCTGTCTGAGACGTTCTACCCCTTGGCAATCACATCCTCACTCTCCCACCCCAGCCTCTGTGTCCACTGTTCTACCCTGCCTCTGTGGATCCACAGGTGAGTGACACATGTCTGCCTTCTCTGTGCCCACCTTGCTCTGCCCAACATGATCTCCAGTTCCACCAATGCTGCCACATGGCAGGATTTGCTTCCCTCAACATCTGACTTGAATCCAGCCCTGCAGGTGTCTCTGAAACTGACTTAAAATCTTTTGAGTAAATCCTCAGAAGGGAGGTTGCATTGGAAGGTAACTTGGTTTTGATAGACCTCTGTGGTTTTCATGGTGACTTGGTTTTGGTAGGATGTCCGTGGTTTTCAT